>VWYH01009006.1:0-12282 GCA_013399365.1 Pampusana beccarii
GTTTTAGAACACCGACTTGCCTTTGAGATTAAGGAACCAAATAATCTCTAAAGTTGTGTCCTATATTTTTGTGATGCTAAATTTGAGACACTACTGCAAATGAAAGAGAATAAGGCATTTTGAAGTATACTTTTTGACTGCATTTCACTTTCTCATATACAGAGAACAATACCCTTTGAGATAACTGAATGCAAAATCACCAGACTCAAATTTGAGAATCATACACAGTTCATTCTAACTTTGATATATAAACCACTAAAATCCAGATCTCACAGCAAATGACATTTCTGCATGACCAAGGACAAGTTCCTAAATTCCTTATTCTTACAATTGTACTGAAATGGCATTCACCCTAAAAACTTAACCAGGAAAAATCAGGCCAATGTGAGCAACCATAAAGGATAAGACCCAATCACCTGAGTCTGGCAAAGGAAAGCTGTTGGTATAACTGAAGATAAACAGTAAAATCAGTTTCATGGATTCAATACTATTGTCTTTGCCCACAAGACTGGGACTGACACACTGCACTAAACATCCTGAATCCTTTTCTCATTTTTGACCTTAAGAATAAGGATAAAATACATTTATCTACTACTTTTAACTCCTCTCAGTTGCTGACAATGATGCAGGACCAAATTTTCTTTTCTGTGATAGCATTTAGTTCACCTTATAGGAGTTATACAAAAGTATTTGCTAATCGAATTTGGCTCACAGCTTTTAATTGCAGAATACCTGGGAGGATACTGTGTATACAGATTTTAAGTGAGTTACATTTAGCTGCGTAGTAATTTAATTATTTCAATTTTCTGCATTTTGCTTAAAATCAACATTCAACAGCAATATTAGTAGCAGCATTTTTACTACAAAATTAAGCAAAGTGTCTGTAGTTTTAAAGGTACTCTAGAAAATATACTTTAGCTTCTTTATCCACACATCCATACAATTTATTTTCCTTTGTTTAGAAAATTGGAAGAACAGGTGCTTCCATAATTCTAAATACTTGTGACATTTATATATGTATTTCCCTGATAGCAATATATATAGCCTTAAAGTCGAGTCCATAAACTACCATGCACAAAAAAAAAATCATTAAACGTTACAGTCCTTATGATAATGCACAGTATTATGCGTATCTAGCATTCATAATAAATTTTTAATGTTCCACTAATCCCTAAGATAAAAAGCTCAAGAACTTAACCTCCAGCAATCTCAGCAGTCTCAACATGTCACCAGGCTGTCAAAGGTTCCTCTTTCAATCTAATTGCCATTGGGCAAGGTGGGCTTGGTGAGAGCTCCTCCCTAGTCCATTATATATATACCACGGTGACAGACACTGCTGTGACAGAGACCACCAGCATGACTCCCAAGGCAGCTGCTGAGGTGGATTTATTTTAATTATTTCTAATTCCAGAGATATTACAAGCCAGAACAGTGTCAATAGTTTCTGTTTCACTTCTACCTTCTGTGTGGAAGGCAGCAAGCTGACAGCTTTCTCTCTGCAAATTCTAACTGCAGATAAACATTTCTGTAAAGCTGTTAGCTAACTAGAAATCACTTAAAGTTTTACACCAACCTGAACAGAATCATCAAAAGGAAATATTTCCCTTTTGCCAAGGAAAACATATTCCCCTTTGTGACTACTGAACATTTCACAATTTACATTTCAGATGTTTTGCTGCGGTGGAAGGCAGTAATGGAATTATTATAATGAGACAATGTGGTCTGCTGGATCCGTCTCAGACAAATTCTGGACATCAGCCCTTGTTTCTTAGTGACATAGTAGCTTGACATAAAACCAAATATATATTGAGATCTCCACATGATCCCATAGCAGGTGTGAAATTCCTGTGGCCAACCATTGTGTTTGTCCCTGTGTCCTAATCAATGTAAACAGAAGTCCTTCTATGTTAGTAATATATGCATGTGATATTTAAATTACCAGAAAAAAAAGTGACATTTGTTAAGTCAAAATTAACCTTTTCCTTTAGGGCTAAAAGTGCTACTTTGAATTTTTGGGGGGGGGAGAAAAAAAGGCGTTTTTACATTTCTGCTCTGTTCTAATGTACGCTTCATTAAAGAACTCTGATTCCAAGTTTTAATTATTACTTACTTCCTCCTCTCCCCCAACAGCTGTGAGAGCAGACCGAATGCGTGGCGGCAGAAACAAGTTTGGACCAATGTACAAGAGAGACAGGGCACTGAAGCAGCAGAAGAAAGCCCTTATCCGAGCAAACGGACTTAAACTGGAAGCCATGACTCAGGTGATCCAAGCAATGCCAACTGACCTGACAATATCCTCTGCAATCCAGAACATCCATTCTGCCTCCAAAGGCCTACCTCTGAACCATACTGCCTTGCCTCCTACAGACTATGACAGAAGTCCCTTTGTAACCTCTCCAATTAGTATGACAATGCCACCTCATGGCAGTTTGCAAGGCTACCAAACCTATGGCCATTTTCCAAGCCGTGCTATCAAGTCTGAGTACCCTGACCCTTACACCAGCTCGCCAGAGTCAATAATGGGCTACTCATACATGGATAGTTATCAAACAAGCTCACCAGCAAGTATTCNTTTTTTTTTTTCCCCCCCCAAGCTTCTCATTCTTAATTTATTCATCTTGAAGTAGGCAGACTATTATGAGGAGAAACTTGTAGTTGTATTCCACCTGAGCCTGTAATTAGCTGTAGCAAAGAGATCCAAGTTTCAGTTCAGCTCTTCTGTACTTCACTATTTATCACAACTGTTATTAACCTGTATAGGGCCTCACATAAGTTTAATTCCTTCCCTGTCAGTATTGCTCACTGTCTGGCTTGTATTCAGAGTTGTAAGGGTGCCTGTTACACCATTCTACATTCATTTATGTAATTATTTTATTACCCCATCTAACATATGGGGGAACGCCATTTTGTCCATCTCTGTACACTTCTTATATAAGCCCATTTTTGGAATATTCACTTTCTCATTGGCATGTTATTTTGTGCATTCTTATGTGTGTAGTTAACCATGAAGGCTGAATCCTAAGTAGGGTATACACAGAACAGAAAACAAGGAGGAAGAAAATACTTTCAGGACTCCTTTTGGTTCTCATCACCACTGATACATGGGGGTTTCCTTTAATCTAGGCTGGCTACAATAACCTTTAGGCTCTTAATTTTGTCGGAGCACCCAATAAATCCCCATGCACAGCTCTGGTTGCTAGAAATTCTCCCACTGACATTTCTAGGACTTTTTGCTAAGGCACTTTTGTAGCCTGTTGTGGTCAGGTCTGAATTTGTAAGGCAGAAATTTGAGATCAAACAATAGAGATAAACTGCAGCTTTTAAACACTCTCTTGATACAGAAATTAGCTCTGGAAAGAATAAAATATCTTCTGTCTCAGGAAAACCTCCAGATGATGAACTCAAATCACATCTGAATTTCTCTATTATATTGCTAGCTACTGAATCTCTGCCTGATACACAGAGATGTTTTTGCCACAACTATTTGCTCCTCAGATCTGTTCTGCAACCATCCATTATTTCTTGCTGACTACTGTCAAGCTAAGGGAAAATAATGCAAAATCCAAATACAACAACTACAGTAGAAGTTCACCGAGAATTGAATCTACATGAACCAAGAGCGCAGAAGGGAGATCATCTCAAAAACTGCAGGCAGGATGCTTGCCACAACAGTATTTCTGTCATAGCCATCACAATGCAGACCAGTTAAAAAGCTGATTACAAGAAAAGCAAGATGTGTATGTTCCATGCGCAACTCCAGCTTCTCTCCGATTTTTCAAGAGAATGGTTGCAGGAACCATTAGAAACTCTGTCTATATAAAATGAAAGAAGGGGGAAAGTTTACTCAGAGAGGAAAAAGAAAATGGGTTCCCCTCTCTTCAGAAGGAAAAAAGAAAACGGATTAAAGAGAGGAAAAGACTGCCACATCTTTGTTTGCTAAGTTGTATGCTATAAAATATATAAGCTGTAAGCCATGCTACCCATTCTAAATAATTTAAAAATTAAAATTGTAAACGGGTTACACTTCCAATAGAATATGTCCTAAATATCAGGGACTAGATCTTTCCACCCATACACTGGGGAGTACTTTAGTCTGCAGTAACCATGTTAAAGGTCACTGAGACTTGGGGAACTAGATACTCCTCAGTGTAAGAATTTTTAAGTTATGATCTGCCTTAAAATTCCAGTTATTATTAAAATGAGAATATGAAAAGATATTCAAGTAACACTTACTTTTTATGGTTCCATGGCTTAATCTATAGGTAGATTTTTATAAGCATTCAACATGCTATACTGGGAATAGTTTTAGAAATGGCCTTCACCTCCAACCTCAGCCTGGATTATATTCCCCAACCAACATATGGTTACCAGCACAGTCCCAAAAGATGCATAAATTTGTTTCATGAAAATGCTGACCAACTTCTCCTGGCTCTGGATGTATATAGACACTACAATGTACATACAGAGTTCTGGAAAGATATATATTCTAGAAATTCACTACATATAGCCTTGGGCTAGTGAACTGACTTTGCACATTTTTAGAAGGCATTGGTTTCATCTTAGTACTTGTACCCTTTACATCTTAGAAACTGAAAGTTCAGACAGTTTCATACCATCTGGTACATTCAGATTTTTTTTCTTTTTTTAATTGGACAAGATCAACTAAACTGCACAGCATTCCAGAACAGTAACAACACACTTGGAAATCCATCCATCCACACCCAATATTTAGGGACCAGATTACATAAAATGCTAAGAACTTTAAACTTCTCAACTTCAAAAAAGTGAGGTGCTCAAAACATGTTTAGATCAGACTCTGTTAACAGTACCAGGTAACACCATGTCTCTTTGCAGCTGAGATAAGAGGATCAGAATTAAACAAAGGGTTTCCAAACCTGAATGCAGCTCTCTTCTATCCATCCATAGTTTCAGTTTCTTCTAACCAAGGCAGCAAAAGCAGCTATTTCGCATTGCTCCACAGAACATGAATCCCTGTGAAAGAGGGAAAAAGAAAAACTCCTAAGGATATGACAGAGAGATTCTAAGTGTAGAAGGAAGGGTAAGGCAATTGTAATAAAGATTCAACTACATTTTCAGGGAGTTTTTGTTCCCTATCTATACACAGCCAAGAAGTACGTATTTGCTTGAGAAGGTATTTTTGTGTTATTTCTACATGTCTGAACTTACCAACTGAGATGTCTCTCAGATAAGACAGGTGCATCAGCAGAACTCTGGGACTAAAATTTGTAAAGACTCAAATAATTAAACAGTAAAAAAGTACAGATGTGCTTTTTATGGAATTCACCATGATATTGTCATGATAAGTGATGCTTTGCACAACTGGCTGTGAGTTACTAAACCGTTTGTTTGCAATTCTTTACTGTATCTTTTCACTGCATTCTGAATTTAGTCTTACACATATGTCTCTTCAATTCATATAAAAGGGCAAACATTTTTCTTTCTGCTACACCTAGAGATTTGTAGCTAGCAGAGTTCAGGAGGCACAGAAAAGGAGGAGGACATGATAAAAAAATGCTGTCCCAGTCCACCAGTGGTTTAGGCCATGTTTACCTTAGAGATAACTACAAAAACCCACCAGTGAACTACAGTTTTAAAGTTTTCTCTTTTTCTTTCAGTTTGGCTGATTTTTTTTTTTTTTTTTAAGAGATCTCAAGTGATAACAAACATTTTTTTAGAACGTTATTTCATGTAGCATTTATCAGCTTATGCTGATCACATACTTCTCACTTGTTGCTCTACAAATTGTCAACACCTCTTTGAAATGTGTTATACACATAAGCATGGAAAAGATAAAAATATTGACTGGATGGAACTGCCTACAGCATGCACTGCATTTTACAGAATTTTACTTGTATATTAATTTAAGTATGTAATTTAATACTCATAGTTGCTAGGGAGCAGATCCTCCCATACTCATGTCAGCAGAAATTAATGGAAACATTAATGAAGCAAACTAGTCAGGATTAGTAATAATGTTGGAGAAAGATCTAACACAGCCAGTTGCAATCCAGTGACTTCGAATGTAACATGCTAAAATCTCAAACCTACCTATCTGTCTTCTGAAGTCAAAATATTTTGTAATTAGCAATTACATCATAGATTCTGGGGTCTGACATCACGTGTTACTTGCTTATTCACAATGAGAAATGTTTCTGTATAATTATTTATACACAGATGAAATAAGAATACGGAGACAACCTCCCAATAGACTCATGATTTTACTAATAGTAATAGTAAAGAAGGCTTTTGTTTGCTATTATGGAGTTGCTGAAAGCTCAGTAAATATCAAAGTAAGATATATCCATCTTATGCTCAGCTAAGAAAACTCAGGAATGCCTTGGAGATGCTAGATTTGTAGCCAGCTGTCTTAGTCAGGTGAAAGGTCTTTGTACAAAGCTAAAAAGAAAATATTGCAGGAATTTCTAGAGTCCAAAGGTTACCTGGCCCCAAGGAAGGATGCAGACAGTTGCACTGGACTGGTCTTTCCTCATCAGCACACACCAAGGAAAATTCAACAACTACTTCCAAAGCTCAGTACTCCTTAACCCATTAAAAAAAAACCAGTCTTTGCTTGGGGCAGGAAAAAAACAGGACCTGCACTGTAGGACAGTCCTCAGGATGCTTTCTCCTGGCTGAGGATCAGAAAATTATGTTGATAGTTACAAAAAAGGCACTAAAGCACTTGTGACTCACAAAAAAATATTACCTTGACTTATTTTGCTATTTTAGTGAGGATGTCATAGGTCAAAGTACTATGTGAGCACAAACCCATTTAGTGAATGATTGCAGGAAGAGCTGGTGTGCTTCATGTTAAAGGAGCTCATCCTAGAGCTATCCACTGACTTTGCAAATTTAGACCATTCATTGATGTCAGACTGCATCAGTTCTGCAACAGGTTTCTTGCTATAAGGACAAATTTGTCCATGTTTATACTAGCCGCAAATGTGGCCTTCAAAGAAACGATGGTTTAACCATGTATCTCAAAAGGACCAACTTATTTCTTAATGCAGTGCAAACTTAGAGTGAATAGGATTAACAGAAGTCCTGGAGTCTCTTAGTTTTTTTCTGTAAAATATATTTACATAGATATAGTAATATAATACTNCTATCTATAGAACTTCTGTAAATGGTAACACAGATGTTTTGACAGCTAATAAGTGAACAGAGGCCTAATTTTGTATTACATATTCCCCATAAGCACAACTACTATATTAGCAGAGTTCCAAATTATTTCTTAAGGCAGTGCAAACTTAGAGTGAACAGGATTAACAGAAGTCCTGGAGTCNCCAATTTCGGTCTTCATGTGATCATCAACAAATGCATAGAAAATAAGGATTTACAGCACAGAGGTCCAATTATTAAACTGAATTAACACAAAATAGAAAAAAATAGGCTGGGTTTGTTGGTTTGTTTGTTTTGTTGGGTTTTTGGTTTGGTGTTGGGTTTGTTGTTGTTTTGGTTGTTTTGGTTGAGGGTTTGTTTTGTTGTTGTTGTTGGTTGTGGTGGTGGTGGCTTTGTTTTTAGAAGAAATATCAGCAGTGGAATACCTTAAAAGTTCTTCTTCAGGGTGATGAAAGGTTGATATATTATATAGACTTAATTGACCAAAGGCAATTTGATAACTCAGAGTGCTTCTGCNTAAATTTAACTAAAAAAATAGGCTGGGTTTGTTGGTTTGGTTTGTTTGTTTTGTTGGGTTTTTGGTTTGGTGTTGGGTTTGTTGTTGTTTTTGTTGTTTTGGTTGGGGGTTGGTTTGTTTGTTTTGTTGGTGGTGGTTGTGGTGGTTTTGTTTTTTAAAAGAAATATCAGCAGTGGAATACCTTAAAAGTTCTTCTTCAGGGTGATGAAAGGTTGATATATTATATAGACTTAATTGACCAAAGGCAATTTGATAACTCAGAGTGCTTCTGCACTTCGTAGTATGCTTTTATCAGGACAGCAAATGTAACTAACAAAGCTGATGAAATAAAACTTCTGCAGTGTTCTTTCAGTCAGGGAAGCTGCCAGAAACTGAGATCCAGGATTTCCCTTAATATCAGTAATCAGATGAGTTAATATGTTGTCACAAGTAGCTGTTGATTTTTAGTCTGGTTTACATGTGTTTGAATCTGAAAAGATATTTCTCAAATACTTTTAAAAATTGGGGAAAGGAAAAAGTATTTCTCTTACACAGCCAAATAATTATCTGCTTTAGAATCATTAATTTAATTTCACAAATAGTAGAATCATTGCTATAGAAAGAAGCCTCAGCAGAGAAGCCAGTCTTTAAGGAAGCATGGTATTATACCTGCCACCCAGCTGAACCTTATAGGGAAACACTCTGTTAGAAGTTAACTTCATGATCTTCTGGCTCTCTTCTGAACAAAGGATGTGACTAAGTTCTGTATTTCAGTGTGTGGACACATAATTTTACAGGCTTTCTAAACAGCTTGTTCAGCACTAAGCTTCTGGACTTTTTCTAGGGGTAAAGAGAAAGACTACATTCTCCTATGCCCATTCAGTGAGAGCTGGGTACTTCAGTTTCACTCTGCCGTGTCGTGTTGTCACCTCTGATAGCAGGAGACTGAGTTCAGTCACTCTGGATTTAATAATTTTTCCACCTAATAACCAACATTCAGCAGCCTGCTGAGCCTAAGAACCGCGCTCCAGGCAGGGCTTTTTTGAAAGGCTGCCACCTGGACACTAGATTGGATCTGAAGTCACCAGTTCACAGGAACAAACTTACCAGGTTCGCTCGAACAGCCATGTTGCAATAACAATGTTTTTTCACTTATTATTGGAGAAAACTTGAGCAAGCAGCAATTCCAAAAGCTGTCCTGCCCATCCTAATGCTGGTGACAAGCAGAGATATAATAGGCTGCAGTATGGACACAGGGAATCACAGTCATTTTAATAACCTATTTTATTTCCAGACCACTATTTTAAACTATTATTTTCTGCTGTGAGGATGTGACCTTTTTGCCAAACGATAGGAAGAGCTTTGCACATTAAAATTAAATCATTCCAGTCACCTGGAAAATCACAGATATATTTCCTGATTTTGCTTAGGAAAGTCATAGTTTTATGAGTGAAATGAGAGATCTTCCCTTGCTAAAAAGTCCATTTTTTTTGCAAGTTTCTACCACACATACAAATACCAAAAAAAAGTCATTTTTCCCCTGAAATTACGACATTTCTTACAACTAGGCAGTAAATCTTACTACAGGAAAAGAACTTGTTTCATTCAGATCCAGGGGTTTTGTACAATAACTGTATCATTCAGATCCAGCACTTGTGTACGGTACTTGTATGACATTTCTGTTGTATGGAATGGTTCTCAGTTACAGTGAAAGTTTGTCTCTATAAATCTATCAAGGCTGTTGAGACTCAAGGATCTTCTTCTGTTAACCTGTAGCCTTTAGGATCACCTATAGTAAGGGTGAAATCCTAGCCATACTGAAGTCACATACTTCCTATCAACCCTGCTGAAGCCCTTAATGTAAATGGATGTTATTCTGTACTTTCATACGTAGGGGTAAACTACTCCAGATCAAGGGACGATCATCTCTGTATATACAGCACTGTGTAGTCAATAACTCACATAATCCACTAGTTCTAGGGCTGAAAAATGCTAACAAATGGCACAAAAAGCAGAGGAAAGTGTGATTTATGAATAAAGATTAAGATATCTGAATATTCATAGCTCGATGAAGCAACAAATACAACCATATGCCATCCACGTAGAAGAACATCTGAACAAAACAAAGACACTGGAGAGTGAGAAACTGTGTTCTTCCTGTAGTAGCACCAATAAGAGTTTCCACAACATTCAGTCGTCAAACTCATTATTGGAGAAAAGGCCTAAGGTGGAGAGCTTTCAAATTGTGCTATATTGTTAGATCGCTCAGAACAGGTTGGATGCACTATACAGCTATCTAGGCACAGGGACATACTACAGGACTTGAGTCTTTTCCATTTCCAATTTTAAAATTACTATAAAATGGAGTTTCAAATAGAAGCAATAAAGTTGAAAGGCAGACTGCACTTAGATATCTATCTGGTATCTCTCTACTTCCAAACTTTGGCCAGTGTGAATTAACAAGTAGATTTTCAGACTTGTAAAACAGAGTAACCCAGCCATTGCCAGGGAAGCATGTCATTTTATGCTAGCCAGAAGCTTAGCCATAAGTAGTTTGTTTTTTTTGTTTGGGTTTTTTTGGTCATGCGTCAAAGCTATCATGGTTTGCTCTATTTCATAGTCTCAAGTTACAAGACTACTTATAAAAGGAAGCAAAGCATAATTTCATCTGTTGGAAACAAAATTCAGTTGCTTATTGCCCTATCCCCCATAAGCCAAGGTACAAAAATAGCAAACTCGAGAAAGGTAAGTTTTAGTACAAGAGGAAATAATATTTCAGAAATTTGTTTAAACCTGAATGCATTTCAAGAACTATCCAAATGAATGGTAAACATTGTTTGAACTCCATTACAGCCAATGTAAAGACAGTGGCAATATCCAAAATATGGTACTTCATTAAATGAGTGCAGTACAGATCTTTTAGTAAACCAACATATAAAGTAGCTATTTAATCCCTCTCACTTTTACCACACCTGGCTAGAAGTAGCAGTTAAAAGCAAGCTGAAATGTAACCACTATCTTTAGGAGAGCCTTTAACTGTTTTCTGATTTTTTTTCCCCCTCATAAGAAATCTCTTAGTTATCAAGTTTGCAACCATTTCAACTCTGAATAAAAAGCATAGTTTTATTCAAAGTTAATGTTAGCTGTATCACAGCACGCTGTCTTACCACATGACAAAATTGATTTGAAACATTCGCTCTCCACACAACACAGAAACCAACAAGGCACCACAGCCCGCCCCCACCCACCATGCTGAGGGGCTCAGCTGTGTCACCCTGGGCCCAGGGATGCCAGCCAAGCTGGCCCACCCCAGCACCCTCAGACAGGACCTCACAAGCCCAGGGATAAGGTATGATTTAAAGGGACAAAGCAAGGTCACATACAGGTAACGAGGGAGCCTTACCTGTAAGGCAGCACAGGGCCGTGGCTGGAGCTCAAAAGGGCACTGCCGGTGGGGGCAGGTGTGGCTGTGAGGGGCTGCAGGTGTGTCAGGGAGAGCAGCTGCATCCTTTGAAGGACATCAGCAAATAACTCCAAGAGTAAATCCTAAAAAAGCAGCTAAGGGCTGTGGCTTTGCCTCTTTCACGTTCCTTTTCTCTGACCTGAGGCTGACTCTTTGCTGTGTAAAAGGGGCACTGGCAGGCAGCCTGAGGTACTGGTGGGGCTGGATGCCGTCCCCTGGCCAGGCTCTCCACTGCCCATGTTTCTGCTCCCTGTGGTGCTCAGACCCTGCTGTAGGGCAGGGTGAGGTGTGTGTTGGGATCGCTGCCCAACACTGGGCTACAGACATATGTAACCCAGGCAACAGCAGGGCTGAGGGGCTCCCACAGCTTGCCAGGAAGGAGCTACTCCTTTCACGGTGTTGCCATTAGGGGTAGGCTGCAACGGGCCCCGTTGCCCTTCCCCAGTGCTGCCAGGCAGCACGGCTTGTGTGTAAAATGGAGACATGCCCCGGCACTGGCCATGGCTGCCCAGGTTTGCCCTCCGCAGAAGTGCAGCACCCCTACTTCAGCCTGCGTGGGTCTGGGTGGGGGGCAGCTACCAGAGAGGGACAAAGGGTTAGTCTCACGCTTTGCTTTAATGGTTCCCCAGATCCACTGCTTCCAGTAGAGCTGAGAGACATGTGCCAAATTTTTCCCTAAAATGTTCTTTATTTGCTATTTTGAAATAGGGACTGAAGGTTATTGCTATTGTTGTCACCACAGGCATATTCATAGAGTAACTATAGAAGAAATAAAAGGGCAGATTTAAGTAGGTATTAAGGAAAACTAAGAATGAGATAAAATATGGTGCAAGTGGGAAAGTGAAGCTATAATTTTAGGTGGACACCCTTAATGTTTTTTTTCCACTTCTATAACTGGTAGAAGTTCATTTATAGGTGGTTAGGTCAACATCAGGGCAGTCTGGGCAAACAAATATTTAACACTGTCTTGGAAACATCCCAGTCATTAAAGCAACTACCACAGACAAAACAAAACAAAACAACAAAAAAAACCCAAACAAACATACAAAAAACAACAAACCCAACCAAACAAAAAAACCCGAGAAATAATCATACTGTGGCGAAAAAAAGAATTTCATTTTGTCTAATTCTGGTATCATCTGTCATACCCATCACTTGAGAGGGAAAGAAACTAAAATCT
>VWYH01009008.1:6225-414297 GCA_013399365.1 Pampusana beccarii
GTGTTTCACATCCATCAGAAAAGCCAAATCGCTGCATGGGTAACTGTCCCCAACAATTGTCTGTGTTTACCAGGAACAGCTTTAAAAGCTTTGAGGAAAGGAGTTTCTGAGTGCATTAATATTTAGCGTTTTTGTTTGGATGTGCCTCTGTGTTTGAACAGCGAAAAAATCTCGGGTGCTCTTGCAGCACATCAAAGATATTTTGTTGTTTGTGTTTGGAAAATAGCATGTGATTATTCATGGTAGTGGTCTCCGAGTTTAAAATCCGGACAAGGTAACCCCATCTGAATCAACCTAATGCTCCAAATACTTGTTTCTGCGTTCTAGATCTCCAGTTTCTTAGCATTGTTCTTTCTTTCCTCTTGCCTCTCCTATTAATTAAAACAGGGGTTTGCTCCAGCTCTAACATTAAATCCACTGAAAGCCTGATGCTTCGTTCGGCCTTGCACGTGTTTGAGCTGGCGCTCCACACAATTAACAATGTAACATGTTGCACATAAATTTAGTACTAGAAAAATGCAAAAGCAAATAAAAAATACGTGATTTTTTTGCAGATATCTGTAGTGGGGTGCGTTCAGTGCTTTCTTACATCCAGAGTTGGTGTTTACCTAAATAAAAGTGTTCGTTATTTATATCAAATAGAACAGATGAAGCCAAAAAACCCAACATTTAACTAACTCTCTGAAATGGTTTTAGTTGGTGCATAAATGTCCGTCATAGGGGAACACAAAACTCACTTGGTGTAGTTAAATGTATCCCTTGAAGTGGGAACGGTTCTGTAATTGTTTCCCAATAGCTAAAAGAATGTTATAGCTCTAAGTGAGCGCTCAAACTTTTACTGCTAGAACTGGAACAGGAAAAAAAACTCAACCAACTTGTAAAAGGGTGTGGGGAAGGTTCCAGGTCACAAATTCTCAGTATATGAAAGGATAGCTGAAAAATGCAGAGTTTGAGGGTTTTTTAGCTGGTTATTTATCTAGTTTAATTTCAGACATAAAGGAAGTATTTCAGTTTATTCCAGTTTGGTTTTGGTTGTTTTGTTTTAATCTAAAAACACTTTTGTGTATATAGTGCTCAACTTGATTATTAATATGCAATACAGAGGGAGGTTGGCTTTTCCACATCTACATCCAGTGCTCAGTTAATGCGTTTGAAATCAAAGCAAGCTTTCCTGATGGTCTGTCCGCAGGTATTTGAAAAGATAAAGGCAAACCATAGCCTACTTGCCAGTATTTCTAACTAAAAACAAAAACATAAATGGAACTTGGATTTTTGTCTTTTGCTCTGAGAGAACAGTGATTAAGATGTGAAGTTTTTATTACACGTGAAATATAATTCTTGTTTAACAAACATGGTAGCTCTTTATTCTGGTGAGCTATTTCTTATTTCCCTCTTTCCATTACCACTCTGTGTTATTTTATATCATAAGAATGTTTAAGGAGAAGACGAACTGTAGTTTGTTATTTATTTTTGTGTGCTGTTTAGTAATCTAGTGCATATCTGAAGAAACATAATGACAGGTTGCTTGCTTTTTTTTTTATCTTTTAAGGGTCCTGCTAAGAGAGATTCAACTCAAAGTACCGTCAAAGAAGACAAAGTTCATCTGTTGAAGTATAATATAGGAGATCTAGTGTGGTCAAAAGTGTCTGGTTTTCCATGGTGGCCATGTATGGTTTCTGCTGATCCTGTTCTCCATTCCTACACTAAACTAAAAGGTATGTCAGTGATGCTACAAACATCCAGATCTCTTCAGGTATACATAACCATTATTTTAGGAAAATTCTGTTTTTCATTTTAACTATTCAGTTACATTTGCAACTGAATCAGCTCCTTACTGTCAAGAGTAATGTTAGAATCATGTGAACACTGTTGTTAAACACGTAGCAGACGCAGTGTTTTTCCACTGTGTCTTTTTAACTCGGAACAATCTCCAAAAGAAATCAAAATTGTTATCTATGAAACTGTGTGGAGTCTTATTAAAAATTATATGATGGTACTTTCGATTGGTTTTTATGGAGGTGCTTGGAGAAGTGATACCAGCTAAAAATTATATTGAAAGCTAATGGGAATTAAATAGTCCTGGTGATTGTGCTTTACTAAAAGCAATCCATAATTCAGGCAGCTGAATTTTCTGTGATTCATGGAATCAATACTGGTATCTATAGACAACCTTAGTTGATTGTGAATGCAGGAACTGCAGAGAGTTAATGAAATTTTTAGGTAAGAATCTGTACTATTTCTTAATCTCATCTGCAGCTTTGTTCTCTGTTCTGATACCTGAAACTTTGGAGGATTATCTACTCTGGTTGTAGAATGATAAAGTAATATAGGTTGGAAGGGTCCTCTACAAGTCATATGGTCACTAGAGATTTCAGTAACTTTTAACTATGCATTTCCATATGTGGGAAGTGCTTTTGTGGGGTTTTTTATGTAGTTTTCAAGGTTTGCGTTGAGAACTTGGAAGGCAGACTAGAGTATACATCTGAAATTTGCACCAGTATTACAAGTTCCCAATGTGGAGGGGCTGTAAACACGTAGGATTGGAAATCAGAATAATCTTTGACACTTCAGAGGTCTGAAAAAAAGAGTAGTTCAGTAGAAGTGTTGAATTTTTACAGTGGGAGGTGATCAAGCTGGGAAATGAGTGAAAAGCTGCATTTTTGCAGAAAGGTATCGGAGAGTCGTGATAACCCGTTGTAGTTTTCTCTACAGAAAGACCAAAGTCGCACTGACATAAACTAATAACGTTCCTTATGAAAAGCATGAAGTAGATGCTTCGCTTTTCCAGTGGTAGTGTGGCCTCAGCAGGAGTACTTTGTTCTTTTCCTTCTGTTTGGATGTCTTATTTGAAGAAACATGGACCAAACAGAGAAGGTTCTGAGGACAGAATGAACAGAAATCTAAGAGTCTACCTGCACGGGCAGACTGAAGGAACTGGGGATGTTTGATCTGACAAGGAGCTGAAGGAGAACTGAATAACTGGCCTTAAATAACTTGAGTTACATGCAAAGAAAAGGCATAAACCCTTCTTGTTCTGGGAAGGAGAGAGCTTAGGAACAATGAATATTTAGGCTACATATTCAGAAGAACTTGGAAGGGGTAAAGATAGTGAAGCATTGGGGTGATTTGCCTGGAGAAATGGTGTGACTTCATTCATAGGAGGTTTTTAAGAACAAATGGAAGGAGGATCTGTAGGATTATAGCTAGGCTCAGTGTTGGTAGGAAACTAAACAGCTTCTTGAGAACCCTTTCAAGCATTCATACAATTGCTAGAATGGTGGTTGTAGACTCCTCTGAAATATTTTTCTTGTTGTAATCTTTCAGAGTTTTGATCCTGTGATTTTAGTCCTGTGATTATTAGGTCTATTATTATTTAGTCCTGTGATTATTATTAGGTCTACTATGAGATAAAGAGCTGGATTTTGAGAGAAATAAGGTTGATTATTTATTCATAGCTGAATTACTCTGCTGCTTGCAAGGAGCAAGGTTTATGCTTCGTTATCGAGAACCTCTGGTAGTTTTTTATAAGAAACTATAGAAATAGATCTAGCAAAACCCAATGTCGTATGTCTGAATGCAACCTGTGGAGTACTAACAGAAAGAAGGGCCCACCCCACGTACTTTGAGATGTTAACTTCTATCTCTTTCATGTAATATGGATGAGGATCATTTCTGATATTTGGAGTTGGCTTGGGCCTGCCTTTCCCTTCAGGAAGTTTGACCAGGTCTGGGCAGCTGTAATAACTGATAAATGCACACATTTCCATCACTACATATTTCCAGCCTTGTATTATCTTCCACCTACTGTCCACAACTGAAGCACAATCGACAGTCTCCTGTTCCAAACAGAAGAGTCCTTTTGTCTGGGAGTTGTAGAAATGCTCAGCTAGACCTCTATTTCTCATTTCTAGGATTAGGTTCAACGGTAGTTTATAAACAATCTGAACTGCTGGACGCCAATACTTGATTTCATCATTCCAGCTGGTTATGCTTGAGAAAAGTTTAACTTTGGACTTACAGGATGCACGCACTCATGTAAAAAGGCCCCTACTGAGACAGACTAAAGCTCCATGTCATCCCGTATCCCGGCTCTGCCTGTGGTCACCCACAGATGTGAGGGTACCGAAAAAGACAAGTAATAGCAGTAGGTCCCCAGAACACTGCCCCAGGCCTTCAGTAAGTGGTTCCAGGGTTCTGTGAGACCAAAGTGATGTCTTTGTATATAACAACCCTCAATGAATTCTCTTATTTTATCCATGAGCATTGATACAAACACAGCCCACAGAAGATATCTGAAGATTTACAAATAGGTTCAGTTATTCTAGTGGTTCTATTATTTAGACTCCTTAATTAGGCAGTTAGAGCCATCCAGCATTATATTGTAGAAGGAGCATGGTGTCTGCTTGGAACTGGGCTGTTGGCTGCTCAGAGGCAGAACTTTACAAGTGGTTGTAGATGTTGTCTGTGCCATCTCTTGGTCTACAGCTAGGACATCCTGGTAGAATATGAAAATTATCCTTTATTTCATCAGTGACAGATGAAGCCATCGGAGCTCAGTAAACCCTAGTTAAGCAACATTTTCTTGATGAGGGCAAAATAATTAACTGTGCGAGGGAATTGCTTCCAACTGTGCATTACTAGAATGTATACTAGACTACTAGACTGGATGTATGATGCATACAGTCCCAAGAGCTTTCCCTATGCCATTCCTCTGGATTCTCGTGCTGCATCTCAAATGAGTCACTGTCAGTTTAAAAAACCCGGTGATAATAGCACATGAAGCAACCGACTACGGGTTGGTGATTAAGGTAGAAGACATGCAGTGTGTGAATAACCTAGCAAAATGTAGATCTAGTTCAAAGACATCTGTAAAGGAGAGCTGTGACTGTTATTTGTTCTTACTGGGTAGACATCCTGATGTCCTTTCCCTCCTGTACTACGTTAGACGTACTAATGTGGTGACACCTTGAAGAACCATAGATACTGTGGGTAGGGGGGGGAACTGATCCTTTTCTAGCAGAGTAGAGTTTACAAACTCAAAATTGTAGGTCATCACAGTTAAAACCTTCTCCTGTTTTCAAATGAGACCCTAATTTGAACACGTAAACAACAAATCTGCAAGTTTTAATGAAGGAGATGCTGGAGGACATTTAAAGTCTGATTTTCTTAGCTCTGCCTTTTTAGAAGTAGGTTAACTGTGAACCGTGGTAAATTTTGAAGGCGTTGTCTTCCCCCATCACTGTAGACGTGCTGAGATATTTGGAAGGGGATGGTTGTATGCGTATATGTTAATACAATAAACCAGTATTTCTTTTCACAGTCTTAGAAGAATGAGTGTTTCTTTTCTATGTTTCAAAATTGTTCTCTTATCTTCCTGCTCTCCCTTCCACCACCCAAATCCTCTTTATTTCTTGCTTTGATTCCTTACTTGGTTAAGGTGAAGTTGTGATTACAGATGTTAAAACTGGCTGAAGTATGTGTTTCTATTCAAGAATATTAAAATATAAAGTTTAAGCTAATCAGAGATGTGGCTGAGTGCACAGGCTATCCAAGGTCTGGAAACTTTTTCAAATGTAGCATTTTCAGAAACATCCAGGCCTCCATGTAAGTTAATATACACAGAAAGCACTGACAGATGATTGTAATCTGAAGATAATTTAGCAAAGCATATTCTCGTTTGGAATTAAACTGTTGGGCTTTTGTGTCCAACTTCGTCGATCATAGCTCACAGGCTTTCGCGATGTTAAGTGGGTTTTTGAAAGGCTGATCAGTTGTACTGGGCTTTTGTCATGGTAACTACAACAGCTTGCAGAAGATTTCAAGTCTCAAAGTGCAGAGAACAACCTGAGTTGTGTCTTAAATATGTTTGTTTTTTTTAATTTTCAGGACAGAAAAAGAGTTTTCGTCAATATCATGTTCAGTTTTTTGGAGATGCCCCAGAGCGAGCCTGGATATTTGAGAAGAGCCTTGTGCCCTTCAAAGAAAAAGACCAGTTTGAACAGTTATGCCAGGAAAGTGCGAAACAAGCCCTCACTAAAGCAGAGAAAATAAAGGTAAGAGGCTACCAAGTCAGACAAGGTTTGCAGCTTTGTATTTTACTGTTACAGCTATGTAAGATATAAATATATATTCTAGAAAGCTTTAAAAACAATTTGTATTTCAGAGACTTGTAGGCTTATATTGTACTTAGAGATAGAAAGAATGGGATGATTTACCACTGGTTGTTACTTATTAAAAATCTGTACTCTTTTGTGTTGCCATTGGTTCCTGCGTGGTATCAGTGCTATCAAACACAATTCCATTTGAATGCCTGAATTATAATCACACATTACACTGAGTCTCTTGGAATTGTTTTGTGTTAATGTTGGCATTTTGAAATCAAAAGTGGGCAAATTTCTCATGCTGTTGTCTTATCTTGCAGATGTTAAAGCCTGTTTCAGGGAAGCTACGGCCACAGTGGGACATGGGTGTTAAGCAAGCAAGTGAAGCAGTGGGCATGACAGTGGAAGAGCGGAAGGCCAAGTACACCTTCATCTATGTCAGGGACAGACCTCATCTTAATCCTCGAGTGGCAAAGGAAGTTGGCATTGCTGTGGAACCATTAGAGGAGATGGACGAGTCATCTTACTCAAGCGAAGAAACAACTCAAAATCTGAAATCGATGAAGGAGTCTGGCATTCCTAACAAGAGGAGGAGAAGGACATCAAAATTGTCTGCCACTGATGATACACAAGAAAGCAGTCAGTTGGAGACTAAGAATACTACTCCTCAAAAGTCATCCGAACAGGCAGAATCCAAAAGAGGGATAGGCTCCCCTCTCAATAGAAAGAAAACTCCAGCATCTACTCCACGAAGCAGAAAAGGCGATGCAGTATCTCAGTTTTTGGTCTTTTGTCAGAAACACAGAGATGAGGTTAGTCTCCTTTAGCTGTTTTTGTTGTTGATTGCCTCATTTCCGTACTTAAAGAAACTTGCTTTAGTGGATGGAAACTGGTTGTTACTGTAGAATCTGTAATACTGGGGGCTTGACAAGGTATGCCTGCATCAAATCTTAGTCTAGACAGGAACAGAGAAAGAAAGGGATGTAGATAAGCAATATAAACAAGACATTGGTAATGCCATTGTACTGTAAGCGTAAATCATGTTAGTTTCTTCCTACGTAATCTAATAGTTCTTTGTATTAGCCATAACTTGTTTTTATGTATGAAAAATGTTGTAGCTATGCATACGTATGCTCAGGCAAATATAACGAAGGTTATGCTGTTTGACGATCTGTTTGTAGTTAGCTTGTACTTTCTTTCTGAAAATGTGGCTCAGTTCCTTTGGTTTGTTCCCTTGTCTTTGAACTACTCAAAAACTCCATTTGACCACCTGGAATCTTTTGCTGAGCTTCAAAAGAAGCTGGTTAACAAAGCTTGTGAAAATCACTGGCAGTGTGCAGTCTGCTGGAACAGAAACTAGGTCTTCTAGAGAGGATTGCACTCCAAGACAAGGTAGAATAAATACCTTAATATCCACATTTTGTAGGAAGACTCTTAGAGGTATAAAAGCAGTGCTGCTGTTCTAGCTCATTACTTTAAAATCAGGACCATCATTTTTCTTCCTTACACCCTCTGCTCTATTTGCAGTACAATTCCATGCACCAAAAGAAGTGTGGCTTCTCGTATTTTCATGTACTATTCCATAATACCCCCAGAAGGACCACAAAGTTGGTGATGGTGACTTTGTCACACTCTTTAGCTGTGAATGGTTGACTTCGTTATAGGATGTTTGTGTTAGAAAATGTTACTAGATATGAGCTTCATAAAGAAAAATTGAAAAACAGATTCTGTTGTATGGAAGACAATTAGTTGTGTTTAAACTTAGGATCTTTTTAGATCATTGCAACTTAAGCTAATACTGAGAATTAAAATGAACACAGCATTGCGTATCTTTTAGTGGCTTTGGTTAAATGGAGAAAAGCATTGGCGGTTCAGTTTGTTGGCTGCAGAAAGGGTTTTGTAGCCAGACTATTAAATATAGATTTTGATATCCTCATGATGAAAAGCTGTATGGGTAAATCACCTGTCTCACGGTTGAGAGACTAGAGTTCTATTTTCAGTTTTTCTGTAAGTAACCTTGTGTCTTGTATAATGGCAAGGGGGAATTTCCTTGGCCTTTAAGGTAGGTAGCAAGAATTCTTGTGCAATATTGAGAGACATGAAATTACTTCTCTGGAAGAAATGAGATTATTATGACTGGTTTTATGGAGGTTTAGCCAAACATATCTTACCACAGAAGAGAAATGCCGCATCTCTGATGTTATATTTCTATTTTCTGTGCCAGTCATCAAGCTTCATCCCCTACTATGGTTATACTGTAATTCTCAAATTAATAGATAAGAAATGTTAGGACTATTACAATACACTGAAGAATTGCTTTGTCTTCAAGTGTCATTTCAGGAAACTGAAAAACTTGCATAAGCTTGCAAATCCGATGATAGTGGCTAATATTGAATAGCATTATAAGTAGAAGGCAGTAAGTTTCAAAATATTGCATATATTTAGAGAAAGGATATCCTAGCATTTCTACCAAGAATACCTTTTAATAAGATCAGTCATGAAAACCCAAATCCACTTGATTGTGTGATCCGTTCTGATAGGTACAGAAGCTTTTCTCTCTGCAGAATAGAACTGGGTTAGGAACACTGTATATACCAGGGAACTGTAGGTAACTGTCCCTTGGCGTGCTCTGGGGGGGTCTTTCCTTTCTCTTGATGCAAAGTTAACTGGTAAAGTGCAGAAATAGCATTTTAGATATTTGTGCTTCTCACACAGAACCTAAGTTTCCCGAATTTGGTTTATATTTCCAGCCTGTCACGTTGCTTTTAAAACGGCAGTGTCTTGGCCTTCGGTGGAGGGCAGACATTGTACTCAAAGTCCTATTTGGAGTTTTCCCTTCCATCAAGCTTATCTGGTTCAACTTGCATGGTTTGCATTCCATCCAATAGTTTGTTTTGGTGCTGTTGTAGATGTTCTGATGCTTTAGAAGGAGTGATAGCCTTGGCTGAAAAAATATACCTCTTTTTGAGCTACTTGTATTGACGGCATCTTATGGCTACTTTGGTATTTGTGTGTGGCAACTTAGAAGAAAGGAAAAATACAGATCTATCTCTGGCCCCCAGACTGGGGAAGGGATGGAGGTGAATGGAAAGGAATGATTGAAGACTTCTATTTTGGGGCTTCTAATGATCACGAACTCTCTTAGAAGTAGAGCTGTTTCTGCCGTGGTTTTCTTGGAGTCCAGATTTGTACAGTAGTAGGATTCAACTATGAGTTTGGTTTTATTAATTACTACTTATTGTGTTACTTTTTCTGGGGATAGGAGGGTGAGGAATAGTTGAAATTTCTAGAAATGAATGATGGCTGCTGTAAGAGTGGATGAACTGCTGGAAAATGGTTTTAATGATTTAAGAGGCATGCTGCCCTGAGGGAGGTGTTCAAAGCCTGGAACACTTATGTGGTTGTAGTGACGCATGAAGTATTTTGTGCTGTTACCAAAGGCGTAAAGTTGTATTTTGTACTATTGGCATTCTTATGCGCTTCCTCTGTGAAATACAACCTTAGGAGTTATTAGAAGGGAGTGTCTGACTCGTGATAAGGTATTGTTCAGTGAGAGGCAGACAGCTGTGCTGGTTATAATAACACATTGATTTAGGCCTTGAGTCTGTTTTGAGGTAAATTAAGAAATAATTAAGTTGGTTGGGTTTACAATTGAAGATTTCTGCATGCGTAAGGAGTTGTTGAACATCAAAGGTAACGCGCTTTGCTCAGATGAGCAAGGTCGTGCCTGGTCTAATTACCATGTTTTCCACACCTGTAGTGATATTAGTTCCTAAACCAAAGAAAAGATCTTCCATGTGTTCTGTAGCGTAGTTAGATAAGTACCTGGGAGAAACGCCAAGATACCAAATAGATAATTTCCAGTGTGTATGCTGGGATGGAGTATTTCAGCGTGAAGGCTTTGGAGAAGACTGCAGGGCATTCTCCCTTGAGGGCTTCTTTGCAAGGATCCCTTAACCATTAAGAACCATGGGTGTCTTCTGCTTGTCATTTCACAGCGCTCCTAGGCAGTTGAAAGCTGGTTTTATTCGTATTTTGTTGGAACTGGAGACGATGTTAAACTGTATCACATTTTTGTGAACAAAGCCAGTTATTTCTTAGAGAATCAAATAACTGTGCCCTAGTTGAGCACAATGAACTACACACTTGTAGCGGCAGTGGTCAAAATTGATGCTAGCTTCTTTTCCTAACGAAGCGAGACTTGTTGGAGGGGTATCTTCTGTGTCTGTCTACATTCACCCCTTTCAATAACTTTTTGGACGTTGTTGGATTTTAATCAAGCTTTGAGTAGAGGCCTCCAAACGTAGTTATATTGTCCAAGCTTTATGCAGATGGGTTATGCCAGGTAGAAGCAAGAGAACTCTTAGTACTCTACGAGGAGAAAAATTACAGCTTGAGTTTCCCTTCTAGACATGGAATAATCCCAATGGAAGGAAGTTACAAGTTCTAATCCCTGGGGAGGCTTCAGTCACACTTGTATCTTGTTTGACAACAGGCAGTGCAATTTTAAGACACTAAGTTATAAGAAATTAGATTTAATCCCTTCCATTTATCACAGAAAATTTGTATTCCTGTTCAGTGGTGTTACAGTTTGAACACTTGGCTTTGTTGGCCTAGTTTTCATTTTGCTCCATGATTTTGGGGGTATTGATTGCATCACTTCAGTAATGAGAGTTTGGAGAACGCTGGGTGATGAGGTGAGAGAGGTTGTTTTTAAAGCTACTGTTTGATTTCTGTAGATCGTACAATCGTAGAGATTTCTGACTTCTATAATTAATCAAATCTGGTTTTCCTCAAGTAGAAGTATGGAAATACTGGAGGAGTTTGGGAGGATTTTTTTTCTTTGTTTTTAATACTGGATTGTCTGTGTTGAATAAACTTCTAGAAACTCTCTTAAATGGACGGCAATTATGTGTCATGCTCCTCTTATTAAGAAAAGATGCGCAGCTTTTTGAGTTCCCAGTGTTCATATACATAGTATAAAGCAATGAATTAATGTAGGAAAATGTTGCATCAGATGCTGGCTTGTGTAAATCTCTCTGCTAAGATAGGTGTAATGAGTTCTGTGTTTAATGAGTTCTCCTACAAAATGGTAGATGTCTTTGTAGGCAAGCGTATATTCCAATATTGCCTGTCTGTCTTTTGTGGTATAGATTTAAACTTCATCAAGAAATAATACAAAATTTTTTGGATGACCACAAGACGAGACTTAAGCTTACTCTATTTTTTGAATGTTAAAAGGCAAATAAATACTTCCAAAATGATTCTTATTACTTCTGAATGTGCTAGTAGAATTTTTAGACGGACAGAGAGAGAGAAATGGTTCTTCGAAGAAAAACTGGATACAGAAGGTTTTAATCTAGTTCTGTCTGCAGCAGAAATGTGAAATAACTTGTTTGTATCCAGTTTTGCAAAGCAATAGATGTACGCCATTTTTTTCAATGGTCACCTTTTGTTAATACAACCCTATTTCTGCATGTATAGGTGGTTGCTGAACATCCAGATGCTTCAAGTGAGGAGATTGAAGAACTGCTCGAATCGCAGTGGAACATGCTTAGTGAAAAACAGAAAGCTCGCTATAACACAAAGTTTGCCATAGTGACCTCTCCCAAATCTGAAGAAGACTCTGGTAAACGTAAAACTGTGCTAGTGTACTCTAACTAAATTTGATATACATAGTGGTGTTAAACTAAGCACATATTTGAGACCTGTAGGGAAAACAGCTTTCACTGTTTTCCAGTTTTAATTCTTGGTGTTTGTGCCAATAGCAAAGGAATGCCAATGGTTACAATAAACGCAACCCATGAAGTCTACATTTCTTGCTCATTGTTCTGAAAAGTTGTTATATGTAAACCTTCTACTGTTTAGCGATTGCTGGTTTCTCATTCTTCTTCTGCCCACAAGCAGCTGCCATTGCATCCACTGCCTGTTACAAGTGGAAGCTGGAAAGGGAAGACGAAGTGTTACCACTAGTAAAATTTGAGCTGGTTTTTTATGGAGTAGTTAGGAAGTGGTTTAAAAGTTTAATCAGTGCTACACCTTTCCTTCATATATACCTGAAGTATATTACCTCATGTCATCATTAACTCAGGAAGAAGTATTCCAAACTTTAATCTGAAACTTTCATCCGTTTGGCATTTTATTTCGCTACTCAACGTTTTAAGGGCATTGTACCAGAGTGCAAATACCTTTTTTCTCCTTTTATTTGTTTTTTTGTTGCTGTTGTCTAGCGTTTGGTTTTGATAAACAGTCTCAATTATTTTGCAAAATACTTGAGGGGTTTTGGAGTCGCTTATTTCAGAAAGAAGGAAGAAGATAGTTTGGCATTTTCATGAGCTTTATCAAATTTAACTAGCTATCATTTTCCAAATTTAAATAGCTTTATAGCACTGTAAGAGGACTTCTTATGGAAGTATTAGACGACAACAGGTGCTGCTTTGGGCAATGACAAGAATGAGAGGGAGTGTTTGAAAGTTTGTGAGACTTGGAAAAACTTGTATAAAAATGGCAGTCAGTTTTGTTAACTATCTGTGTGTGTGTGAAATAACATCATTTTGTGGAAAATTGAAAAGTTTTTAACTTTAAATTTTAAGTGTCAAATATTTGGATATCAGTTTAAAAAAAAAACACATTCTGTATCTCTCAAGGTTCATCATTGAAGAATATTGGAGAGGCCAAACGTAAAGTGTTTCAAGACTCACCTAAAAGGAGATCAAGATCCAGAAGTAATTGAAAGTTGTGTTGTGTGCAAACAGTTCATCCTTATAAGTAGCTATTGAGTGTATTTTTTTATGTAATCGCCCACGTATCATAATCTCTTTATTTTATCTCAGATGTTGTCTTCCTTGACATTAGAATTTTAATGGATCCCAAATTAAATATCTAAACACTGTAGTGCTGAATTTTGTTCACCTTCCTCAGTGTCATATTGCAAGAAATGTAATTGAAATTGTACCTGTACCAGGTGTTTCTAGTACATATATTGTGTACGTTTATAGTTATCTACAGATGAAAACATGTCAGTTCAATCATTCCCCTACCCAAATCCTCTTATCTTAAACTTGGAACAATATCGTGGGATTTCTTTTGCTGGCTTTTTGTAAGTAGCAGGTTCTCCTGGAGCCATTTCAGTCTGCTTTGTGGATTCGGAGTCTGATCATAGAATATGTCCCAGATTGTTTAGCTAAGAACATTAATTTGAAAATTACCCATATTTTCAAGTTGCTAAATTTTTAATAATTACAGCTATTTGTTCCCACTGGAGTAGAATGCTCCTAGCTGTAGGGCAATTTTCAGTTGAGGTATTTGTGCCCCTGGAGCTTGCAATCTTCCTACTAATGGTACTCTGTAGCTTCAGTAACTAGAGAGTGTAATAATGTTGTCATCTCATCCTGGTGGAAACAGACCACTTCCTAAACCTTCATCTGTCTTTTTGAGGTAGGGCGAGTGCAAACAGTAGCTGAACCTGTGCAAGTGTAGGTTAGCCGCTGTCATTTAGCAGCTGCTTCAGCTTTACAGTGAGTGATCGTCTAAATACATGAATAAGTCCGTTGGTTTAAAATGACCAGCGTGATTCTCTTCTTAGGATTTTGGTTCACAAAGGGATCTTATGGTCTCCTGTAAAATATAAGTTAAGCACGTTAGAGAGAGCCTGGAGCTGCCATACCAGACAGAGAGAGCTAATCTGTACCATTGGTGATATCTTGGTTTTTCCAGAGGGCCCTTAGTAGATGTCGCCAGTATCTCCATCTGTATCATTTGGAGAACTTAAAGGAGACTTAAGGAGGAGACTTAAAATTGCATTTCAGTGATAAGAGACTGTTACAAAGCAGCAGGAGAGTTAAAAGCTATTTAGATCAATCATGTGCAGTCTGAAGATACGAAACAAATGTTGGGCAGTAATAGTCAGACCTTAAACCAGTGCTTATACAGGTAGACTCACCTTTCTAAAATAGCTCGAGTATGAAGCAGTTGGTTTGGATGTGTTCTAGAGTTAGTCTTCAGCAGCAGAAACCAGGCCTTAAGCATTAAGAGGTTATCGAATTGTGTTAATGTTTAACCGTGTTTTAAAGATAATGACTGAAAGAAAAGTAACTTAAATAACTAGATCAGTTCAAAATAATTTGAAAGTGGGTTTTAGATTATTTTTCATGTAAGTTTCCCCATCCCCCATCCCAAGGTAACTTACATGGAAATAAAAGAAACCAAAAAAAGAGGACAAAGGAACCTACAGAAGATTTTGAAGTTCAGGAAGCACCTAGGAAAAGACTCAGGATGGATAAACAGAATAATCGGAAGGTAATTATGTCGTTGGTTTGTTTGGGTTGATTTATAGCAGCACCAATCACATTGCTGTAGTTAAGTTTGTCAGCATTTCCGTTTTCAGGATTAAAAAAAGTAATGTCCGTATATGAAAGCAAACTGTTGTGAATATTCAGAGATACGTGTGAGCTTATCACTGGGGGGGGGGTTTCTTTGGTTTTGAGGATGGACATATGACAAGTTGCACTTGCTACTTAAACTGTGGTGAAAATGTATGCTGAGAAAATCTGTTTGGCAGAGGAATGTGCAGAGACGTGACCTTTCCGTCCTGTCATGCTTTGTAGTTCTTTTTCGTTCCCCCTGAATTGGAGTTCAGAGATGTACACAAGGATGGAAAAAAATATCTTTAGCCAATACTTCATTTAGAGAAAAGTGGAGGGAGAGGAAAGCAAGTAAAGCAAAACAAGAAAATTAGTTTTGAAGAACTGGAAGCCTACAGAACATTTTAGCGTGGCATGCTGACCCATTTCTTACATTAGGAAACTGCAGGCAATATTACGGTATATCCCTCACCCAAATCACAGGCTCCTTTGCAGTTTAGCTTCTTGTGAAAATGAGAATTTTCCTTACATAGGTCACTATAACTACGTATATGGATACAGCCCAAATCTTAAGCCTAGGTTTATTTAGTCGTGCATGGAGACCGGTGAACTTCATGGGTTTTACTTGTGTGGAAACTTTAGCTCACAAGTGTTTCCAGGTATGTTATTACAATATCATGCTGTCGTGTGAGTATCGCAGACCTCACCTCAGGATGTCAGTACTACAGCGATTAAAAGAAACAACCTAATATAAGGAAAGGTAGTGGATGCATTTTTTAATGACTTTTAAATTAATTACGCAGGTCACATTTGTAATGTCAGTTTGTTGCTGGTTATTTCAGTATCTCTGTTGATATTGTGGCTATTCAGGCAACTTCTTTAGAGTTCAATATAAAAAAGAATTAGAATTACAGATAGCCAGGCTTAATGAGCTTATTAGCAAGGGGCAAAGGTAATTCTTAGAGAAATGTTGTTACCTTTGCAGAAAGAAGGGCCAAAACTGGGGTTTGCACTTCTTGCTCTGACAGTTAGTTATCGAATATTTTTCTTATATTCTAGGAGAAGTTTTTGGACTTTTTCTAAACTTGTTGAATTTATTTGAATGCACTATAATGCATTAGATCCATGGAATAATTAAGTTTGCTTATTGTAATTAATTCCTGCTATGGAGTCCTTGTTTTGACTGTCCCTTAAATTACTTCTTTACTGTCCCACCAGCATTCGTACGCTACAATTAGCCCCCATTATCACAAGTAGGATGAAGGGTGGTTGCAGGATAGTTCATGCAGAGAAGGTTCTGGTATCTCTGATGCTGTGGTGCAGATGAGAATATTAGCAGGAAAATAAATACGTGAGATTAATGATTCCCATAAGCTACATACCACTGATAATGCTGGCTGAGTAATGTTAATTTTAAAAGTATTGTCCTCTATCTGATCTATTTATCAGAACTAGTTAGAAGGAATCCGATATGTGTAAATATTAGGTTATTTGGAAATTAAATGAATTTAGCAGTGTTTGTGCTTCTGTCCACAGAAGGGTCAGATATAGTAGAACAGTTGCTTTGCGGTTTCTTTTATGAATTATCTCATAGTCTTTTCCTGCCTTCACCAGCCCAGGGTATTTCTAGTTGTATGTGCTGCTGCTTAGTAAAGCATTTAGTGAATGACAGTGAAAATGTCTATATAATGGTTCAAAAAAGCCAACACTAACCATACACCTTCCTTCTAGTGTTCCCAGTTTACCTGCAGGCTTTTGTTACAATCATTTTCAATAGGAGGAGCTTTTTTTTCACAGCGTTTTTACTTCTTGCATGAGAGTCATGCATTATCCTCTCCTTTTTGTCCTTAATTCTTTTTTACGAAGTCTGAATGTTTTTTGCACAAAGTAACTAGGTCATAAGGACCTATATGGAAGTTGGAAAAACTGATTCATTCATCTGTGCTTCCATGGATGTATCTAAAATGCACGTTAACAAAATGGGGGTTCTGTAAAGCATGCTTTAAATTTAAGAGTGAACTACACTGTACGTTTTCTTTCGTTTTTGCACAGAAGTATAACAGTAGTCTTACAAAGCTGATATTGGATGCCTGCTGGCATTAGTAGTAGGGTGTCTTAGTCTACTTTGAAGTCACTAAAAGCTCAGTGTAGCACATGTGTAGTACCGCAGCTATTCCTGTTAATTTTCCCAAAGGAAACCAGTTCTTCGATATTTGAGGTGTTCAGCTGTACATCTTTTGTAAAAAAAACGAAATGTCAGGTGAAGAATGTGAAAAAGCATGTAAAACCTCCGTTCTGTAGAATTATTGATCAGGTGAGCATTTGTCAGGGTGAAGCATTCTTGACTACCATTTTAGTGACTTATTACTTGAATTTGTAACATACAAAAGGAAGAAAAAAAAAATAGTGGCATGTATAAGGAACAGTGTCTAATGTTGGCAAAGCTTTGACAAAAACTGTCCCAGTTTTCGGCCTAGACTTTTAATGATAAATTCTCAATCTGGAGCAAATGTATGTGTTGTTTGTGCTCCCTTGGAAATGGTGGTTTTATTTTGGAAATGCTGAAACAACCTTAACCATAGTAATTTAAAAAATGGCACTGCTATAAGTTGTGGAGTTGAAAGCAAGCCTCTCTGAGACTTAAAATTCTGCACAGGGTTTATTCTCAAATTGCTATAGTAATTCTGCAGTTTACCTTTAATAATTAAAGATTTTAATTTGACCAATTTAGACGAAGAATAGTAAGGATAATTTACATGTCTTGTGTTCATGTAGAGCTCCCCTTTTTGATATGCTGAGTTTGGGATGGATAAGTGGGATGCTGGAATACTGTGTTCTTTAATTTTCCTCCTTTGTTTATGGGTTTGTACCCTGTGCTGTAAATGAGTTTTAAAAATCACTTAAATGGGGCTAGCTTAACTACATTACCATTCAGATATTTGTAAAGACCCTTTCTTTTTAATGACATAAATCCAGAAGTAATTGCCAGTTTTATCCAACCACTCCTAAATTAGGAGTTTTTTTATTTTTTCATATTTTTTTTTGTGACAGAGGGAGACAAGCAATGACAAAACAGCAAAAACAAACTCTTCTAAGGTCACAGAAACCTCCTCTTCACAAAAGAACCAGTCAGGTAATGTGGTCAGAATAAGTTTTCATGTAACTTTTTCAATTAAATAATTTTAAAATAAACAGGTTGTCCGAGGCAGCCGGCTAAATTTTGCTGACGCAATAACCAGTTACAGCCTGGGGGGGGGAACGTGCCCTCTTCCTTCACTACCACCATTTTGGAACGTTATACTTGACTGAAATTGTGTATTGCTGATTTGGAGCAGCAGTTCACAAGTTCACCATTTGATGGCACCAAATTAAAGCTTGTTGCCCTGTGATCTCGGCGAGCAGCCATACAGATCCTGCTGCTCCAACTTGCCATCGTGCATTAGCCCAATAAAATGAAGTGCAGTGACCATCGATGTATTCAGTCACTATGTGATTTTAGTCCTTTTACATGATGGTTGATGGGAGGCAGTGTGGAGCGCGAGAGGGAATTCTAAGTAACCTTGGACCATAATCTGGAAGTCAGACTTGTTAATGATGCTCAAGTTTAAGGTAACTTCTGTAAGAGCATGTCTTTAGGTTTTATGATGATGTGCCAAAGACAAGTAAGCTCCAGCAAGTTCTGCGTGATGTCCAAGTGGTGACGTGCTGTAGATAATATCTGGTACCCAGCTCCTCTGCGTGACCTTCCTCTTAAAACATTAGTGGTACTCAGATTGTCATGAGATCACATAGGCCGTCTAATGTTTAACTGAGGAGATAACTGTTACCTCTGCTTTAAAGAGGTCATAAGTCACAAGATACTTGGATTTTAATAGAAATGAGCCAAAAAAAAAACCCCAAAAAAGGGAAAACATTTCTTAGCCATTTGTAGTACGTATTTGATTAATAGAAACCTTTATTTTTAAAATCTAGCCAAAAGATGTGGTTTCAGAAACTTACTTCATGTTCTCAGCCCAGAAGACCTACCTAAATCATTCCTTCCTTTATCTGAAGGAATATTTTTATTGGCGTCAGGGAGATAACGTTTTAAAGTTCCAAACTTCACTTTGTAAACCAAAATTATTTTACAGCAACGAAAAATCTGTCTGATGCATGTAAACCTCTGAAGAAGCGAAATCGGGCTTCAGCAGCAGAATCTTCAACTCTTGCTTTTAGCAAGAGTTCATCTCCTTCAGCTTCCTTAACTGAGAATGAGGTAAAAAAAAAGTGGTGTTTGCACACAGCCATTTAATTACAGAGATTTTCAGGTGTGAATCTTGTTTAAAAAACAAAAATCAAAGGCGAATTCTCTAACGTTGGTGCTCTAGACAAGTTACAGTTCTGGCCTCTGTGAAACCTGTTAACGTGTGCATTGCAAATTCATTTATTGTAACACGAACGTCTGATTTGGGGACATTGACATATTGTGGTTTTTAATGTATTTACCAACAAAGTTTTAGAATTGTAACCTTCTATTAGAGGCAAAGTAAAATGCCAGTGTGTTCTGTATTTTCTTCTACAGACTTTATGTAAGTGTACTACATTAGTTACATTCTGTAACTCAATATTGTTATGTTGCCATAGCTTTTAAATCAAAGCAAGTTTCCTAACCCTCTGTTTGATCTAGAACTGGACAGTTTTCTGAGCAGAGCCCCTTTAAGCTCAAATTAGTTTTCAGGCTGTTTTAAGTGCTATTTCTCTGTGATGCAAATAGCTTCATCTCCAGTAGAGTTCAATAGACAGTGCAGGATGTATCTTTTTGATACTTACTAATCTTAGTCTTAGCTCTGCGTATTTGGAACTGTAATTCTTCTCAGTTGACATACAATAAATGAAATGTATGTACCAGAAATGTATTAATACAATCCATTAAACCATTCCCCAAGTCATCTACACGATTAAAACCAACCAGCCAAAGAGTGGCAGCATGAGGGTGAAGTGTGCATGCTGTTTTGCAGGTGGATTCAGAAACGTAGTTGGTAGGATTTAGTAAAATATCCATAGACAAACAGCTTCAAGCAGTTTATATTACAGAAGCTGTAGAGAAAACACTCGCCTACTAACATGGGAGTAGGACTTCCAGTTCTCACAGAGACTATTTCATCTCCCCTAACAAACGCATGAGGTGCTTAGACACGATAACGAATGCAATTAAGATATCTAGACAACATTCAGTAAATGCTTGACCTCCGGGTGGGTAAAAAAGGTTGCATGTTAATGGCTGTGTATCTACCGAAAGTGGAAAAATATTTTAGCAAAAACCAACAAATTCTCCTTCCTGTACCCCTATAAAACAAGCAGAGGAGGTCCCACAGGAGGTGATGACCGTGTCAGCAGTCAAGTGCGGTAATCCTTGTTCTCTCCATTGAGAGACTCCCATCTCTTGGCTCACCAGCTTCTGCTGGTTTGGCTTTACTGCTGGGACTTGCTGCGTAATGGCTGTTTGAGTTTGGGACCATCTATTCAGCCAGACCAGTTTAAGGAACATACTGTCTTTTTAACTCTAGATACGCATCTCCAAATATTGTAATCTCAGGAGAAAGATTCTTCTATTTCTAGATACTGCGTTTATAAAATGAAATTTCCAGGAATCTTTCTTGACAAAAGCTTAACTTTTGTAGGATTTTGGGTTGTAACTTAACTGTTCACGTGTAAAAAAGGATGTGGTTATACAGGCTGAGGTGGAAATTCTAAAACTTAGCTCTTAATCTACTCAGCTACTGCTAAACAGCAAATGATGTGAGAAAAATTAATGCCATGCATTGCTCACAAAACATCGATACACAAACTAGAGAACGAATTGTTTTCAAGGGCTTAAAAGGTTTTAAAATATCAAAACGGTCGCTACCAACATAACAGAAAATCCACCCTGTGCAGGACTGGGTGCAGGGAGGAGTAGATTAGTGGGCTGCATCCTTAGATGGTTTAAAGCTACACTGACCTGGACTTGTACCAACTAAGGATTGGGCCCCGTTTGTTTCCTAGGACTTTAGATATATCTGCCTTTTAAATAAAGCAAAAATGTCAGGCATGTGTTTCTGAGCTTACTCTTGATCTATTCTACAAAACAAGGAATGATACAAATTTGGGATTGTGTGGGTGGCTTTAAAAACTTTTTTTCCCTTTTGTATTGTTATTTAGCACTTGTCTAAATGGCTAAATATGTGTGTACCCCGAGAGCGTTCATTCAGAGAGAAACCTCCAGAATGTTAAGGGAAAGAGCTTAAAAAAGCAAACACAATGATGAAAGTCTTGCTCAGCAAATGGAATAGGCTGTAATTCTTCTCAATATTAAATACACTTACTGATTTAACTTTTATATTTCTGTGTTCACTATAATGCTTCTAAATGTTGGCTTAGATGCTCTCTTAACAAAAATTGTGCATATTCCACAAGTACATACACCTCCACGAGCAGTGCTGAGTGGATTCTGGCCTCCTTTTCTCCTTTATTTCCCCCACACACACTATTTGTGGACGGCTGGTTCCAGAATGGAACCTGGACGTGAGTGTTGTTTGTCAAGGAGTGTTGCTAACTGCACACCTCTGAAATGCCCGTCCATTGCACAGGACGTCCAGGAAAGGTGTATTCAATAGGAAGGGTGCACTCCGTTTTTTCTTGTTTGAAAGCTGCATCTTATTTGACGTTTTTTAAAGATTTTTAGGTAATTTTTGTTGTTATTTGGCGGGGTTTTTTTACTCGGATTTACTTGAAATTTTCTAAAATTCGTCTAGGCCAAATTTTCAATTGATGACTTACTTTGGGTATCTGATTTACAGGAGAGAGAGACAGGGGTGGGGGTGTGGAGATTTCTGCCTTAAAAACAAACAAACATTTTTAGACCTGACATACCAGAGATTAAAAGTAGGCTTTCACTCCTTTCAAAAAAAAAAGGCGGGGGGGGCTTTGAAGTTGTTTTAAGAAAGATGGACAAAGCAGTCAGGCGTTTATACATGAATGACTAAATTTCATATCTGCATTTAATCTTGAAACAAAATACTTAAATTTACTTCTAGGCACTTGACATCAGTAGTCGTTTCTTCCAGTGCTCCATGTGAAGCATGATTTAGTTTAAAATCTATTTCTTAATGAGCAACTGGTAGGGCCACATGTGAGAAAGATACTCAGATACTCAACACTTCAGAGTCCGCGGAAAGCTCGGAGCAGTTTTTTTACTGCCTGTGTGAGACTTGGTGTAACCATCCAAAAGCTCATGGTATTTGTGAGAAGAGATACAGGTGGTGTATTCTTTTTTCTTTTTTTACCTTGGCCCTCCACCCCCCAATAATGTAGTAGGTGCCAGTAGAGTGTAAGCAGTATTTTTTTAAAATAAATAAAAAAGAGTTTACCATTACTGCTGGATAATTGACACACTTGGTGTGTTTGCGTGAAACACGTATCTATCTGCTTTAGCTTTTCAATCAATTTTTGTGGTTCCTGGCTTGCTTCATTAAATCGTATGAATTGTTGACAGTGTCGAAGTATCCTGCAGGGTCTAGATAATACTTCTGAACTTTGTCAAAGAAATAGCATTTTTTTTTTCTAAGAGAGGACAAAATAAAGATCATGTAATAGTCTAAATTCTTAGCAAGTCTGTCATTCATCGTATCCTCATGAAGTATGAGCTGACCAGCAGATGGCACTTTAAAAAAGCCTGTGAAAGATTTTGAAGATGTTGCTTTTATTGTAAGTTCCTTGTCTTTTCCCTAGAGGGAATTCTTTCTTCTTTCTGTAACATCCAGTGTCAAAACAAGCCCTGTTGCTGGTTATAGCTACAACTTCTTAGGTTTTCAAGGCCTAATAATGCAAGCCTGAAGTTTTGCTCTTTTTTCTGCATATTAAACAGTATTTTTTTTTTTTTCTTATTACCAGTTTCAGGCAGATTTGTTTTGTCTGCATTTTTAATGGGTATTAGCATGTGTACACAATGGAGAAAACATGTACAATTCTTAAAAGGTAAGGTATTTGAGAAGGGAGTCTTGAGACATCTACAACTTGTGACTAAAAAAGTACGTCAGTTCCATTTATTGACCCTGGAGTCTGGTTGTCCTACAGTATACAACTAAAATACTCTAGGCAGGCTTACTGAAGGTAAAAATAACTGTCTTTGAGAACCTAAGAACAGGAAGGAAGAAAGGAATTAACGTCATTTTAAACTACTGCCCCAAAGAAAAAGTAGTCAAAGCAAACCTTGCAGATCATTAAGCAAAATCAGTGTGCTTAGCCTTTCCTTTTAGCTGCCTTCAAGGATAATTTTCTCTTCAAAAAAAACCTTAAGGATTATTTAATATATAGTGTCACTTTTTAGCAGCCACTTGTTTCCTGTGTTTGTTTCTGTATGCCTATAGATTGATTTTTTTTTTTTTTTCCTGTTTCAAAGCACCAGTAAGCAGCCAGGGGTACGTTTTTATGAAACACTGCAATAATTGGACTTGTTTCTTGCTAAACCTCTTTTAAAGCCTCTAATAATTGACATGACCTGCATCGCCCACCAGATCATACAGTTTTGTTACGATGCTTCCACTTGCACATGGAAAAAAGTTCTAGGCTTGACTTTTGTTCTTTGGCAGCACGTTCTGTGTAGAAATTTTTCTTATGTCATTATTCTCATCATGTGTATTACTTAGGCTTCAGAGTGCAGAGATTCTGTTTACTGAATGTTTACATAATGTAGGTTTTTATTCCACACCCCCTACCAAAGCATCATGAGTATCTGTAGGCAATTTTATAATGTTTTAAAATGTTCTCAGAGTTTTAATGAACTTTCCAGGCAAATTCATAAATGCATAATATCCTTATCTGAAACGTCTTAACTCCTGCTAATAATAAAAATGAACCTTGTCCCAGGCCGTCTTTTTTTGCTATTATAGTACTGTGTACACTTGTGGCACCGCATACTTAAAGGATTTATCTAGTCTAGCAGTATGGGCCAAAATATCATTCTTCATTCAGTTCAGGAATTCTTATACTGAAATAAAGGAAATGTTAACTGTAACTCAATTGGCTCTGTCAGTTTTTCTGTCTCCGTGTGGGTGCACAATAGCTTGTCTTTTGAATACAGTCTGATCTGTTGTTTGTATGTTGCTTATTGACTTATATTAAGTTGTGCTTAGATTTTTTAAAAGTAGCAAAAAAAACCCCAACCCTCTAACCATTGAGATTTTGTAAATAAGAAAAAAAAAATGCAGTTGGTGTTTCTCTGTGGAAAGTCTAAAGGGTTTGCTTATCAGAACATGAGTAATCCAAGCTTTTTAGAGAAAGCTCTGAGTCAGACCAGGCCCGTTCCTCCTCCTGGGTGACTGGTTTAGCACTCGTGGACTTTAAAGTCCTGTCAGGAAGCCTGAGCTTGTAGCAGTGCCCTTAGTTTTAAGCAAACTGGAACTTGATAGCCAACAGCATTCAGAAGTCGTGGAAACATGCTTCTGAAATCCTTATGGAAAGATGCAACGTGTCTGTTAAAGGCGGCAGGTGACCCGAGAGAGGGGATGGATGGGTGTCTTAAGACAGCTCGGAAAGAGCGGTCGGTCACTCTTGGTGGGCCCTTTTTGGGGTCCTGCTGTGGAGGTGACTTGCCTACCGAAGAAAAAAACCTTTGCTTTGATTTTTATATACCCCGAGCTTTAAAAGGAGTACACGTAGTGGGTATTGTTTCCGTTTGACGTTCTACAGCTGGGACTGTAAAATGTGAGATGCTCAAGTAAAACAAGGGGAAGCGGGAGGGTTAACTTTTTTGGCTCTGGAAAAATTTGCCCTTCAGTTGCTTTTATAACTGATTAACCCAATGTGACAGCAGCACAGTGTTGTCTTTGACCAAGACCAAAGCTTTTATGCTTAATGCTTAAGAAGTGCTGTTAAGCAAGCATATATGGGTAATATAAGAAGTGTTCTTATAAGACTGAATGAGTTAATAAAGTGAGTTTTCTGAGGAAGAATATTTTTTGAATGAAAATTGCACTTTGGCAGCTAGAAAAACCTGAAAAGGTGTGTGACTGGTGGAGTAGTAACCATAAGAGCCCATTCGCATGTAGGCACCATAGGTGCATAAATATTAGCAGCTTTTTGAGTCCAAATTTCCAAATTCATTTTGAACCTTCAAACACTGGGCAGGGAGAGCTTGTCTGACCTGGATCTCGGGGAGGAGAAGTCCTAGCGAAGCTGATAAGCACAGAAGTGTAGAAGTGTGAATGTTGTTCACTTTGCAGTTTCCAACACCCAGCAAATGGTATTTGAAACTTCTGCTCCGTGAGGCGTGAGGTTTTGCCTCAACAAATATTGTTGCTCTGGTCCTTCAGGCCGCCCTTTAGCCAGGAGGTGCTTACAGGGAAATTAAAAAAAAAAGACACCACCACCCTCTCTCTGCCCCCAGGGTGACATTGTGCCAGCAAAGATCTTTTTATAGATCATCTTATAAAAATGAAGACTTAATCCTAAGCCTAAAACAGAAAGCACATTTAATAGCTCAACAGCTGATTGAGTGCCAGTCTTGATAAGCAGAAAAGTTGCATTTTATGTTCTTACGAGGGTATCTTTTCAAATTCTTGGGCTGCAGATTAGATGAGCACATCCACTTATTTCCAGACCTAGAATTTCCGAACCTCCTTTTCCTTGGAATTACCATGTAATGGTTTTGCTGGCCTTGGTGTTTACTATTTGACTTCGCAGCTGTCTGAAAGGAGGTAGAAAAATTTAAATGGAAAAACAAATTTTTCATCAAGTGGGTGAGTGGGTGGAGCAAATGTCCACATAAGTATTTAATTTCATCCCCACCTGCTTCTTTGAAACACAGGCTCATTTGAATTTTTAAATTCCAGGCTGTCCTTTCTTGTGCTGTCTATCAGTGTGATCGGATGCCAGCTGACAGTGTGTCAGTACCTTTTTTTTTTTCTTTAATAAGTGAAATTTCAACCATCCAGATGTGGAACTAGCAATCCCATTTGCAGAGTTCACCCACGTGATTCTAGAAATATGCAGGCTGAGTGTGTATACCAGCTTGCATCCAACTTCTTTTGTATTTTTTTTAAAGCCAGAGGGAATGAAGAATTGGCTCACATTTCTGCTGAGGTGTGTGGCTGAGACTGGAATCAGGTACCTGGTTGCAGAATATGCTTAAGAAGTTGTTGTAGGACTGAACTCACTGTTTAGATGGTGTGAGAAATAGTTCCCTATATTAGTGCTTATCCTTTCAACTTCGCGTGCTTTAATGGGTGGTGCAGTGAACTGAAGCTCAGTGTTGCAGCTGAGGAAAGTCTTGCAGTAGGAAAAACATTTGAGAAGTGATTTTGTACAAAATTCTTCTGTCAAATCATCTTCCTGCCCGCCCCCCCCATCTTTTTAGAGAGCTTGAATCAAAAGACAAAATTAAGAATATAAACATATAAACTCACAAAACGCACATAGCTGACTCAATTTAATTCCTTTCGATACTCTAGAGTCTTAACTCTTATTTTAAATGCACAGAGTCACACACATTTCCTCCTCTCAGCCTGCCCAGCAGCCTCCGTCAAAAACAGTGTCTTATTCAACGTACTCATGAGAAGGAAACTCCGTTATTCCACAAACAGCCCTTGCATCTGTATGTACGTCATGTACCCCTGTTGCACACAACCGAGAGTTGTAGTTCAGGAAGCAGCAGAAAAAAAAGTAAATCTCATCCTTATATTTGGCAATTAAACAATTCTATATTCAGTGGCAGTTGCTGGTGTAATCTGGCTTTATATATCAAATATTGCAGTATGCAAAGCATCTTCATTCACGTAAGAATTAATGCTGAAGATTGCTTGGATAAGCATTCTTGAATAGGCTTTCTAAAAATAGGTCGATGTTTGTCTGCAAGAATACATTAGCCACTTATTTTGGTTATTGTAAACAGGGAATTTTAGCATGTAGTTTGAAAGAAAATTTTGAAAATACTTTTGGAATACAAGGTCTTGATAGGCTGATTCCTGTTCTGTTGTGGGTCTGAGTAACTATTGCCAAAAAAAAGTGTGAGATACATGATCAACATACCTTGAGATGAGGAGACCCAATTCTTAAACGCATGGCATGTTGCCACAATTTGTATCTTTTCACAGGTGAAAATAAGACACTAAACCCAAAGAATTTACAGAGACGCCAAAATTTCGTCCCAGTTTAAGTCGGTAGAAAGTATTTTTCTAATAACAAAGCTATAGAGTACTTGGAAAAACGCAGTCACGTGTCCTCACGTGTTCCCTTCAAGTCTTACGTGCCTGAGCAGTGAATAATAACTGATACACGTGGGAAAGGAAAGATTGCCTTGGGAATCTGACCGTAAATCTGGCGCTTCTGCCAGCAACTGTGTTCTGAACCTCGCTAATCCCTGAAGTAACTTCTGGCCCAGCCCAAAGGGAAAGCAAAGCTCATGGTTTGGTTTTTAGGCCAGTTGGGTTTTTTTTCCCCCCCTTTCTCTCGTTTGTGTAGGAGACGCGCAGTTTCCAGTCGAAAGAGCTGCGTTTGATTGCTGAAATACCACCCGATTGCTCTGAGTTCGGGCAGCGCGGTGCGAAAGCATCTACAGGCAAATCCTCCCAAAATAATGTTGACGTTCAATAATTGAAGGAAATGGGAAGGAAAGCCTGGCCTTTGTGTAAAATGTAAAGTTTGATGGTGCTTGTGATTATACTAACTTCAGCAGAAGAAGGTTATCTTCGGTGTTACAGCATCATTAATTGCTAATGAAGAGTGGAGATGATTATACAGTTCGGGTAGGATTTCATTGCAGAAACTTGTCACTTGCTATAAATCTGAAGTGAACAGCCTTGCCTTTTTCCCCCTAAATTTGCATTCTTAAAAATAGTACTCTGCCTTTTTGAGAAATAAGAAATTACTCAAAATGTAAAGCGGCATAAAATAGCAAAGCGGCAATCGCTACAAATTGCAAATTAACAGGTTTTGCCACTAATCTAAATGTTTATTACTTTGAACCTTGGCCTGAATATCTGAAGACTTAATTACATTGAATTTACTTTGCTAAGGAGATTATATTACAAAAGTAAGGACAAGACAAGCTCTGGCATGATCACAAGGGAAAGATTTAAGTTTGTAACTCAGCAATTAAAGAAAAAAGCTCCCAGAAACCTGTGCTGATTTTTACTGAATGCTGTGATTCGGGCACTTGCATGTAAACTGTTAGACTTTCCATTATGGAAAGTTGTGTTAACAAACCCCAAAAGCGTTATGTTTAATTTTAGAGGTGGCTGTGCTTCACGTCAGCATGAACTGATTTCCAGCAATCGTCTTGTAAATCATCCTTAGTTAGTGACTGCTTCCATATCAAGGTATTTTGATTGCGAAACCCAACTATTCCCTTAGTGAATCAGAACCTGTCAGTGCCGCTGCAGCTTGCCTGGGGTACAAATATAGTTTTCCCAACCATCTTGTGCTCAACCTGGCAGTAGGTTGTGAGTCCTCTCTGAGAAACATTAGGTGCAGGTTGTCTCAGCCTCTTCTGCACAGGCCTGAAGGGGCAGACGCTGGTTTTACCTCCCTATTTCCAGTAGATTTTTAGGGATAACTTTGGGAGCTGAGTTGTTGAATTCTGGCTCTCTACACAGACGCTGCTTTCCCAAAAGGTGGTTGTATAGAACAGGTTATTTGCAAAGGGAGATGGCTGGTAATGATTCACCTTCTGCAAGACATAAGATTAGGGTCAAACTCTGAATTATCCTGAAGAAATGCTTTCCTATCTTGTAACAGGGAATCCGCTAGCCTCCCCCTTTATTAGCCCCCGAAAATTAGCCGATCTGAAAGCTCTCAAATGATGCTGTGCGTGAGTTAGACGTGACGCGGCTGTTGGATGTGCTGGCTGAGGCTTTGGTCGCAGGGACCGAGAGCTGCGTTCTGCATCAGCCGCTGAAAACGTATCACTGAGCTGCTGAGAAATGTATTGATTGTTCGGAGCCGCAGCGGCGAGCGGGTGTCCAAGGCTTGTCTGCGTAGCGCAAAACTGCTGCTTAATAGAGCATTTGATTGGTGAAGTGTGCGAAGCTCCCGACAGCCCTAAAGGAGAGATCTGGAAAGATACTCGCTGTCTGGTAGCCATACGGTTGATGAACTAAAGGTATTTTATGCTATGTGTGTTGGATTCATGCTTGAAAGCCGGCATTACTCTATAAGCAGGTGTAAACTGGCAAGTTTTACCTTGAATGGGCTGATAGAATTTGGGGTTTGTGGTTGCATTTGTAATATAGATTGTGGCCGGCGCTGCTCCTTTTTGGCTCGGTAACGGTTTAATTTAAATGAAGGGCTGGCGCAGTAATTCTGAGGCGGTAAAATCACAGTTCTGTAGGAAAACGGCTGTCAACCTATGGTTCACAAATGTCCGGGATTTTTTTGACCTATATCTAGGGGTTTCTGAAAAGCTATCATCTCCCAATAGGGATGCCTTTCTGCATCCTGCATTTGAACATTTTACAAGTATATAAACCAAAGAAAAGCTGCGAAACCATTGCTGTGAAAGGAACCTTATTCTCTCGTGACTGAATGTATTTGTCACTGGGTGTGATTTGTTTCTCTGCCTCCAAGCGCGGTGAGCGCTTTCCTCAGGGGCACGGCCGCCTAGCTTTTGCTGCTGGAAAGAAGGCTTTAACTCTTTAGGTGTGCTGCACAAATGGTTTTTCTCAGGGTTTTAGGTGTATTTTGTGGTGCGGGGAAAAGATGGGGGACGACTGTAGTGTCAGGTTAACATAAGACTGCTTGTTTTGTTTAGAACATAAAGCATATTTTTTTGTAGGAAAGCAATACATATCTAAGACCTTCCAGCTTATTTTTTTCTTTTTTTTTTTTTTTCCCCCTTTTCGAAACGTGACTAATTTTGGCTAGTTGAAACAGGAACATAATGAGGTACTACAAATGTCAGAGCAGTGCTCTGCTTGTACTAATTAACGTTTCTGTGGAAATGGCTTAAACGGCAATAAGCGTGCGTCTGAGTTTACTTAAACTGCAAGGGAAAAGGTGTTGGTGTTTTTGCCAAACTCCCACGCTACCTTTCTTTATCTGCCCCTTCCAGCCAGAACTGGCTGCTCCTGGTCGTGCACTCGGGTTGTATTTGCAGTTCAGTGTTTCACAGCTCCTGCCAGGGCACAAAGGTTTCCTGGTGCCTGACCGAAGCAATGATTTTACGTGCAGTTTCTTTTAGCCGCTTCTAAAAGGGTCGGGCAGAATCTCCAAATCACTCCGGATGTAGAAATATTCATAGGTGAAATGTAGGTCCAAATGGCTTTCGTGGTATGCATTTGCACAGAGGAAATGTAGTTAAACCCTGGGGGGAAAAAAAAGGGGAAAGAAAAAAGGGAAAGGAAAGGAAAGGAAAGGAAAGGAAAGGAAAAAAGGGAAAGGAAAGGAAAGGAAAAAAGGGAAAGGAAAGGAAAGGGGAAAGGAAAGGGAAGGGGAAAGGGAAAGGGAAGGGGAAAGGGAAGGGAAAGGAAAGGCAACCAACAGCCATCAATCTGATCCAATTTACGAAATATTTTTAAATATGGTCAAGGACAGCCAATGTTAAAGGGAGGAATGCAAGTTGGCTGGCAGCAACGGGGAGAAGTAATCGCTCAAACCCAGTGCTTCTAAAGGGATTTTATAAAGAGTAATGCTGGGCCTGATTTGGCTATAAATTTTTCTCTCTGATTTCAAAATAAATCACTTCTAGTAAACTTGCACATTACATGGAGATTGGCTGGTAGGGTGATTGCACGTAGCTGTATCCATTACTAAGTAAGCTGGGCCATTTCTAATAAAATGTGGTTTGCTGTAGATAAATACGAGATCATATGTCTGAAAACAAAGCAAGTTCTTCATAGAAAGAGTGTCTGCATCCTGACAAACGGCTCTTGGCAAAATGATCTCTTGAGCACGGCAGCGATTTACAGTGAGCTTCAGAGCTTTATTGAAAAGGCTTTGGGAGATCCTTACCCAGCAGAACAGAGGCGGTGAAGTAAAGCAGCACGTTGATTTGCTTTGGATATTGTCCCTAGATTTGTAATGGGCTATTGCTTCCAGTTCTCTAGCCTGATTTTTCAACAGCCTTTTTAAAGTATAGATAAGGTTTAGAGAAAACCCACCAAAATTGTCTTGAGGCTGGAAAAAATTCCTTAGGGAGAAAACGAGAGGGCATTCTGGCATACCAGGGAGGATTGAAATGGGCCTGATTGCAGCACGCTTCCAGAGGAGGAAAATATCTGGTTCCAAAGGACTTTTAATAGAGCTGAAATACCTGGAGAAAGCAACATCAAGTGTGAGCTGCAGTTAGAAACTTAAAAGGGACATGAGGCATTATTTTTGGTGCTATGTGTGAATAAGCATAAGAACAAGCTCAAAGAGAAGTGGCAGGTTTCTTAGGCAATTCCAAATTGTGATGCTCTTCTGGAGAAATGTACTTAGTTAAATGCAACTCAGTGCGTACCATCGGGGGCAAGAAGATGAAATTCTGCATCTTCTGGTGTAACGTGAGATAAGACAACTGACTCTTGTCATCTGTTCCCTGCCTAAATTCTATTGAACTGAAAACTGCCCTGTGTTCTTTTAAATATGTTACTTCGGTTGTTGGGGTTTGTGGTTTTGGTTGGTTGGTTTGATTTTGTTGGTTTTTGTTTGTTTGTTTGGGGGTTTTTGTTTGGGTTTGGTATTGTTGTTGGTTTTGGTGGGGTTTTTTGTCTTGTTGGTTGGTTGGTTTTTTTGGGGTTTTGTTTTCTAAATGATGAATATTTTTTAAAAATTCTCCATCTTAAATACATCTAGATCCACTATATATAAGATTTACCCATAACAAGGTTACCTTTAGTGGTCTTTTGAATGCATTGCTAGCTGTAACATTCCTTAAACAGATTCAGAAAGCCACTTCTTTCTTTTTTTCCTCTCTTCTACATACTCTTCCCACTTCCTTGGAGAATACTTGTGTCAGAGTAAATGCACATGCGTTGGTATATGTGTCACATGCAGCTGGAAGTTTACCGAGTTTCTTTCTAAAATTACCTGTTACCCTCTCATAAAACACGTAATCAAACTTTAATCGAGCCATTTTAAGACATCCCTGTGTTACTGGCTAACTGTATTGAAGAACTGAGTATAAATAAAATGCCATAGTACGAAGTTTTGGTGTTTTGTTCTGGCTGCTGTTGAATTGGTGAAGGTGATTGTTGTATAGTCCATGAGACTCCCACAAATGCATATTCTGGGTTTAATCAAGCTTTTCGTAAAGGTGGGGGAAACAAAACTGAAAGTGTGCTAGTCTGCTAAATCTGAATGGCAGCCTGTTTGCGATTTCTCTAACACGTCTGTTTAATCTTCAGATCTCCGATGGCCAAGGAGATGAGCGGTCGGAGTCTCCCTATGAAAGTGCCGATGAAACTCAGACCGAAGTGTCTATATCATCCAAAAAATCTGAGCGAGGAGCAGGAACAAAAAAAGAATATGTGTGTCAGGTGAGAGATGGCAGCTGGGGCAGCGAGCCATGTTTTTTGGGGGGGTCCTAGAAAAGGTCTTTTTAAATATGCAAATGACAATACTAAGCCAGAAACAGGTTTATTGTGTGTGTCTGAGATGTCTGTTAGTGATGAGGGTCCTGTGCGAGTAAATGGAATTCTTTATTCCTAATTGGGTTTTTTTTTCTTGGCCTCCAATAAGTGACTTAGGCTTTCTGCTGGAGTTTCCAGATCTGTAAGATAAGCACAGTTTGCACCTCAGAATAAGAAGTGCATGAGTGTTGCCGGGTAACTAATTAAATGAGGGAGGAGAGCTGCTCGCTCCCCTGTTAATGAAGAGGAGCAAGTAAAGCCCCGTGGGTTTTGTGCGCCTGCGTGCAGCAGAGCTGGTGACGCTGCGTTGGTAGCAGTGTGCATGTGGCATGCTTAGTGGAAGCAAAAAGCTTCCTTGAATTATTCTAGAAGAGTTCTTACATTATTAAATGACACCCCAGTACAAATGGACAGATCCAATTTGTTTGCACGAGACTGGGCAAGCAGTTGTATTTCTTGTATGTGGCGGTGACGAGGTTGTATCTATCTCGAAATGTTGGCTAATCACTTAAATTCTGCCAGCATTAGTGGTCGGTTCATTTTTAGTTATGCATGTGTCGTTGCTAACCACTCGGACATAGAAGTATCATTGTGCCACCTAGATTAATTTCCTTTTACCAAGGAAAAGGAAAATAAGGATGCTTTTTAACCCTACTCAGATGCATCAGTGTGCTCGGGGAAGATTTCTCAAAGCTTTTTTTCTTTTCCTTTTTTCTGTCAGGTTGTATTTACTCATGAACCATGGTTCTATGAGAGATGTTTCTAGTGGTTTAATTATTCTATTATCTGTTCCGACTGGAAGCCAGGGTGTGTGATGATACTTGTAAAGTTATCTTTCACTTGTTAAATCTGATTTCAACAACAGGAAAAGAGATTTTGAGGAGCAATAAATGAAAAGGAATAAAGAAAACAGTTTTTTCCACATGTGAACTTTTCTTTAACATTCAATGCCTTTGTGTTGTAAAAGCTGTGTGAAAAAACAGGTGATCTCCTACTGTGTGAAGGACTTTGCTATCGAGCTTTTCATGTAAGCTGCCTTGGGCTCTCGGGAAGACCAGCAGGAAAATTCATTTGTAGTGAATGTACATCAGGCAAGTTTGTCCCTTTCTATTAATTAAAACAAAAAATAGTTGTAGTTTTCCCATACGTTATTCTAGGAAATCCTCCTGGACAGAGTCTGTATCTCTGGAGAAACCATATTTATCCTTTGGTGCCTCACAGGGTGGGAGTTCATATAGTACCGTTAAGTGTGCCACGTTTTAGAAAGCTCACTGTTTTCAGTGAGAATTGTCTTGCAATTTGGCTGATTTAGTCTGAATTCCATTGCCTTAATAATTACAGAATATTTGCTCTATGAGCACAATTACAAATTAGATTTAAAGTCTGTCACAAAGAATTAAGAAATCTTAGGAAAAAAAAGCAGCAAGTGAAACGTTTTAAGTCCTTTTTTCAGTCCTTTGTGTGTCTATATCAATCTTTTGCTTTTCCTATTAAAAGACTACCTTATTGCTATTAATTTCATTTGCTTTTAATCTCATAATAACTGCTTGGAAGTTCTTAATCTCAAAACTTTATGTAAAAAGATTCGCGTTCTTGCTCATAAGCTCAGTTCAGTACACATGGTAAAGCTCGTTGGAATGACCCTGCTTCGAAACAAAGGTGTTCCGAGCAGAGGGTGTTTGGTTTGTGGGCCTGCTTCAAATTTCACAGGATCACAGACAACCCATCATCCTATATCATTGCCTGTTAAAATAATAATAATAATAATAATAATAATAATAATAAAATAATTCACAGTCATCCTGGCATACTGAGGCTTATAAATAAGAACATAAAAGCAGATCAGTGAGGCTTTGGGTTTTGTGTACGCTTGAACTGTAGTAGGTCTGCATTGTAACTTTATTTTATCTGTGTCTGAGCAGATTAGTATTTAACACTAAAGAGTTAAAGCAAATAGATTGCTGCATCAAATAATAGAATTTGATTTGTGTTTGTAAAACAAACAAAAGCAACTCGCCTATGCATAACGAAAGCTCACAACAGAAGCATTTTAAATTCGCACGTTTGGATGAAAAACGAGTTACATTTTTATTGCTTTTGCCACCAGGTGTGCATACCTGTTTTGTGTGCAAAGAGAGAAAGGCAGATGTGAAACGCTGTGTCGTATCCCACTGCGGAAAATTCTACCACGAAGCTTGTGTGAAAAAATTTCATCTTACTGTGTTTGAGAACAGGGGGTTTCGATGTCCTCTCCACAGCTGCCTGAGTTGTCATGTTAGTAACCCCTCACATCCACGGATTTCAAAAGGTAGTTACATTTTTATGACTGATGAATTAAGTCTGTTGGTGGTATGTTAAGGTAAGGAATCTGTCCATTTAATAGCTGCAAGCTGTAATTTTTCAGGCATGCCTGGAGTATTGATTGATTCAGATTTAAAAAAAAATAATGGAATAATTTTTAGTCAATGTTAGTATTTACCTTGTTTGTGTGTTTGGGGTTTTAAATATATATATATATATAAAAAACACTAGCTTTCAATTATCTATAGTTAACCATGTTTTCTTCTCAAGAGAGAATGAAATCTGGAATGCATGTATGATGAGGAGAGACAGGCTGAGCAGAGTGAGGGCAGGACCTGTGAACACACGAATCCTGCAGCACAGCGCGATGGATGTGGAGACATCGGATTCTGTGCATAATTCCAGCTTTGCGCTGCATCCGCAGACAAAATTGCATGACTGAGGAAAGCTTGTCTGCCCTGGTGTGCATAGCTAAGGCCTTCACATTTCAATATTACAGTGCTTTAAACTCAGTGTAGGGTTCTTTAAAAATCCGTGTTTATTCAGTATTGTTGCTGTAATAAATGCAAATGTGCAGACTTTGAAAACATAATTGATTTTTGTGTGTGTATGTAGGCTACCTCAATATTACCACTTTTTATCTCGAATAATAAATCCGTTTTGTTCAAAAATAACATGGCAGTGTTCTGCTTTGCTAGGAAAGATGATGCGTTGTGTTCGCTGTCCTGTTGCATACCATGCTGGAGACGTGTGCATTGCTGCGGGATGTGCAGTCATCGCTTCCAACAGCATTGTTTGTACCAACCATTTCACTGCCATGAAAGGAAAAAGTCATCACGCGCATGTCAATGTGAGCTGGTGCTTTGTGTGTTCCAAAGGTAAACTGATGGAAAACTCTTTTGTAAACGCAGCATCGGAACGTTTTGTTCTTCCGTTTATGTTTTATTTTGCCAATCTGTGTACAGAAAATTATTGGAAATGCGGCGTATTAAATTAGGCTCCTTTAGGTAGTGAAATAACTTCAGGTTGGCTTGTGCTGCTTCCAGTTTTTGAGTATCCTTTTTTTTTGCAGATATAATTTATTAAAGAACGTTTTTACTTGGACTTTGTCCAGCAACCAGAAGCCTGATTTAATTCTTTACCAGCCACACGTAATGAGAAGCGTTTCTGTTTTTTCCCCTGTGTTCGATGTACTGAAGCTTTCTGTGTTTGTTTATTGCTAATATGTAATTTTAAACCATAAATATTTTAAGAGCGGCTTTTAGTTTAGCAGCAGACGGCAAATTGAATCAGTATTGGTTGTTGCTGCGAGTGCCAATAATTAAGGGTGTTTTGCTTTATGTTGTACAATAAATTCATTTCTTATTGAGACCCACAAACTGCGTAGTGCTGATTAAACCGTAGCAGTGAAGCTTTACCTGATCTGTTAACAAATTTACATGCAGCGTAGCAGCTTTTAAGCTGCAGCCAACTTTCCACTTGATAATTCATGGAACAGACTAACAACCTCATTCCCTCTCCCCCCAGGAAAAAAGAAACAAAAGAGAAACCTGTTGTTGTTAAAGTTTTGCATACAGTGAAATATTAATATATATTAAACGACGTTAAATATATTGTAGCCATTAAAGTAAAACGAAGTAATTATAATTTGTTGTGCATTATTCTGGCTTTTTTATTGCTAGCTTGCTTGTTATTTTGTATGTACTGCTAATCTGAGTCTGCCAGGCATTCAAATTAGTGAGGACTTTTTGGGTTTTCTACACAGCTAAACAATACGTATCTGTTACAGGCCAGCATGTTTTAACCAGTTATTTTCTAAGCGAGCCCACCGCATCTGTATCGCGCTGCTTTGAACCTGCTTGGAATGCAAAACTTTTATTCTTCTCTTGATGTTTTCCAGCCTTTTTAATATTTTTGGTGTGTCTGCAGGAGGAAGCCTGTTGTGCTGCGAGTCGTGTCCGGCAGCATTTCACCCAGACTGTCTGAACATCGAAATGCCAGACGGGAGCTGGTACTGCAACGACTGCAGGGCGGGGAAGAAGCTCCATTTCCAGGATATCATTTGGGTTAAACTGGGAAATTACAGGTCCGATGAATGGATTTATTTTGTTTTACAGTACCGGCATGTATAATTAAGGGTCATACGATTGATTGTTTCTGTAGGCCAGCCTCGCTGCACAGAGTGAACTAGGGACCCCGTCTCTTCGCTAAGCTTCAAGTTCAAAGACTTGTAGCTTTGCTGTTGCTCTTGGCCAAGACGTTAACCATTCCAGGACTCCCTGTAGTCTCCTGACATCTGCATCCAGCCTGGGAACCTTCAACCCCTTTTGTTTTAGAGATCTCTTCAGATAATTAAGCTGGTGTCACTTGTAATTGGCTAAATTACAGGCTGGGAGATAAGTCGCTCAGGTTGTCAGTGGTTTACACTTCACTGAGATTTGAGTGAGATAGATGTGGGTGGGGTTTATCTGAGGAAGCAGTAATAGATATTATCGGCCGTCTCTTGATCTTTGACAACTGCGGTGATTGCAGACCTTGTTAAAGATGGTGGTTTTGCTAACCAGATGCAAGGAGCTTTATGCTTATCTTGCAGGCAGATTTGAGTGTCAGGCTTTCCTTTTCTAGTCCTGTATTGTTGCCTAGTGAGTGGGGAGAGGAAAGGATTTTAAATCCCCTTGGATCATGAAAATAATAATCAGTTACTGCTGTTTAGGGGAATTTTGTTAAACCGTCTCTTGCGGAAAGAGCTTGACTAAAATGCTATGTATATTTTTTTTTTGTACTTCTGTGCTAGATGGTGGCCTGCAGAAGTTTGCCATCCGAAAAATGTTCCCCCAAATATCCAGAAAATGAAGCATGAAATCGGAGAATTTCCTGTGTTTTTCTTTGGTTCTAAGGATTACTACTGGACACACCAGGCGCGGGTGTTCCCCTATATGGAGGGCGACAGGGGGAGTAGATACCAGGGGATCAAAGGAATTGGAAAAGTCTTCAAAAATGGTACATAGTTAAAAGTAAACAAAAATAATATTGTGATACGCGTGCTTTACTTTCTTCACACATAGTTTTATCCAAAAAAACGCTCGTTAATGGGCCGTTGTCTCTAGGTGGACAAGCTTTTCATACACTTCATTTCAATCCACTTTTCTCTAATTAATACTTGCTTCTGGGGCCTGGTTTTATATATTTACTTTACAATATTGAATTTTAAAATTTGGTTTAGTGTCCTGGGCAGCAGCACTATTACCAACTTAGAATGAAAGCATTATTTTCATGGCTTGTAAAAGATCAGCATCTATTTGGAATTATTTCTGATTATTTTTACTTTCTGGAAAGGAAATTATGAGTGTAAAGAGGAGATGCATAGAGTAGAATTGACAGATACAATTGATACTCCAGAAGCATTGTTTGCAAGAAAATGGGAGTGAAGGGTCTAGGAAGTAGAAGATGATTCTTTGTTTAACACACATGGGAATGTGCAAGTCAGCTTGGGGGAATAATCCTCTCTCTAGCATTTATGTTGATACAACTCTCTTTTTTAGCTTTGCAAGAAGCTGAAGCTCGATTTCGAGAAATAAAGCTGCAGCGAGAAGCCAAAGAAACCCAAGAAAGTGAACGTAAACCTCCACCATACAAGCATATTAAGGTAAAGTTTGAGGGAATTACTCTGGATACTCAAAGGTTTAAGCCAGCACTTGAGAAGAAGAGCAGAGTGGTGGGATGGGGAGGAGAGGTTGTGATGATGTTCTGCTAATCATGCTTTTAGAGTCGTGAGATGATGAAATTTTGCATCCGTTGGAACATCTAGTGTTGCAAAACCAAATTAGTAACCACTGTAATAACTCTCAAAATAAATTCAAATGTTTTAAAGTGATGCTTGAACTATTCTAATGTATTATTCAGGTGAATAAACCTTGTGGTAAAGTACAGATATATACTGCTGACATTTCCGAGATTCCCAAGTGCAACTGCAAACCCACAGATGAAAACCCTTGTGGCTTTGACTCCGAGTGCCTCAATCGGATGCTGATGTACGAATGCCACCCACAAGTTTGTCCGGCCGGAGAACGGTGCCAAAACCAGTGCTTTACGAAACGTCAGTACCCCGAGACAAAGATCATCAAAACCGACGGGAAAGGCTGGGGTCTGGTCGCTAAGAGGGATATTAAAAAGGTAAAAATAATTCTTGCCTAGCAAAAAAACGAGTGACTCGCGATGCTGTTTGTGGGTTTGGTATATACTTTACTAGTGATACCTGGTACCTTTCAGGGGGAGTTTGTGAATGAGTATGTCGGTGAGCTGATTGATGAAGAGGAGTGTATGGCACGAATCAAATACGCCCACGAAAATGACATTACCCACTTCTATATGCTAACGATTGATAAGGTAGAGTATTTTACCTGTTTTTCCATTATTTAATCATAACGTTATTTGGATCCCTTTTCCTTCTGTTCGTCACCTGCTACCTTTGATGTTCCACAGTTTCATATATTTGCAATGTTCTGTTTTCTGTGCCTGCTTGCTCCATAATGCATCTCATTAGTTCTAGCCGTGTAATGTAATAAAGTATATATTAAGGTTTATAAATTGTGCTTTGTTGCTCGAAATCAAGTACAGAAAAAGAATTTCTCTTTCTAGTCTTAAAGGGAAGCATGAAGTTTTGGGAAATAGTAATGATACAGTTGAAAGAATTACTCTTAGCAATCCTTTTACTAAAATTTCAACAATAACAAATTCTCACTTAAGAGTAGTGTGGAATATAGTTAAGGCTGTGTCCTATATTAGGCGCTGAATCCTTTTTGCAGTAATCTGTCCCTTCCTTTGTTTATATCAAAACTAGGCTTGTGCTTTTGTAGAAGCTCTTTTCTGAAAGCACTGTCTGCATTAGTAGCCAGCCAGTGCTCCACAAATTGATTCTGCAGCAAATTAATCCAGCAGATTAAATAACACAGGAAATGAAACCAGCATCTGTGGTTCTCTTTGCACACCTTTGAGTATTTTGTTCCTGAAAAGGTGAAAGAACCTGGAAAGTAGGGAGTATTGATTGTATGTGTTATACTGCTTCAGTCCCCCAAACAGGTGCTTAGGAGAAAAACAAGAGCTGGCTGTCAGTCCTGCAGATTTTTTCAGTCCTGATCACGTTTTCTCCCCTGACGTGGTCCTGCTCTGTATTTCCACAGCTGCTGTTTTCATTATTCCTGTGACTGACGAGTTCCTGCACAGGACTTACCACCCGAGAATGATGAAACTGTGTTTTTTTGAAGTTTCTCACCCCTTTACTAAACTGGCACACGATGTCAGCATGTTAAATATCTGAACTGAACATGTATTTGACTCTTGTTGTAGTTAATAAATGGTCATTGTGGTTCTATCTTTCGAAAATCCCCGTGCTATCATGAGGCTGAGCTGCACGTGCAGTGGGAGTGGCTGGATATACGTGCACATAGTCGTGACAACCATAGGTGGGCATTACAGAAATGAGTTAGAAGGAAACTCTATAATAATATTTCATAAATAAGCAAAGCTTTCTTAAGCAGCTCTGCAAAGAAACACAGTTCTCGCTGTTTCAAGACTTCATTTTATTTTGTTAATGTCTGTTATGGTGGAGATAGACCTAAAAGGCGATTGTGTGTAGGGATGGGTTTTTTTTAGGCTGAATTGAGGAAAGCAAGCTGGTGAGAAACTGGTAATCTCTTCAAGTAATCATGTGGTGACTTGGTAAATACCATAAAGCACAGTATTTGTAAATGCATCACAGCTTTGTGAATGCAAAGTAAAAGGTAACAGACTGAGGTTGATTTTAGAGGCTTTTGGGAGGGAGGGAGTTCTTACCATGCCCACCACAGTGCTCACAAGATCGCTTGTCCTGCCATGTGGCTGCGACGAGATCTGGGGCAATGTGAGCGAGAGCAGGGTATTGCTTTGGGAGTGCCCCGTTCCAGGCCACGTGAGGCACTACAGTTTTCAATACAACACATTTCCTTGTGCGCTTCTGGGTAGCAACACCATGGCTGTTTTGAATGCAATCACTGAAATAATTTATGGAATTTCGGGGGGGGTTTTTTGTTGGGGGGGAGAAAAAACATTCATTCTGTTGCTGGTTTGATCTCCAGGACCGTATAATTGATGCTGGCCCCAAAGGAAACTATTCTCGGTTTATGAATCACAGCTGCCAACCAAATTGTGAAACTCTAAAGTGGACGGTAAATGGAGACACCCGTGTCGGCCTGTTTGCTGTGTGTGATATTCCTGCAGGTATACCAGTTTGTTTTGGTTTAATTCCCTATGTTAAACTGTTTGCACAGTTATGAGTGGGACAGTCATGGCTTAACTGAATCGGTGCAAATATTTTCATGGAGATCTCAAACAACATTTCTGTATCTTTTCTTCAAGGGACAATGATAAATTTAAGGAGTATGGCAAGAAGAATCTTTAAAAATAAATATGTTCTGCTTTGTGTACACACATGCGCGGACACACACGTATATCTATATATATCTATAGCTATGATAACAGATCACCAAGCAAGTACAAAACCAGAAGATAGATAATGAAAGCTTTTTTTTTTTTTTTTTGTAATAATGGTGATAAATTTCACTATCGTGTCCTTCATAATGAAAAAGGGTATGTCTTATCTCACTCAGGGACGGAGCTGACTTTTAATTACAACCTTGACTGTCTGGGCAATGAAAAAACAGTCTGCAAATGTGGTGCCCCAAACTGCAGTGGATTTCTTGGGGACAGACCAAAGGCAAGTAACATATCAAGAGATTTTATGGTGTCTTGTCTACCAGCCTTGTTTTTAATTTTGGGGTATGTGTTAATGGACCGGTTTTGGTTTATGATAAGGGTTAGTGCTGCTTGAACAGATGCTGGCTGTCCTCTGAGGAGAAGTATTACTGTTTCCCTTGCTGGGAAGATGGAAACATCCTTTTGCCAAACATAACCTTGGTGCTAAAGAATACGTTTTAATGCTGTAATAGTACAGCAGATGATGCTGCTTTTAGGAACATCCTAAAATATTTTATTCTATGAGAAATTAATTAGTTTGGGTCCCGAATGAGAAATATAGCTAGGTACTGGCGCTAGCTTCTGGAATCAATAGCATATTAAAAAAGGGGTTGTGGCAGGAATAACCTTCGCAGTCTCATTTGAAGTATGGAGAGGAGAAGGGTTGTGGGAGCTCAGAACTGACTGAAAATGAGCCTGACTGTAGTCAGTGAGATTATTCTGACATTGCAGTTTATATTTCCCCCATCTAAACCTTAAAATATGATTATTTTGTTAAGATTTGTTTAAAAAAAAATCAGTTGAACAGAGTAATAAAACAAAATGTGAGCTTGGGATGAGGAAAAAATGATACCAAATTACATCAATAAATTACCGGTATGATTCGTCTCAGGTTAATTTAAAACCTGTAATCCAGCAGAAGTTGATGGGGCTTCCTGAAGGGCTGGCATTAGGAGTGAAAGAGGAGGCACAGGTACAGTCCCAAGAGAAAATAAAAAGGAAAATCTCACCTGTGGATGTAGAAATGCTGCACATTCACATGGTTCTTCACACTGCTCAGTGCCAGGCACTTCAGAGGGTGGGCTTAAAACCTCCAGAATTCAGATAGCTGGTTTTTGTCAAGGGATCAGCTTAAGCGGGGTTTCACCTAAGCTTGTGATCAATTTACGCAGACAGCCATGAAGAAATGAAATGTTATAGTTCGGTTTTGCAGGGCTGTCTGCATTGGTAGATTGAGTGGGCTAATTTTAAAGAAAGTAGGTACTGATTGCTGCGGTGAGGAGGAGGGAATGGTGGTAGAGATGTTGGAAAAACATCCAGAGTTAATTGTATGTGATTTGGTGAAGCAGAGTTGAAGTGCAAGCAGCAAAATGTCAGACTGAAGCAGGGATATGGTTTGGTATATTCTTTCTAGCATTATAAGCACAGCTACATTTCCTGAAATTCTGCTGTCTGTTCCTCAAAGAGAAATAGAGGCTGGTTTTAGTAATTCCAGCATGAGTATGCACAACTGGAAGAGAGAAATGAATACTGAAGTGATTGGTGGTGCAAGAACAAAACGGGGGTAGAAGAGCTGCAAGTAGATTGGACTGGAAATTGGAAAGGCCTTTTTTCAGTCGTAAGAAAGTGGACGAGCTTTCCAGTAGGAAGAGATTGTAAGGATAAGATCTGGTTTCAACATTACTTTTCACAAGGGCCAGTGTGGTTTTTTGGGGTTTTTTTAGTCAACACAGACAGGCCCAGTGAGGCACTGGGCAGGTCTGCACCAACTCAACTTTTTGCCTGTGCGCACGGTCTGCCAGGCATGCCAATGGTTTTGCTGGTCTGTGTAATATTTCTCCTTTGCAAAACTGGCATTTACAGATTTGCTTCGTACTCTTTTAGAATTCTTCCACTAACGCCTCAGAAGAAAAAGGCAAAAAGACCAAAAAGAGAACACGGAGACGCAGAATGAAAAATGAAGGGAAGAAGGAATCTGAAGACGATTGTTTCCGTTGCGGTGACGGAGGCCAGCTGGTATTGTGCGACAGAAAATCTTGTACTAAAGCTTATCATCTCTCCTGCCTTGGTTTGGTGAAACGTCCTTTCGGTGAGTCCGTTTGCCTCTTCAGTTTGTGGGAATAACTAACTTGTGCAGGCACCTGATTTATTGCACCGAAACCTTGTCAAGAATGTCATCTTGAAAACACCTTTTGTACGGCGAGAGCTTTCATGCATCATGTAGGAGTACGGAGACGAAAAGCTGATGGATGATCTTTCTCCTGCTTCTCTGGCAAAATGAGCCTTTTGTTTTACCGATGTAGGTAGTTGAGTGCATCACTTGGTAGAAGCACCGTGGCCCTGTCACAGGGAAGTTAATTATATCTAAAAAAATGCATGAAACCAGTTGAGTTCAAGCCAAAAGAATAGCAGCAGCATCTGGAACAAGGCGAGTAGGAAAACGTTAAGGGCAGCAGACGTCAAGTTGCAGTTCCAGGTACCAGAGGAGTTCCAGTCAGCCGTGTCAGGTGAGATACGAAGAAGTGAAGCAGGCAAAGCCTGGTACCCAGAAACAGGTAAAACAATGGCTGGTAAAATCTGCTGGGGCAAAAAAGCATCTGTAGGTAAAGCACACCAGCCATCTCTGAGCAAAACCTGCAACAAACAGGTGAGCAGCTGGCTGGATCTTTGGATGTTCTACCAGCCTGTCAGTTCTGTAAGGTGCTATTGAGTAAAGCCTGAGTAATTTTTGCTAGCTGGAGCTGACTGCTGCATTTAAACGAGAGGATGTCAAGTCTGCTGCTGACTGCTCTCGGTTGAGCCTTAAAAGTATGATGTAGCGTTTTGATTTTTGAGATTAGCCACAGTAGTTGCTGTCTCACCGTGCTTTGTCAGGGAAGTCGTGCATTCTTCAGCTGCTAAACCACGAAACTTCTGTGAAAGGCAACGACATGTTTTAGTCCCCCACTAATGCGTTCTTTGTTTTTGGCCCAGGGAAGTGGGAGTGTCCTTGGCACCACTGTGATGTCTGTGGCAAACCTTCTGTTTCGTTCTGCCACTTCTGCCCGAATTCCTTCTGCAAGGAACACCAAGACGGGACAGTACTGAACTCTATGTTGAATGGACAATTATGCTGCTCTGAACATGTTCTCGGGGTGGATTCTATTGAAACTCAGAAGACTGAGAAACCCCGCAGAAAACTGAACAAGTTGAAGCCTAAGAGAAAGCAGAGGAACAGATGGATGAGAGCCGAATGCAAATAGTCATGGACTGCAGTTTCTACTGCCAACACTATCTTGTAGATAAGTTGTTAATATGACCAGGGAAGGACACAATTTTACATATATTCTGTAAAGGTTACATGGGGGGGATTTTTTTGTTTTGTTTTGTTTTTATAAATCCACTGAGCCAACCACAGCAGTCTTCTGCTGCCTCTGCACTGATAACGAACTGCATAGTTCAGAAAATTTCAGGACAAACCAAACTTATTACTCAGCATTACAGTTACACTTGAATTATTACGAATGTAAAAGGTTCCCTCCAAAGTACTGTCAGGTTGGAGGTAGGTTAAAATCAAAGCAGGTAGGCGTAAACATAGATTTTTTGAGATAGTATTTGTCAGCCAAAAGATGTTTAAAATAGTATATCCTTGAAAGAAGTTATTAGCTCTCAAGTCCTTTTAAGTAAGAAACGGCTTGGTCTGTGGTCCCACTGAGATTTGCTTGCCTTGTGTGTTTTTGAGCAAGTGCTTGAATGCCATTCACCGTCCAGGTGCGTATCTCGCTATAACCACACCCGTAACTATTTGTTCGTGCTCTGATAAAATAGCTCTCCGATGATTCTCAAACAAACACGTTTTTAAATATCCTTCCACCAAGAAATATAGTGCGTGGTGGGAAAGGCACACCCTGTACCAGAGAGGGGGAAGAGATGTTTTTCTATACTGTTTTTTCCTATATCTCATTCCAGCAAAACAGAAGTGACTTGATTTTGCAGAGCTGTACAAGTCTGGATTTAGAGGGACATTGTCTTGCAATCTAGGCCAAATACTTTAGGATTTATGTGTCTTAATAAAAATAAGTCTTACAAAACCTATTATTTGAAAGAATTACTTGATTTTTTTTTTCCTTTAATGTCAAGTAAAGCGCAGAGGCCAACATTTCTTTGGAATGCTTGGCGTCCAAGTGTTACAGCTTTGTGATAACGCAAAAAATGGTCAACAAGGAACAAAAAGGAAAAAAACCATGAGTGAAACAGAAGGTGAAACTTGACTGAAGTGCAAAAGCTAAATTCAAAACAACAAATTAAAATAGCTTTGTTTTTTTTTTAAGAAGTGTGTAAGGAACAGTTTTAATTTGAAATTTAGCCTGGCTCTGTTCCTTTTGCTGAAGTTTGTATAAAACTGGCTACATGACTTGGCAGACTGCTTAAAATCATTCTTTACTTTTTCGGGAGCTCCGCTCTGGACTGTCTTATCGCCACCGCCTTGAGTCAGCAGAGCTGCTTTGAATTCTTTGCTCCCGTTAGGGTCTCACGCTTGCCGCGAGATAAATATACAGGATTTAGTATTGATGGAAATAATATTAGAACGAGGAAAAAACAGTAAAGAAAAAGGTCTTTACTTGTTTTCCTCCCGGTGCGTGTCGTTGATGCGCGACTGGGCGGCGTTACAAATGACGTTTTGACTTGTGCCGTTGTTCTCTAGCCTGTGTAAACACATTGTGCGCCTTCACGTCCATTAGTGATTTGTGTATGTTCTAGCTTAGTTTGCCTTTAATAGTGCAGAAACTCTGTGTAGCCCTTTTGAAAATGAAGCCTTGCTATTTCATGAAAGTGTATTTTTGTTTTTCCCCAGAGTATTTCTTCAGGGTTTGATTGCAGATTTAGATTTGGAATTATTGAAATCCCCATTTGTTCCCAACACGTAAAAACTTTGCTTTTATTAGAAGATATTAATTGAAAGAGGTTTTAAATGTAGCATTGCCCTATCCTGAAGTCTTTGTTTTCTATTTTGTGACCAAACAACTGCTTTGTTCTTTTAATCAGTTTTTATAAACACTGTTGGAAAGGTAATTTTTTTCAAATAATTTTGAAAAAATAGCACAGTTCAAAACAGGGGGAAGTGTTACATGTTAGCATTTTTTTGAAGTGGTATGCCAAGCCGTGCACTGGAGGTAAAAATCAAGATTTCTTAATTGATTTTTGAAGGAAACTTTCCCTCTATTATAGGTATTTGTTACACCAGGACTGAAGCATAGGCCTGTGCCTGAAATCAAACCCAAAAAATGCTATTATGTGTGTTTCTCTAATATTGGGTTTTAAGGGGAGGAAAGTGAGATCAGGTAGTAAAGCAGAAAGATTTTCCTCATCGCTTTTAAACAAAATGAAGGAATTTCATGTCATTGGGACCATTCTTTGGATACTATACCACGTAAGGAAGGCTTTCTAAGAATACCTTTAAATAAGTTATTATAAAACCATACCTTCACATTCCATTGCTTTTATAATTTGTTAATTTTTTTAGTTGTTCCGTCGCTTTTTTTTTTCCCTCTTCACATCTAGGTGTACCAGCGCTGGCACCCAGGAACAGTTTTGCCCCAGGTCCCAAGAGACAGGAAAATGGAAAACCACCTATTTTGTATCTGTCTGTGGGTAAATAAAAGACTTTGGCGTTCAAAGCAATCCCTCTCGGCGCTCTTTTCCTAACGTTACATTTACACCAACAGATCTTAGCGAGTGGCCGTTTTGACTTTCTGCTTCTTGCCCATCGCTTCTCGACTCTTTGGGCCAGCGAAGGCCTTTGGCACCGGGACTGCAAACTAGGAGTTTGCCTTTGGGAATTCGTTCCTTCTGATCGCATCCTTCGCAGCCTGATCTTTAAAAGAAACGCGGATCATGTTCTCCCTTTAATATGTGCTGACCGTGAGCTCGGCTCCGCCACTCAGGTGGCGATCGGGTAGAATTTTAGTTTCTGAATCAGGAAAAGTGGGTTTTAGGTGTCTTTTAATGAAGGCTTCTGTACCTTACCCCGCAACACTGGGAAATTAGGCTGAAGTTTTGTTAAAAAAAAAAAATAAAGACAAAACAAAAGTTGTTTCACTATTTTCCTTCCCCCACTGTTCAAATACTCTTGAAAAATTAAGCTTCCTCATTATATTTTTTAGCATTCAGCAACTTAAAAGATTTTCTGTTAGAAATACATCTAAATAACATCTAAGTATGGCATATTATGTGACATTAAATTATGTTCTTAGTGTCTTGCCCATCAAAGCAGAAAGATGCCTTTTCTTTTCCTTTTTTCCAGCAAACTCTTCAAAGCTGGTACGTACATGATAGCCAAATTCAGAGCTTGTTGTTCTTTATCACATGAGCAAGCATGGAAACAATTTTCAGTTGAATATGTTAGATGTATTTTCGTACAATCTAGGAAGAATAATCCAATCAAATGTCTGTTTTGTTCAATAGCTTTGTGTTCATGGTCAGTGTTTAGTTTTGTTCTGGTTTTGGTTTTTTTTCTTTTATTTTAATTACTTGGAAAAGCAGAATATCTTGAAAGATGTATGAATGGGATTTTTCCACATCGAGTCACATTATTCCTTGTCTGACTGCTTGAGAAACTTCAGTGTCTTATTAAATATTAAAATTTATTCCTAGTTATTTAAGAAGTTGCTTTTTTGTTGTTGTTGTAAAACGCCTCTATATAGTTATTTTTGCACCATTTCTTTTTCTTTAAAGAAAGAAAAATGATGCTAAGCAAGCATGGTTTGGTAGTGAGGGAAATGGACGTTGTTCTTTCATCGTGAAAACTTACACCCCAAGACTTCCTAAAGACTCCATGGAAATAATGTTTTAAGCTTATATGGAGGTGATAATGATTGTGCTTTGGCTTGTGTTCACAGTGTTGCTTATCACGGAAATATTGACTCTTTTTGCAGCACAGTTTTTCTTGTTACGGTGCTGGTTTCTATCGCTCGCAGTTTCGCAGGCTGTGAGGACTCGGAGCTGGAACCAAGAGGTCCCACCGGTTCAGGTTTGTTCAGTTGTCACTGGTGCTGCTCCTCTTGGATTCAGTCTGAATTTGGCCGCTTTTTGCTTTTTCAGCTGGGTTTTTAAGAGCATTTCAAAAAATTGCTTTGCTACCGATGGATCACTATGGGGGAAGATACGGGGAGCTCTGCCCGTGTCGTGGAGTTTGGGGTATGGTTAGAGATACTGTCTGTGTTGCTGCCGGTCCAGATGAGAACCACAGAGCGGTCTGGGTTGGAAGGGACCTTTAAAGCTCATCTGGTCCACCAACCCCACCGTGGGCAGGGATGCTTCCAACAGACCAGGTTGCTCGAAGCTCCAACCTGCCCGTGAACACTTCCAGCGCTGGGACACCACAGCTTCTCTGGGCAGCCTGTCTGAGGGCGGAGGGTGATGTACCTCTCTTCCTATCTGTTTGTTCATCTGACATTGCTGAGAGGGATCAGAGAACTGATTTTTTTGTCCTTTTTTAGCACAGTAACACCCCTCCTGGGGAGAGGAGAATGAGCAGCTGAGGGCAGCAAGCACTTAACCCCACAGCTGGGTTCCCTCTGCTGCTGCAGGAGCCCAGCGAGCACACGAACAGGAGGAGCAGCACCTGCTTCCCTTGCAGTGATGTTCGTTTCACAGGATAGATCTTCTAACAGTAGATACTATTTTCGCTAGTGCTGGCAGAGCTGGTGAAGCGCGGCGCCGTGACGAGTCGCAGCTGGCTGGTGGGTCTGGGCTTACACAGCGAGGTTCTTAGGGACACGGTTTAGTGCTAGAGTTAGGTTATGGTTGGACTTGATGATCCTGAGGGGTCTCTTCCAACCTAAATGATTCTATGATTCTATTATGTGCATGAATATTGCTGTAGAAGACTGGAGGCAGCAAGGCGGGAAGGTTTAAGAGAGCCCATGTACTGATTTATGGAGCAGCTGAAGCTCCGTTACAGTCAATGGGCATTTCTGAGGGCCTGGTGTGCTGGCGAGACCTCAAATGGCCATGAGGACCACATGCAGAAAGCTCAACATCACCAGTAAGAAACAACACAATATGGAAAATAGACCAAACAACAGCTTTAAAAAGAGAAGACTTAACCAGCCACTCGAACACCTGCACTATTTGAAATCATCCTTGTGAAACACAAATTACGTCAGTTTAACCCGATGGTTAAACGGGGCCTGCTGCAGAGGAGGAAGCTTGGAGATGACACAGCTCCGCGGAGGGAAAACAGGTACAAACCACACGGGGTGATCTGTGGTGGGTGGGGAGTGAATCGAGTGTCGGATCAGGGCAAGAACTTGGCACGGGAATTTAAGGAATGGGTCTAGAAGTGTCATGTCTCCCAGGCACGCAGAAATGGGTGAGGTGTCTTCCATGGCCACAGCTCACTGCTCCGCTTGGCTCCGGAGGATTGCCACGTTTTCATGTCTTACCCCTGTGTTTGGTGGGGAAACAATTCATAGAATCACAGAATAGTTTGGGTTGGAAGGGACCTTCAGAGCTCACCCAGTGCCACCCCTGCCATGAGCAGGGACATCTTCACCAGCTCAGGTTGCTCAGAGCCCCGTCCAGCCTGGCCTGGGATGTCTCCAGGGATGGGGCATCCACCACCTCTCTGGGCAACCTGGGCCAGGGTTTCACCACCCTCAGTGTAAAGCATTCCCCATTCCTCCCCTCTTTTGGTTTAAAACTGTTACCCCTTGTCCTGTCACAACAGGCCCTGCTCGCTTCCTGTGAGGTTTGCTGGAAGGTCTGAGTTGCTTTTGTAGCTGGTATGAAGCAGGAAACAAAAGGGATATTTTCATCAAGGAATCAACCATTATTTTAATTGCACGTGTTTTCCCACAGCTGAGAGGAAGGGGGAAGCTCTGGGCCCCCTTTGCTTGGTAATGGTAAAGTTTTGAGAATGGTAAAAAAATAAATAAGTTGCATATTCTTAAAAGGAAGCACATTTGTGTGAGTTCCTGCTCAGGTGGAAGTGATCCTTGTATCACAGGAGCCTCAATAACTGCAACAGTTGATCCTCACTCAGTTTGTTCAGCTGACAGGAGGGAGACACACGTAATTGTTTGCTGTTTTTTCTTTTCCTTTCCTGAGGAAAGGAGAAAAGTATTTACTTGCGGATGAAGCCAGGAATTGCAAGAGGAGTTTTCCCATCAATTCGGTTTAGTACAGCGGGCAGCTGGGTTGGTTAGCACAAGCAGCCACAACTCAAAAATGTGAGTTTTATTTCTCGGCGTTTCTTTTAGCTATACAGATATAGCTTGGCCATGGTTAAACATTTTCCCCATACGGACACATCCGTATTGCCCCAGGGAAAAGAGAAGCGGGTGTTTGCAGGGAGCACGTCCCACGCTACCAGCCAGCATAGACGGGTTCCGTGTGCTCCGTCCCCCCATAACTCGTGTGTCGTCCTGAGCCTCGGGGGAGCAGTAACGATTTCTTGCTGTATTCTTGCCTTCTTCTCAGAATTATTAGAAAGAGAGCAAGGATCGCACCTGGAAGGCAAGGAATGGTGGTTATTTTCAGATGGAAGGTAAGGGGTCAGGTGGCATTTGCTCTGGGTTTCTCAAATAGTCTCTTCTGGTAAATTAAGGGGTTTTATTTTCTCCTACATATTCTGCACACCAAAAAAAAAAAAAAGGCCTGGCTGACTATAATAATAAATACTCAACTTCAGCATTTCAGCTTTACTCTCTGGAAGTTGCAGAGGGTAACAGCAGGGTTTAGTGAAATAATTCAGCAACTTGCTTTCCTAGTCCCATGTGCTTTCTACTCTGTAGAACTATTATTTTCTAATTCGCATCTTACCCATTGCAGATCCCACCGAAGGATCTTGTTGAGAAACGAGTTCGCTCTGTGCAGCCCTTATGCCGAAGCACAAAAAGTAACTGACCTACATTAACTTTGAGTCTAGACTGAGACCAGGACTGTCAGGAAAAATTACTTCTAGGTTGGGCATAGACATGGAAATAATTGGTGAATATCAAGTACCGCCACATTCTGTTTGTTTGTTTCTGGCAGAAGCATAATCAGGGAAAAATTCATCTTAACAGAAGAGCACGAATCTGTCGCTGTGATGCAACGTGGCCAGACAAATACATCCAAATTTAGGTTGGGTGAGCAGACAGTCTCAATGTGAACAATTGACCTGTGAGCCCAGCCGTGAAACCCCGGCAGGTTCCGGGGGGGGCTCGTTCGTTCGCCCCTTTTCTGAGGGAGCTGCGACAGCCGGGACTTCACTCAGGAATGCTGCTCTGTGACCCTCAGCCTTGTTTATCCAAAAAAACGCTCGTTAATGGGCCGTTGTCTCTAGGTGGACAAGCTTTTCATACACTTCATTTCAATCCACTTTTCTCTAATTAATACTTGCTTCAGATGGCATCTGCGTTGGCAGGTTTTTGGACCGCAGCCTGGCACGAGGGGATGGGGCCAGCGGAGGAGCTTTCAGGCGGCTCCAAGCCACAGTTTGTGAGAACAAGCCGTGTCCGCTCCCAGCGGGACGCTTCAGATCTCCGGAGAAGAGCAGTCAGCCCACGCTGCCAGAGCTGCAGCTGCTCCGGCCCCTGCTGTCCCTTCTCCTCCTGTATCCATGGAGCCCTCAGGTACCAACAGAGGAGTCTGATGAGAACAACCACTCCAGTTTTGCTGTTGGAGAAGCAGCTTTGCTCTCTCTTGTTTGCTGCAGGGAATAACACAGCTGTTTTATCTCCCCCCGCCTTTTAACAGCAGCGAGCTGGACTGGAGAATGGGTCTTCAGCAGCCTCATAACTGTTGAGCTATAAACACAGAAACCCATGGCTATGGGGCTTTAATTCCTTATCCTCTGATGACTCAGTCATCTTCAAGTCATAGCGATGAAGAGGGCTGGTAGCATAAAGGCCACTTACAGGGGGGGTCTGTTCATCTGCCTGTGCAGAGGAGCTGAGTCGCAGCTCAAACACCCCACTGCCCAGCTTGTTCTGCTGCCCTTTTTGCAACTCAGAGCAGTAAGAGTTGCTTGTTTTCATAATAAACATTGTCTTTGATTAAACCTCCCCCAAACTTTGATTAAAACCCACACATTTCTAATTTTTCCCTTTGCTAAAACTGCATACAAATGCATATTCATTTTTTTGGAGATAATATTCATGGTGTAGCTTCCAGGTGGAAAAGCTCATCTACCCATTGGCTTGCCTTAATGAGCTAATTATGGCAGGTGGCATCAGGGATGAAGGATGCTCCACATACTCTGTAGGTTATAAAATCATAGAAGAGTTTGGGTTGGAAGGGACCTCCAAAGCTCATCCAGTCCAGCATGCAATGAGCAGGGACATCTTCACCCAGGTCAGGTTGTGAGGCCTATCCAGCCTGGCCTTGAATGTCTCCAGGGATGGGGCATCGACCACTGGGTGCTGGGTTGTCTTTCATTCTGTTGCTTACAAGGTGCACTACACCATTGATACAACCAATACTGCTCAAGCTGGCAGCACCCGGCCTGCCAGATGCTGCAGCAAGACTTACAGGAGGAAAGCTTTTAGGAAACTTGAAGACTCGTACCAAATGGAAATTATCCTTTTTCCTACTATTCCTGGTTTAGGGTCCATACAAACGCCTGCTTGCAAGGACAAATGACAAACATTCTGCATGGTGCTGGCCTTCCTTTGAGCAAATACACTGATACCCCTACTCACAAACAGGGAAAGGACTATCAGCTGCACTGAAAGCAGCCAGAAAGACACTTATTAGAAATCCAGCTTTCCAGAAACATAAAATACACCACCCAGACATGGGTTGGCACCACATGAAGGCACCCAGCTGCAGAGAGGTGTCTAGTTCCACCAGAGCACACAGAGGACGGACACTTACCTGCTGAGATGACAGCCAGGAGAATGACGGTCAGGGGGGTGAGCTGGCAGGAGTTTCCAGCCTTGTACAGAAAGATCTCCATGCAGAACGCCGGCTCCGCGCTGCCCGCGGGGCAGAAGGCATCGGGGGGACACTTGACCGGCTTCACATCTGGGCTCTGCCCGAGAGAAAAAACAACTCGCTCGGCACCAGCAAACAGAGAAGACTGTAGAAGGTAACTCATGTGAAGGGAGGTGACGCTTCAGTATTGAAAAAAACAGGAGAAAAATAACCAAGAAATGAACCTGCCGTCATTCAGTTCAGCCTGTCTGTCCCCATGGTGTTACTCAAGAGTGGGGTGAGGAGCAGAAGGTGTCATTTTACAACCTGATCTTGTTGAAGATGTCCCTGCTCATTGTAGGCTAGACTAGATGACCTTTGAAGGTCTGTTCCAACCTAAACTATACCATGACTCTATGATTAAACCCCCTCGTTAATGGATATACCACCCTCTGACAGCCCAATGAGACAGGGCAGCTCCAGGAGTGGCACAAAGCCAGACTCCTGCTGTCATAACCATCTCCCTCTATCAGGGCTCTGTCCATGTTTAAGAAAAGGAAAGGGTCTCAGATAAAAATGGTGTTAACTGAAGTGTATTTAGCTTGTCACAGGACAGGTATATTTGTTAATCCAGAGAGACTCACGGGGCAGTAGTGATTTTCCGGGCACAGGTCGCAGCTCTCCTTGCCCCACTGTAACTGGTATTCTCCCGTCCTGCAGAGCTTGCATTTGTTGTCGCTGGGACCTTTGAACATACCTAAAACAGCAAATAAGCACAAAATTAAGATCTGGGCCTAGACCTCGGAGACCTTTGCAATTGCATATGGATGATTCAGCTTTCAAAGCCACAAGGAGAAAGACCATTAAATACTTCATGTGCATAACAAAAGCTGAGCCTGGACTTTGGTCCCTGCTCAGTGGCAAAGAGGCAGGACAGAGAACAAACAGGGACAGAGGGACTAAAGGATATCTGGGCTTAGATCTGGGCAAACAAAGCGTGAGTAGGAGTACGGCAGGAGATGGGTTTAGTAGTGAGCTCTGGCTTTAAAGCAGAGGGAAAGATAGAGCTGGAGGTCAGCAGTGTTTCGTCCCCTCTAATTCTGGATTCAAACGCCTTTCCCAGCTGTTTGAAACTTGCTGAGCAAAGTTTAAAGCCCAGCTCAGTTTCCTAAGCTTTGTGGCAATCACGGGTCACAGAAGCCCAGGGTCTCAAAGCGGTAAATGCTTTTCTTCATGTTTAAAACACAGCTTGGCTACAAGGAATCCCCGGTGCTGTCTCTGGAGAGGAGCCTCACCATCCATGGTCCTGGGGGTGGCTGGAGGCTCCTGCCCTCCCACTGACTCACCTGCTGTGGTTTGATGTTATTTAAGACAGCGACACGAGGAGCGGAGTCATCTCAGCTCCCCTCACTGCCTGTCCCCTTGGCCACTGCTGCCTCCCAGCCTCGGGGCCCCTCTGTCCCCAGGGTCCGCTGGGGTAAAGGAGACCAGTCTCGGGCAGAAATCTTTCCTTCTGACACTGAAACTGCGTGTTCCCAGCCCCAAACCATCAGCTGAAGAAGTTACCAGGTGAGCAAGGCGAGCACTCCTCTGACGCCTCCTGAAGAGCCTCGTGCCCCCCAGGACAAGGCAGACACCGCGGGCAGCTGGTGGTGCTGGGGAGAGGAGCACAGACAGACGGACAACGCTGCAGGACAAGCACTTCCAGATCAGACCAGCCCACCAAAGCCAGCTCTCTTACATATCCACAGGCTGAAGTCTCCAGGGTTTACCAGGAACTGAGCTTTTGCCATTTTGTGGGCATTTACGGTGTCTCCCTCCAGCGTGGTTTCACCCATGTCTAATTAGGGCTGGGCACATGATGGCATTTCTGCCCTCTCTCTGGTTGCTTATTTGTTTATTTGCATGAAAGTTGTAGGAACTTGCTATCCCAGAAGTCACTATTCCTTAGCAAACTTGGCTGGAACTGGTCCAGCGGTGCTGAAGGGAGTTGGGGGAGAGGCTGGAGATACAGCCAGGAAAGCCCTGGTCCTGGTCTTTGTGCAATTTAATCAAATTTCAGCATTCTGCTGTGCAGAATCACAGAATGTCCTGAGTTGGAAGGGACCCACAAGGATCATGGAGTCCAACTCCTATAACACGGACATGCGAGGTCAGATGGAAGCTAAGTACTCACATGCCAATCCTGTTTGAATACAAACTCTGCAGCCTTCCTGCAGGCACCCCCACCCGGCAGGGTGTGCAGCCCATCGCGAGGTTCCCCACCAGCACCTCTCCCAGGCCCCCTCTCCCACCCCAAAGGTGACAGCACAACAGGGGTAGTTCAGCTACCACCCTCCGTCCATCCCAACTCGGGATGAACAAACCGTCGGCTCAGTTTAAACCTGCCAAACCCAGTTTGGTAGAGGACACAAGGACACGAGATGCTCAGTGGGTACCTCCACGTCCAGCCAGCATTCTCTCCCTCCTCGTGCCATCCCTCTCTCACCAGGGCTCAGCACCGACGTCCCTACAGCTGAAGTGGCAGGTGACTCGCCTTTGGCCACTATATTGGGTCTTCTAGCTCAGTGGCTAAAAGAAACCCCCCCCTCCCTGCCCTGACAGCCAGCATCACATGTAGAATTCTTACTTGCAGAATGATCCAGGCAGGCAAGGCAGACAAAAAGATGCGTTTTGCTTGGAGCTAAAATAGCCTGAAAAAGAGAAGAATAAGGCTTCAGGATCTACCAGCACTGCCCCACATCGTTGCATATTCGTTCATCTCCATTTTAATAAGCAGTCCAATCAACTCTCCACAACACTCTTCAAGTGGCATTTCGTGGGATGTTTGGTTTTCCACTTGTCAAAAGCCCTGAAAGAGCAATAAAAATTTCCTGAGGGCCTCTGCCATGCTGAGGGAAGCCTGGGGGCTCGGGCGGGTTCCCCTGGTGTCGCTCGCATCCCAAAACCCAACCAGGTAGACAGAGACCTGCCCACCTTCCCAGCACAACAGGTTGAACTGGAATGAAGCTGAAACAGCTGATGGCAGCGCTGACTCCTGGGTTATCCAGCTGGAGCAGGACTCCAGCTCAGGGAAACCCCCCTGGCCACCCCCGCCCCTCCGGGGGTTCCCCCATCCCTGGAAGTCTGGGGTGCATCTCCTTCCCCCCCAAAAGGGAGGACACAGAGCCACCAACCAGGACGGCTCCGCTCAGCAACCTGCTGCTCGCTGTCCTCCCTGCACCAGCGGGACCACAAACGGCAGGAGGACACACCAAGACCCTTCCCCAAAGCCCAAGAAGGGGTGAAATGCCCTGAAATACCCATGGTGTGGGCAGGGGGGAGCTGGCTTGTGAGTCCCTGCCATGCCAATCACAGAATGTCCTGAGTTGGAAGGGACCCACAAGGATCATTCAGTCCAGCTCCTGTCCCCGCATGTGACAACCCCACAGTCCACACCGTGTGTCTGCGGGTGTTGTCCCAGTCTCTTCTTGAATAGTGAGAGGCTTGGGGCCGTGACACCTCCCTGGGGAATGGGAACACCTAAAGGCAGGAGAACAGCACTGGGGAGCCCAGGTGTTTTTGGGAAGGTGCCTGATGGTGCACGACACCGGTCACTGCCGTGGGTCCACGTGGGACAGAAATAAGGTGCCTGTGTTCAGAGAGGAGCTGGAAGGGGAGCGGGTAAGATCCACCTTGAGCCCACCAAACCAGCCCGGATCTGCAATGAGCAGCGGCCGCTGCAGCAGAGCAGGGCGGAAACAAAACCACCATCCTCTCCCTGTGAGGAACAAGGAACTTTTTACATTTATAATTGCATGATCTAGGGGCCACCCCCACGCACTCCTCTGTGGTCTAACAGTGTTCAGATTTGCTGCGTAAAGGGAGCGACACCACTTTGACTTTTTTCCTCCCAAACAGCAAGTGACAGCCAAGATCTAGGTAGGCACCAGCCAAACAGTTCGGTGGGTGGATTTTCAAAAGAACAGTTGTGCATGTCTGATGAGCACTTAATGCGTGCACAGCATAGCTGCTGCATTGCACGTGTTAATTTGCTTTTTCCACAAGTAAATGCTAGTCTGTTTTGAACGTGCCATCCTGTCTGCGGACGCGTTGTACCAGGCTCATGTTGCATTAGCCAGGTGCAAAGGAGTTCACTGAAAACCCAGTTTTTAAAGTCTGGGGAATAAGGACAGTATTACACTTAATATTCAGACTGCAGAAGGTTGCCTAACTGAACACAAAGGTGGTTCAGACTCATTTTTGCCATTAAAAATAGGGGAATACTTTATTTTCCTAACACCTCCCCCGCAGCTTGTGCTATAACTGAATTTCATAAACCTTTCCTAACTTTCTGGAAAAGGCTTTAATTGCACTATTTGTTAGCATTAACTTGTTGCAAACACAAGCACAACTCTGAAATCTATTCTTTTCATTTTAAGGGAAATGTCGATAACAGAATGGGAAGAGATCTGCTATTCTATTTTTAGCCTGAACAAAACAACCTGTTTACTCTCCTGTGCTTTTAAGTTACCTGGTAATTGCATCTGGCCATGAGGGAAAAAAACCAAGCATCATGTGGCCTGATGAAAATGCATTTGGGTTGAACAGAAATCCAAGCCTTACCTTTCTGACATGCTCTGCAGGCTGCAGCCCCGGATTCATTAGCGAAATGGCCGGGCGGGCAGGGCAGGCAGATGGTGCTGCTGGTGATGCTGGGAGAAAAGAGGGGGGCAAAGCTGGTTTATGTCACCCAAACCTCCCCGCACTTGAAGAGGAGAAAGCAGAGCACAACTTTGTTTCACTAACAAGGCTGGAAATAGCGTAATTATAACATAATGGAGTTCAGGCAGAAGAAAAAATTTGAACTCTCCTGAATGTTAAAGGTCCACTGAAAAAATGTTTTTTCTGTATTATTAACATCAGAGATTCCCTGTACTTGCGGGTTGCATGGAAAGGGTTAGGTTTCTGCGTCTGAATTCTAGGTCTTGAAAAATACGTCGTAGCCGGGCTTAAAAAACTTGGTTTAAAGTCAGGCTCTTAAATCCCTGCTTGAATTGAATTGGAAAGGTGCTCGGTGTTCGCCATCCATCAGCAATGTTAAAGGGAGCTGCTCTATTGTTGAAAACTCAGGTCACTTAGGAGTTGAAAAAAGGGGCTAAACCACAGGCACTGATGTGTGAGAGTCCTGACCCTAAATAACAGGGACTGTGGGAAAGGGGATGTAATATGTTAGACCTCCGGGAGGAGGAGGAGGAGGAAAAGAGGGAAAGGCAGAGAAAAAGGAAAGCGATTGCATTCATCGCCAACAGAGCCAAATCCCCCACAACAAGGATGTGGGTGTAAGAATCTGCTAACATAGGCGGAGAAGCTCTGGAGGAAAACAAGGACACGCTCTTTAATTCCTTCTGAAACCCCAGGGCTGAGCAAGATTTGCGGAAAAAAAATAAAATAAAATAAATAAAATCAATTGGAAACATAACAAATGCTTTGCTGAAAACAAACCAATGCAGGGCCTGCGACAGCCAGAGCCGCTCGAAACTCGGGACAGCATGGATTGTCCAAATACCACAAAAATGTTAAATGGTCCCATTGAGCCCTGAGGCCTCAGCAGCTGCCACAGAGATGGTTGTGAATATGCTGCTCCCTCCACCACCCCACCTCTCCCCATCTTCTGGTCCTGCTCTGACACGTGGAACCCCACCGCTCTCTGCTGACCCTTTCTGGTCCCCAGTTCCGCGCTGCCCTCTCTGACATCCCAACAGGAACATTTGTGCACTGCCCCGGCGACTGATCCTGATTTTTTCAAAGCGTTTTTGGGGAAACAAGGCAGGGCAGGTCTTCACAGCACAAACAGCAAGGGGGGAGCTGGAGGAGCGAGCTGGGGGCTTCAAAGCCAGGGGTTGCTGCGAACAACCTGCATGGTCAGGTCACCCTTCCCTGTGTCCAGGTTTTGTCCCCTCTCCTCTCTTGCCAGGGCTGAGCCAAACGGAGCCGCTGTGCGGGGACACAGCCCCGGGAAGCTGTTGTCACCCACCCTGTCCCCGCAGCCACCCAAGGGACAAAACTTGGAGAAGACATCAGGTACACCAAGGGAAAATCCGGTGGGGAATGGTGAGAGCAACACGTGCGTGTCCCCACAGCCAGAGGACACGTGCTCCGTGTCTCCGGGACGAGGCAGCCAGGTGACAAGTCTGGGCTTCTGGCTGGGATGTCTCGATAGCTTTTCCACACTCCACCAGCTAAAGATGTTTTCATAGTTGCCAGTGCAATGCAATGAGATCCCTCGGAGGCAATAAAATAGAGATTGAGAAAGTAATCGGATAAAGGACAGAGATGAAGCCAGTTGGCCACAGGTATCCCAGAAGAAAGCCGAGGAGATAAACCCCACTTCACTCCCAAGAGTCTCTCCATCCCAAAAAGCCATGTGATCTTCTAACACATACAAAAGACTGCGGAAAAAGAACAGGGCAGCCTGCAGAGAGCTGGAGCCGGCTGCTGGGAGCCCTCGGCACAAGCTGTGGGGATTCCTGGTGGGAAGCCCAGCAGCGCTGAAGAGCTGCATCCCTCACACCTGCCCCACAGGGACCTCGTTCAAAGCGCAGACCAAATGCTCCCCAGGGCCTTCTCCGGGGTTTGGGCTGTCTGTTGTCAGTTTAACAGGCACGTAGTTACCTCAGCTTTGCAGCGAACGGGCTCGCTGACCCAGTTTGCCGCAGCACCCTGCGAGAAGCTGGGCAGCACCCGGGCTCTCGCTGCCTCTGCCGAGTGCTTTGCACCGTGGGCGGGCGCTGGGGCAGCAAAACCCCGAGTGCTTCCCACCAAGAAACCACCCTGGCAGCACTTTTCCCTTAGCCCAAGGGAGGGGATTTTGCCGGCTGGGAAGTGTTCTGAGGGAGAACATCCACCACACCAGGTCTTGGTCACTTACTTGGCGTAATGGCCCTGCGGACAGGGCAGACATGACAGTTGCCCACTCTGGGGCTGGTAGTGGCCCAGCGGGCAGGAGGTGCAGGCAGCGGGGTCTGTGCACGAGCCCCCCGCACAGCACGAGCAGCTCCAGGTGCCTAAATCGGAACAAAAAGGTCGGGATCAGGACCGGGAGACTGGACTTAAACCGCTTTGTTCATCAGGACAGGTCACTGCAATGAATGGAGAAGTGTTGGGACGCAAGCCCTCCAGCAAGAGGGCCCTAGGGGGTGGAAAACTGTAATATTAACACCAATTATGCTGCTGTGTGGTGGAATCGCCTCCTATCTTCTGCAGATATACCCTAAAGCATCAAAGCTGCTTATTCTTTAAAAGCGCCCTGCAGTGGGGGAGGTAAGCAAAAAGTACGTGGCTTCTATTTTAGGGATGTTTTATTTGGGATATTTTTCAGTGTGGGGTGGTGGTTTAAAATTAAAAAAAAAATACAATCACATCACAACATAAATAACTTCTAAAAAAAAGGTAATATCATGCACTCCTAACCACGACAGAGGTTGAGCAGGTGGTTTCTTAAGCTCAAGTGAAAAGGCTGTTTCTTAGCCAAGATTCTCTTTCAAACATTTGAGACAGATAGTTGGCACTGTACCTCAAAACAACATCCTCCTGCCAAAAATTCAGGTTGCACTTGTGTTACACTTTGCAGCCACAGCCCTACTGGTTCTTCATCCTACTGGGAAGCTTTGGGAGGACCAAAGAACAGCACAAAGCCAGCAAAGGCTGAATTTTTAACTTCAGAAAGGTGTAACGGATGAAGTGTCACTCCTGCTGCCTGTCCAAGCCTCCAACACCAGAACACGTGCCAGTTCTACTGCCGTTGAAAAGTTGCTTTTGCACCTGACAGGAGAGCTGGGGTGAGCAGGGGCTCTTACCTGCGCTGGGAAACGTCCCCGGGGAGCAGCGGGCACAGGCGGTCACGTTCACTCTGCTGCAGTTCGAGGGCTTGGCGGTGGTGAGGAACGGACCTGCTGATGGGACCCCAGGAGACGTCGTCACACCTGGAGGGGACACCGAGGTGCTGGTGGATGCGGCCATCGGTCCTGTAGATGCTGGAGAGGTGGCTGTGCCGCCGGAGGCGAGGACGGTCACATCGGTGGTGGCAGGCAGAGTCTGAGCAGGCGTCTTTGTGCTGGGATCAGCAGACGGTGCTGTCGTGGACGGGCCGAGGTCTGCAGTGGTTGATGCTTCTCCAGCCGAGAGCGTCGCAGAGGCCGGTGTGGGAGCAGATGCCATGGAGGTGGTTGCACTGGGAGGTGCTGGGGTTGATGCAATGGGGACCTGGGCAGTGGTTGCACTGGGAGGCACTGGTGTTGATGCGATGGGGACCTGGGCAGTGGTTGCACTGGGAGGCACTGGTGTTGATGCAATGGGGACCTGAGGGGTGGTTGCACTGGGCAGTGCTGGGGTTGATGCAATGGGGACTTGAGTGACGGTTGTCTGGCCTAAAGCAATACCTAAGAGAAGAAAAAAACATAATTAGTGGTCAAATTACTGTTCTCCCTCTAAAGGAGGCTTCCCATTAGGTCTTTACCAACTGTTTAACCTGTGTATCCTTGCTCTATGTCCAAAACTCTCCTTTGCTGTGGTCCACGACAGAGCAAAACAGAAGGAAGGAGGCAAACAGCACGGGCAGCATCTGAGCATCCCCAGCACACGAGAGACTTATCAAGGAAATAAATTAGAGACTCCAGGAAGCCACAGCTCATTGATGCCAATGTCCAGGAGGTCTGACTCTCCTACATAAAAGGGTGAGGGAACTGCCTGGAACACCTGATTTTGTTAGCAGCAGCTCAAGACAGTTTACCCTGAGATCCCATGAGAATCTGATTGAAGATGCTTGCCAAGTAGCTGGCTGTTTTATCCAATTTCTGTTAAAGGGATCAGTAAAGAAAAGTCATGGGTTTGGGATTTTTTTTTTTTTTCAAAGCTGTTCTGGAAAGACATCCAATAACCAGAAGGGAACCCATAGGCCAAGACTTGCTTTGATCCTGAAATCCCCCATGAGAGGGGTGACAGCTGTAATCTTCAGAGAAGAGGGGTTGTTGTCTGCTGGTGGAAGCCACTCTCAGCACACAATCATGGGGGTGTCTTCCAGTCTCCAAACAGAGGAGAGACCCGTAAAACTAAACATGAAAAGCAGAAAGTTGCTTTAAATTTAGCCATGTGGTACTAAGCAAACGAAGCAAAGCAAAACCGAAATAGCCAGCTCCTGCCACAGCAAATGTCACATGGGCTTGGTCAGGAACGCGGGGCAGCGATTTACTCTGAAATAACCAAAGCATCTGGACACATCCAACTTCATACAGCGTCAGGATGAGACTGTGGCTGAGAACGTGGTGTTTACGTGCTCAAAACCAGCACAGATCTGCTAAGCCGGCACAGCAAGAGAAATCAGGTGCTGAAATCAGGTGCCCACTGGCACAGAAAATAAAAGGAATATTTAAAGAAACTGCTTTATGGGTTTCAAGGAGCCCAAAGAGCACAGCCAACGGCAAGATGTGGACGAGAAAGGATGCAAACAGGACGAGAAGCTGGAGGCTCGGAGGGACCACATGTTTGGGTGGTGACAGCACAGGTACCGGGTCCCTGCAGACCCACAGGTCCCTGCAGGCTTCTTCCTAAGCCCAGTTCTCCCTCGGCCTTCGATTTCCCTCTTGATTTGGGCTACATCACGTGCGGCCGGGCACCGCGGGTACCAGTGCTTAGCGCCGCCGCCGTATGAACAACAATATACAGACCACATTGATAAATAACTCCAGCTAAATTTCTACAGCAAGACCAGGACACAGAATAAAAGAGTCCTTACAAAGTTGGGATCACATGGAGAGCTCCCGTTGGGAGTGCTCCCTCCTCTTGCACACTGCCTGCTTTGTCCTCCGTGGAGTGCAAACCCATCTTTCTGTAACTATCGAGTAAAGGAGCAGACGAGCACCCAGCCATCTGGGCCACTGCCCATGTTTTCTTGCTGTAGCACCCGAAACAGAGATGCTCAATTTAACAGTGATCGTTTTGTGGCATATATGTTTGCTCCAGGCCCAAATCCAAGCGACCTGAAGATGGTCAGTGCTGGACATAGGCGAGGAGAGCGGCTCTGCGGTACCCACAGAGGACACCTTGGCCAGGCCTCCATCCAGGATGAAGATGCGGTTCCCCTTGACTGACTCACCTGCCCAAAGGGCTGAAGTCAGCCTGCTTCTTTTTCCTCGCGTTTGGCAATGAGCCGAGTCAATCACGGTTTTTAATTAAACCAGTCTCAAAGTAAACACCAGCAGTAAGTCAAGGGCACCATCAAGTTCTCCTGGGGAAAAGCTCTCAGGAGGACCACTGGGATCAAAGTCCAACCTGACAGAGCAGCCTGTCCCCAACATCTCCTCGGCTCGGCCAGCCAGCGACACTGCAGTGGATACCTTGGACACAGCTGGATTAGTTTTGTTGCATTTGTTTTTTAAAACAATATTTTTTTTCTAGTTGAATATTGCCTCTCCATAAGCTTTCATTACTTTGCTTTCATTGGTTCTGGTGTTAAATGGTGGTATTATTAAGATGAATTTTTTTAGTGGAAAATGTACTTTCATAACACGTTTCTAAAATAGTCATTAAAGAGTTGCTTGCAAAACTTCAGTAGCCATCAATAGCCTTTACTAGCCAGTACTTTATAAATTCATTTAAACAACTTTGGGAGAAGAAAATAAGTAGGCAGGCTGGAAAAAATAGTTTTGAGCATCTAGTAAAAATGGGTGATGTTTGGTTTTACCAGCTGTAGTATCAAAGGTGTAAAAAAAACAATAAACAACTTCAGCTTCATCAGACCATTTTCTCTCCTGTACTTACGCTATCTATGCCAGGGAGCAGTGATTTTGCTTTCTAGAGACTTTTTTGGTTTTTTAGGGACACTGTGAATAACCAAAAGCATCTCCAGGGACACTCCAAGGACGGGTCTTTGTGTGGCACCTCAGCTGGTGTTTCACTCCAGCAGCCTTGAGGGTGTCAGAGGAGGTTACTGAACTCCTAATTACAGAGCTAATCCTCCCTGATGTATCCAGGCAGCCCTGCTGACTTGCGAGGCACACAGACCCTGCTTGGGAACTCACAAAATGCAGAAACAGGATGGACAACCCCTTGTTTTTTTTCTTCCCTCCGACTTGCACAACCGCACAGCTTGCCGTTCTGAAGAACTAACCCTTCCAGCCAAACAGAACACAACCAAGTCACTTACAGAACCAGGTGAAGACAACCATCATCTTTGGTGAATTCAACAGGTGAGTAATCAGCTCCTGAAATGGAGCATTTCCCCAGATTGTTAAATTTCATGAGAGTGGCCTTTCAGTACTTAAAAGAGGCCTGTAAGAAAGATGGAGGCAGACTTTTTAGCATTAAAAGAGGGGAGATTCAGGCTACACATGAGGAAGAAATGTTTTACACTGAGGGTGGTGAAACCCTGGCCCAGGTTGCCCAGAGAGGTGGTGGATGCCCCATCCCTGGAGACATCCCAGGCCAGGCTGGACGGGGCTCTGAGCAACCTGAGCTGGTGAAGATGTCCCTGCTCATGGCAGGGGTGGCACTGGGTGAGCTCTGAAGGCCCCTTCCAACCCAAAATATTTCATGATCTGAATTGCAACAAGCTTTGCAGACACCACATAGCAAAAACATGAACTGTAAGAGCGCAGACTTTTGTTTCGATAGGTAAGCAGTACAAAAGGATGAGAAGAACAAAGAGCAGATAGAGGGATGATTTCAAAAACATTCAGGCATTGTTATATATGCTCTTTTTCTTATCAAGGCCCAACTACCAAAACACCCCAAGAAAGTGCTGGCATCCTGTCCCTTGGGGTTTACAACAAAGCCGTGAAGAGGCCACTACAAATCCTCAACAGGCAGCGTAGTACAACTCTATTTTTCCTCCTTTTTTTTTTTTTTTGAACTTTCCTTGTAAAACCAAGGTTCTATATTTACCGCATTCGGCCCGCTTCCCACACCGCCTATCTTTCAACACGTATTTCCTCTCCTGCCTCACCCTGCCCCTCTGCAGCACCCCAGCACGGAGAAGCCCAGCGTTTCACAAGCCCGGTTCAGTTTCACCCACCGCTTCGGGAGGACTCACCTGTTAAACACGCCGTGGTGAAGCTCCAAAGCAGAGGAGAGGGCCAGGCACTCATTTTTCCCTTGAGGAGCAACGCAGCTTGTCAAAAGGCAAGATCAGCTGCTAATCGCCCCCACCCAACTGTTTATTCTCCTCCAGTTTTGTGCCCAACATTGTCACCTGACTCTGATCATGCGGCTCAGTCAAATCAACCTTCCCCCCCCGCCCAACAAAGGGGGGTTTTATATTCGGAGAACGCAACCAGTCTTAAGGCGTTACCGGCCTTCTCGAAGCGTAGTGCGAGCCAAGCGCTGAGCAGAAGCGCGAAGCTGAGCGCGTTCTCGGGCTGTACGGGAACACACCGAGAGGAGCGCCCTGAGGAAGCGGCGGGCTGGCGGAGGAGCGGGCCGGGCGGCCTGTGCCTGGCTGCCGGCCAGCCCCCCGTGACCTCGGCAGCCCGAAGGATTTCGGTTCTTAGACACCCAGGGTTTCCTGCAAGACGAAAAACAAGAAGAAAAAGAGCCCCGGAGGAGTGCCCAGTTCAAAACATCTCCCCTTTTAACTGACGCCGACCACGCCACTACCAAAATTCACCCTCTGGTGAGCGTAGAGCTTTCCCAAGCAGCCTTTAACCCCCGCCTTGTTGCCCTGAAGGTGTTCAACTCGACGCATCAGCTTGTTGTGATTGGCATCGAACTCGATGATCCTGGTTATGATGATTTTGAAGCGAGGGTGTTAAGTTTAGCAAGGCCCATCCTGTTTTCCATGCATTATCTGGTGGCTCTCCTGCTTGCTGTTCATGCCCTGAGGCTGAGTCCTGCTGCCTGTGCCCATGCTGCCCAAGGGCACTGATGTCCGCGTGGTTTCCCCGCCATGCACCCTCCTCTGAAAGATCCCCCCAAATCCCTCAACAACTGGAGTTGCTGAGCCCCCGCTGTGATACAGCATTTCCTTTCGCATATGGCTGAATGCTACATCTCACCTATGTCACATCTTCCCCCAAATCCAGGCTGCTCATGTAGGATTGTGGATGCTCAACGCGCTGAGCACCCCCAGTCGTGCATTTGACGAGCAGATTGGGCACTGTCATGTGCTGCCTGTGTCTTTTGTGCTCCAAGATCTTCCACAGGGCTCACCATGGTGAGCCAACCCTTAGCACGCTCTAACCCAGCTCCCCAAGCTTTCTTCGCAGTGGCCCGGGTAGGGTCAGATCGGCATCGCACACAGCGCCCTGGCAGCACCGTGCTGCACGTGTGGCTGCTGCTCCACGTCGTGTGGCCACCGCACGAGCTGGGAGGTTGTGCAAGGCAAGATGCTCACACAATCCCTGCCTGCACAAGCTGCACGGAGAGGCACGGCCCCCGCTACAGAATTTGCAAGCACTTGCTGGTCCCCACCCAAGGACCTTCTCTGATACCCACAGCTTTGCTGGGAGCACTCTCTTGTCCTCCTGTCTGTCGATGCTAACGTGCCTCATGGTAGCTGCAAGGAGACAGGGCAGCCTCCATGACTCTGGTATCACCAGTTTGGGTGGGGTATAGGTCAGTCAGCGACCAGCTGGCTTCTCCCTGTCAAATATAACCTTAATCTAGATTACTGCCAGCAAGCAAAATATCAGACTTGAGACAGCCCCAGGCCCAGCACTCAGCCCCCGCAGCTTTTGGGCTCTGCCCGAGCAGCCCCTTGCAGAGACACTGCCCAACTGCTCGGGACACGGCAGGGATGGAGCTGCCTTTCCCTACAGGCCAGCAAGCTCTCAATATTTCTCACCTTGGCTTCATAGGTTTTACAGCTCTCTGTACAGGATGTTAGGTTTCATTTTATGTAAATTACACAGCGACCTGGTCCACCCAGAGCTGCGTGGGGCTGATGACCTGCAGTGGTGGACACGTTCTGCATCAGCAGCGCTGCAGGAGGAAGCAGCCCTGTGTGCCGGTATCACACTGCCAGCAACTGCCCAGCGAGACGCGCTCTGTTAGAGGAGCTGATGGCAAATCACTGCAGCCCTCGCTCGTGGAGATCCTTCCCTCCACCCCAAGGCCAGAAGCAAGTCACACATTTCCCAAGCAGCTACAGTACACATGCACACACACTGGAAAAGCAATTAAGAACTGGATGTTGACACTCAGCGCTTTGACAGCACTTTCAGGTGCGAGTTTTGGTCTGACACATGTAAGAGAAAATAAAATTGCATCTTAAACCCCTTCCCTTGCCCTCAAAGCCCCTTCTTGGATGAGTGACCAGAGCCCAGCTGGGAGACAGGCTGCTTTCCCCTCAGTTACTTTAGCAACCGGACAAGTTGGAAACTCTTCTGGCAGGAAAAGTCCAATGCCACTTCAGGGCAGAGAAGTACAAAGAGGTTAATTTATAAACTCCTGACCTGCCCTGGCTCGCCTCTGTTGAGATTAAATACTTTTGCTGGTTGGTTCCCAGTGAATAAAAAAGGTGTCACGGCTGATCAAAAGCAACGTCCTAGGCTGGCACAGGGCCCTCTTCCTGTCACTTTGGTTGCTCTTCCATGGGTGGTGAACCTTGCGTCTCCAAATGAACCAGACACTGCCCTCCACCTTCAAGACATGTCTGGCTCCATACAGGCCAGGGGCACCAGGGGCGATGTTTCTCCTAGGAACACATCATCCTGCTCAAACATGCTGGTGGTTTGTGTCAACTCACGTGCGTTGCCCAGCCTGGAAAGGACAGCTGCTGTTCAAGGCTGCCTGGAATCACAGCTCCGTCCAAGCTGGGCAAGTAGAAGCAGCGTTATACCATGGGAGATGTCATCTGCTGAGGGCAGAGTTGGATTTCTGAGCTATCCAGGCGTTACGAACCTGAGGGCCAGCCCAGGACCATGCACAAGTGGACTGCAGGTCCTCCGGGTGTTTCGTGCCCAAGTGACCTGTCTGTTTACAAGGAGAGCTACTTAGTTATTGAATAAAAAACCCTGAGCAAGGAAAGCATCTCAAACACCAGCCCTTGCAATGGCAAGTGTGAGCTGCCACCACCCCAGCTTTTATTTACTGGGATGTGATGGTGGGTGCTGTGGGGGTGAAAATCCCCAGATGAGGTTGCCCCACAGTGACAGTGGGGAAAAGAAGTGCATAAACTGAGATTGGATGGACATACGTATCACCTTGAAAATGGTAACAGCCACCAGGTGAACCACTCAGGTCAGAAAGTCCCTGGTGAACAACAGCAGATGAGAGCAGAAAGATCACTTTATTCTTGTATCTCCAGGCTCTTCCCATGATTATCCACCACTTGCTGTCACTGCTGAGGTCCTGGGCTTAACAGAGACTTGTTCCAGTGCCAAATTACTGTCCTGCTCCAAGCTCAGCAAGCTACTGCAAAACGATCTTGTTTGTAACTATGCCGGGGGGAATTATGGCCCTTGGTGCACCGCATCCAGCCACGTGACAGAACCGTGGTCCTTCGACAGCACCGTCCTGGTTTGCACCAAATTGCTGAGCAAGTACCCTGGGGGACTGGGCTGTACCTGTTAACTGGGAAAGAGCAAGATATTCAGAGAAACTGCAGGCTGGCTTCTGACAGGTGCTTTTCCTAGGAAAAATAAAGTTTTCTTCAAGCAATACAGCTTGCAAGTTATACAAACCTGGCTGCACATAGAAGAGGTACCAGCCAGCAGGTACCACGTCCTCCTTTGCAGACAAAAAGGCACCGAAGCACCCCAGACACCCTTGGGATTCACCGCCCTGTGTGCTGGATTGGGAAGCAACCGGGGATGCAGAATCCTCTTTCAGATGTGAAGTTCTTCAAGTCCTTGGTACATCAGTTGACTCTCAGAAAAGAGCACAGGACCTCAGGCTTCAGGAACACGGGTCCAACGTCAGACATCAACCTGCAAGTCAGCAGTGTAAATCCAGCTTATCCTCTGCAGGCTCTTGAGCAGCTTACCTGCGAAACCATTGGGAGCACATGCAGTGGATGAGCCTCCCAGCCAGGAGGACCCTTCCTACAGAATTATGACCAGACTCCTCAACAGCTCTAGGTAGATATTGAATTCGATAAGCTGGAAAGAAGGTACCGGGAATCTCGCATTTCAGGTAAGGAGAGAAGTTCTACCATATTGTGCTGCTTCTCAATGATACTGAAACCAGCTTTGTGCCCAAGAGAAGAGGCCAAGACACTTCTGCACAGGTAAGAAGGAAAAAAAGCAAGTCAAAGCCTCAGCGCTCCTGGAGGAACGCTCACATTTTCATGCTCAGAAGAGACATTAAAACCTGTACCTGACCAAATGGCCACATGATGGCACCACAGCTTTGGGAGCGAGGACACATCGCTGCAGAGTCCAGACTAAAACACCCTCTTAACCAAAAAAAGAAACAAAAAAGTAGCGTTCTTCCCAATCTTCACCAGCAAAACCTCCATTGTTGGTGTTGTGGAGATGGAATAATGAAACACACGAAAGAGAGCTGAAGGAATTAAAGTATTAAAAAGAGTTATTGCAGCCACTTTGAAGCAAATAACTCAAAACTTTTTTTTTTTTTAATATATTTCTTTTAGGCTTGGATTTAGAAGGAATACTGATAATAATTTTAAAAGAGTAGGGATAACCAAAAGAAAAGTGCGGTATTGCAGCAGAGGTCTGATGGTTGATCCAACCAAAAACTTGACAATATATGAACTGAGTCCAGAAGTTTGTTTTCTCATGAGCAGCACTGAACATTTAATTCTTAATTAGCGCCCCATCAGTTAAAAAGAGTATTTTAAGACATGAAGAACTCCAAAATGGACCAATGTGCCTTGGGTGCAGTCGGTGTTCAGGATGCAGGTCAGAACCACCTAGTGCTCTAGGCAGAAAAAAAAGAAATATGAATTGGTCAGCCGCCTTCGGGCGGAATATACGGAAGAAAGGCATGATTTAATGAAATAAAGGTAAAAGGGAGTAAGTGTGGTTATCTGAAATACAGCGCTCTGGGATCAGACACAGCTGAGACACGAAGAGCGTTACCAGGTCAGGAAGGTCACTTCAGCAACACGAGACTCCCCAGCTCATCACCCGCGTTCTTGTAGGTCCTGTGCGGATTTAAACTCCCGAAGACACCAGGCTGAAGGTGTCGGGTTTTCTGGCAGCAGCTGCCAGTCCATGCCCACAAGCTCCCTGTGTCACGAAAACCCAGAGTGTGTAAGAGGATGGGGCCTTCCTGCAGCGCTGCTGGATTCAAACCATGACCCAGAACAAAGGAGCCTGTAGATGGGGAGGTGCTTTTGCCAATACAAGGCTCAAAGGACCTCAAGGTGGGGTGGTTTGTATTTTCCTCCAAGTCAACACTCATATATATACACATTTGTGCTGTGGGCAGTTTTCAGCCACCAAAACGACAGAAAAAAAGGCACGGAGAACCAGCCCAGCAACGCATCTGACCTGGACAGCTGAGGTACGATGGATCATCCAGCACGCCTGCAACTCCAACTCTCAGCTCCCCTGGCCCGGACTTTAAGGAATGCTGCAACGGCAGCTGGTGGTCTGCGAGAGAGTAAACCAAAACACTTTGTGGAGGGGATCGCACAAGCGCTGTTATAGAAGACACAGAAAACGGGATGTTTGTAACTCAGTGGGAGAGCTTTTAATGGACATCACCAAGGTCCTCACAGAAAAGAGACTGAAAGGTTTTCCAAATGAGCTATGTTCTCCCCAAAAGAACACGCCTTTAGAATCCAGTGCAGGTGGTGTTGCTTCTGCTGTCAGTGCCCGTAGCATTCGGGGGAGGGAGGAAACAAGGTTGATCTTTCATTTCTGTACCACTTCTGTACCATCTGGACAACAGCTCCGGATCAGCGCAGAGCATGACCACGGCATTTGAGCACAAGCAACATCAGTCATGACAGCTCGGCTGTCCAACTCTCCTACGTGAAGAAACAGCCAATTTCTATTGAAAGGTGAAGAGAGACTGCGGACTTTAATGACACCAAATGATGGATCAGACACTGGAACCAAACTTACGTGCTGAGGGTTTGAATCAACCACTCTTAGAGAAATGGGCTTTTTCCTGTTGTTTGTGAAATTTTTACCGGGAGGGAGGAAGTATATTTTAGCACCAAACGCTGCTCAGGAATCATGTTCTGAGAGACATTAAGGAATCTCCCCAGGTTCCTCAGGAGAAGGTCTGGTACCATGCAAATATCTTCAAACACAGCAGGTTCTGAGAACGTTACCTCAGCTACTTCAGAGCAACCACTTCTTGGCTTCTTGCCTTATTTTCCCTTTCCTGCTCTCAGGAGAACCCGTACGTGCACACCTACAAGCACAAGGGCAGGGAGAAGAGTGAGGTCCAAGATGCTTTAGGTTCTGTCTAAGGCATTAGGAATGCACAACAGCTTTAGGACAGTATCCAACATTAGTCTGAGTCTTAAAGAGGTCAACATTTGGTCAACCATCAGTCACAAGAGTTAGTATTAGAGCAGCATCCTAAGCATTAAAAAGCCCTTATGTGCTTGTACCAGCTAAGCCTGTCCAAAATAAAAATAGATGGGTCTGATTCTGCACAGGCCAGTCCCAGAAGGTGGGCAAACTGGCACAAACCTGTTCACATAAACCCTGTCAGCAAGTCACTCATTCGGGCACCAGGAAATCCCTCTGACAGAGCAAGTGCCCTGTGAAACAATAAACAAAAAGTGCCTCGCAACCTGTTCTCAAAGCTTTGTCCCAAGCGTTCTACCATAGCAGCTGACCTGGAACAGAATTCCCTTCCTGGCTATTTGAGAAGGTCAATCTGACACAGAAAAACCTCAGGCTGTGTCTGGCACCGCACCAGCACAGGCAAGTGTCACCGAGCCACAGCGTGTCACACAGCCGGACGTAACAACACTGGAACGAGGCCGGGCACATACATCCACGTAACTCAGCATTCTAAGATACACCTTCATGTTTGCCACGGGATAAACCCAACCACAGAAACAGCATCTCTGAGCATGAAAACAGCTCCTGGAAAACAAACAACACCCACAACCAACCAACCACACCACACCAACCCCAAACTAAAAACCACGCACCTCCTGCTGCACTCTAAAATTGAGAAGCCAGCAATGCTGTAATTCAGCTAAACCAGACTTTAAGAACAACTGACCAACATTGAAACAGGGTTTATTCCACACTTGCATAGCACGTGGGCCACCCACAGATCCCGGTGTGACGTACCTTCCTCTCACCATCAGGTCTAGGCTGCGGCTCGAGTGCTTCGGTACACGCACACCCCCCACGGTGGAGACGTCACCCGAGGTTCAGCAGCTTTCAGCTGATCTGCCCAGAAAGCAAAAACAGGTATTTTGGTAACACCTCCTACTCACAAATATCCTCAACCAGCAAAACTAGCAGCAAAACTAGCATGTGTCAGCTTTGAAACGTCGACTTGGAAATGCCCGTACAGAAGCAACGTGACATAAATCTAAAATGGACACACATGATCATGGCACTTGGCTGTTTGGTCTCAGGTCAGTGGTACTCACCACCAATACAACTGTTAGTACAACACACAACTTGATTATTAAAAAGAACATCAGCCCATTTCCTTAGAAAATCTAAATTTTTATTATACATACTGTATTACACTGAAAATACGTACCCAAAGACAGAATATTTTGAATTTACAACTGTACAAAAAAACAATAGAAAACATACGGGCTATGCTATAGATGTAACATATTACAAAATGACAGTTCTTGTTAAAGGCACCAGACTCCCAGAGGGCTCTGGTTTAACATTTTTAGTCGTCTTTTTCCAGTCAGATCTTACTACGAAAATGCGATTCACTCCAACTGTATAATGTCAAAGTCTCAAGCTCCTTTCATCTAGACAAGTGGTCTACACTTGGACACAACTTAGTGAGAGAAGTGACCAATTTTACAAGGAGGTGTCAGGCAACTACCAAAAGCTCCTCCCCATTGCATCCAGCACCCTGTGGTGATATTTAGCTCGGAGATTAAATGGCAAAGCTACCAGTGAAATTCAAGTTAGCCCATAAAATATCGGCCCAACACTAGAGCGTTAACCATCCTAAGCCTAGATTGTTTTGTATGGAGGTATCTACAGAGCACTAGAGCAGGAAGGAAGTGTTCTGTCTAAAAGGAAGTTGGAATCTACGGTCAGAACTGTTGCTCACCATCCTTTTTGGGCTCACCTTCTTCATCACACTCAATTCGCTCTTTCTGGTCATCAGGGCACTCATGAAAGAAAATGGAGCCCAAAGAAACCCAGCATTTTGCTGTAGGAAAAGGTGTTAAAGCAGCCTGGGAGTGCACATGTGTGTTCTTTCTCCCCTTGGAACAAAAAGTTTGGACAGGAGAGGGAAAAACAAGCCACTTTCATTGCTTCTTTCTCCAGTATTCCACACTTTAAAAAAACCAAATAAAGGAATTCATATCACGTCTAGGCTTGCACAGACAGGTGCTTCTTAATGAGTAGGGGCCAGAGAAGCTGGTACATCCTGCCTCGCTGAGGTGCAGCAGTGCACTTTGGAAGTCTGGGCTTGCTATTTCCCAAAACTTCATGCTCAGACAAAGGGCAAGAGGAAAGGACACAAAGCTTGAAGAAAGCTATAAGCTCCTACCTGGTTAATTTGTCAGTACATGTGCAAGTCATTCTAGAGTCAACAAGCACATACTGAGCCTCGCTGAATGGATTCCAGCTAACATCCAAGTGACTGAATATTCAAGACAAAAAAGTATTCAGTTCCAGGGCCAGATTTTGTTCTGTATGCAATTAGTTGATACTGCAATCTAAACGTTGATGTTGCCTTTTCTGAATTGCCTGGTATTATCCCCACTTTGAGGCCACTGGTTCAACGATTTCTTTCTCTGAACCATGTAGTTTTACTTCTTACTGTATGATTTTAACAACATCGCTAAAACTTCCCTTCCTTTAGGCATTAAAAAAACACCCCTAACACTTTCTAGGTTCACAGATCAGGTTGAAATAATGCTCTGCTACTCAGGGTCATAAACTCACTTTAAAAATAAATTATTTTTGCAGCATTGTCTCACCCTAGTGACTTAAAGGAATTAAAAATATACTATGCTTCTATTTAAAATTTCAATTTATTGCAAAGGACTGACTTTAGACAAACGTGTCTGGAGACCAACCTTGTTATGCAGCAAATACAAATAGGTAGCAGCATGATTAGGCTTCCTATATACTACCGTGCTCAAGTGACCCCACCACATTCTAGAAGGGCTCTTCAAGAGGAGGGGACAGCTGTCTCCATCCCAACAGCACAGGTCTGAAATTCAGACTAGTGCCGACTAAGTTTAGTGAGGGACCCCCATTAACCTCAAGTAACCCAAAAGAGGCGGCGCACAGCAGCTCCTGAGATCACTACTGAATTGCAAAGAGTCTTGCATCAACAATTCACGGTGACAGCACATACCCTCAAGTCAGCCAATCTTCTAAAAGTTTGTTCTTAAAAATTATATTGGGTACTTGCGGCTTATCTAGCAAGCTTGAACAGGTAAGACAGAAGTATCATATGTGTCTACAGAGAACTGGTCATCACAAGAAAACTTTAAAAATCTGAATTGGGACAAGAAAAGGAATGTCACTTTTCTTTAAACCTTTCTTTTAAAAGATGAATACATCATATGCTATTGTTAGCCCTTACTGTGTAACATACTATAATCAAATAAGTTATAATCATGAAAACACTTTTCTACTGAACTCATTTCTAAAAACTAAAACCAACTAACTCATCCTCACTTGTCAGGCTGGTTTCTAGCTGTGAAAGAAAAATCGCAATCAGAATCTCAATCGACATTGCTTCTGAAATGGGGTAATTGTGTGCAGGAGAGCCCCCAGTGTGACAGTTTTATGTAACTTCCACACCAATACATGCACAACACTCCGTAATGGTAGCAGGTACAATCAAATAACTTGCCCACTACAGGAGCTAGAACATTCCATATATTTGCTTAAATAAAGTTAACAAATCTATACTTTTGGTCACATCTTAAAACACCGTAGAATACAGATTTTCTTATTATTTATACTTGTCCTGCTGGATAATTTGTTTGAAAAACTAAAAACAAAATGTAATGAAAATTCCCCAATACAAAAAGACTCTAATCAATCAGCTAAATGTCTTTGTTAGTATATAAGTGTACGTATGGGATTTGGTCTGCTTTCTTTTCTGAATAAAGAAAAAAAAAGAGAAAAGATAAAAGCTCATTTTTTCCTAAGAGTTCCACTTTAACATGAACCTCTAGTCAGCCCACGGTAACCCCTCAGCACCAAGCAACCATTGTGCTACTCGTTCCCAACCAAGCACAGCTCCACATACAAGTATGGCAGAAACCAAACATTTAATCTAAGTCTCCTTCAAATGATGAAGCCAAGTCTCCAAAGGATGAATCCTGAACTATGTACATAGGCCCTCTCAATAAATGCAAGCTTTATTTGTACTATTAAAAGTCAGATTATACCAGTGGTGTGAACACAGTTATAAAGATTAAAATGTGCTTTGACTAGAGGGGGACAAGTAAAAGGCACATTTATATGCCAGTATAATTGTGGTCACCTTTGCGATTCTACAGGTATAACTACACTGGTAGAAACCAGAGCTAAAGTCATTTAAAGCTTTTTGCATCAGGGCTTGGCAATCAAGTGCCTTATGACTGCTCAATCGAAAAAAAAAAAAAATGAACTCTGCCTCAAGTCAACAAATCTTCCCAACCATCGATATTCAGATATGTGTCACTCAACCATTTCTAGGGCCATTTTATATTAAGCTGCAATTGGTCTTGAGATGCAATAGTATCACTTCCCCCAGGTAAGTTATGCTGTTCAAAGGGTTTACTACGCAAGAGCCATAGGTCAGCTTCGACCTTAACACTTACATGGCAGAGAGCTACCACTTCCAGGCGGTGACAAGCCACCACTACTGGTTTTTTTTCTTCGCAATTTTGATAGTTTTTTTTCTTCAGAAAGTTAAGATACTCAGTCTCACTCGATCTCAAATAATGCCAAATAAATATTAGCTCATGCTGGGCATGGACGTCGACAATATAGCGAGTTAACAAAGCTGCTCAATCCCATCCTATGACACAAGCATAAATAAGCTAAACATACAGTGGGGACCATGGGACACTGGACATTACCACCTGCAATATTTTGTTATACTGCAGCTGAATTACAAAATAATCAAGCACTGACTGGTAGTGCTTGAAATACCCATTCTTACAATAGAACCCATGTAGCCAAAGAAAATATTTTTACAATAAACATCTGTGCCCTTGTTTAATGGTAAACCGTGAATGACTGAGCAGTAGTCTTCTCTTCTGGTAAACTGCTTCTATCCGTAACCTTTCGGCTGTGATCTTTTTCAGCATCGAACTGTAGGAAAACAAAAACACAGCAAAACTTTCCCTCCTAAGATCACCCTTCCCTCTCCCAAGATGCGGGAAAAAAAAAAAAAGAGAGTTTGACACCATCTTCTGTGTTCACTGAGCGCAGTTAGGTTGAAGAGCGACAACTTTTACTCTGGAGGGTAATAAGAAATGTCCACATGAATGCCGTTTTGTACAGTTGACATATTCTACGAGCTGGTTGACTCTAAGCTTGATTTGGTCCAGTCTGCTGTTGCTGCATCTCTTAGGAAACATTAGTTATAGGTTTGTACTTCTTGAATCTGGTCCATTCACCAGTAGCATAGTTCATTTCAAAGACTGTATCAACCAACATAGTGGTGCTGCCAGTGCCATCTGCCTTTGGTAAATCTTCTGTATGCTCACTAAGTTTAATTTGGATGATGTCACCTTGCTCTTGGCAAGGATTTTCTGTGGAAACAAGAGGAGGAACAAATAATACATTTCAATACTGTATTAGAAAAAGTAAAGAGCACTTGATGGAGATCCCAAACCTTATGCTGAAAAAAACCTGAAAACCCAACAAACCCCAAACCCAAAACTGAGCATGCAATGTCACTAATACAGCGTCACACAAATATATTTCTCCCTCCACACATCACAGATTGAGTTTTAAGGATAACAAAACCAGAACCCAAAAGACAAATCCCAAGGCTAAAGTAACTGGAAGAACAACAAAAGGTGGAATAAAGCATGCCAATGCCATTTCTGTCTGCCTCAAGAACCATATGAGAAGCTTATATTTAAATGGCATTCAGTAAACTTGAACTACCAGTTACTTTATTTAGGATACATTTTGTAGTTAAAAGCCTCAACAATTTTCAGCTGTTCCAGAAGCCCAAACAGCTTCACTGAAATCACTTTTCCAAGACTCAGTTCCACTCCAGTAGAAGGACTGAGTGTTACATTTCAAGGTACTGGAATTGACACTCAGGAGGCTCAGTATCATCACAGTTGGCAGTTATTTACCCAGCCTTCAGAAGATGCTGATGTTATTACTGAAGGGAATTAATACTGTTATATACTTATCTATATATGCATACAGGAATATATAAAACACACACATGCACACTTCTAAAATAATATTTTACTTTGCATTACAAAAAAGTCCACATAGATAAAAGTTAAAAGTACACCCTCCTACTGTAGTTTGAAGTAGCATCTACTACTAAGAGCACCATTATTAATACACAAAACTTACTGTGAACTCTGGGCTTCAAGAAACTCTACCCTGGTCATCTTCAGTAATGTATTGCATTAATCCAAATGCATGAGCCACATTTAGGCTCCAGCACTCCAGTGATAACAACCCTCAAATACCAAATTAGAAACCAGAGCGAGTGCAGATGATAGAGTTCACTTAAGGACTCTTAATCTCACTCTCATCTTATATCTGATAATCTTCTGGGTATAACAGCCTTGATCTATCAAGGCCAATAATGACAGGATCAAGCTATGAGACAGCTCATCTCCCTGTGATTCACAGCACCTGTGGTTACCTGAAGCCTCTGAGACAACAGTTGCTACATTTCCAATGCCAAGTACTCAGCAAAGAGGCTCTGCACTACCCAACTTGGACCTCAACCTGCCATGAAAGAACTTGGATCATTGGTCTTCTAGATAGACTGCTAGGACAGTCCATTCACTGCTGACTGGCTGCTTTGTTTCTCCTCAACCTTAAACCCCAATATGTTCAGTTGTGTATATATTGTATTTAGCAGTTGCTCTGACAGACTGTTTGACTTACTAGAAATAGACACTAAAGACCTGCTTCTAGGTAGTTAGAACTGCAATCCATAAAACTACAGACAGTTCAGAGCAAAGCAGAGAGTCCGGTATGTACAGAATAAAGCTAAAGCAAGAGTCTTGCACTCACATATACACATTTAGAAATGCTAGGCTGTATTTCAAATTTGGGTATTCAAAAGCAAGCTAAATTAGTCTCGATACATGCCTCTGGATCCTGCCATGAATCCAAGTATAAGAGCCTTTTCCGGCCTTGTAACTTTGTTTGCAGTCTTGAACATTTCCTGTGCAGCATACATCTGCTCCCTCTGCAACAGATAAAACAAATATGAATTCCAGTGGAGAAAACACTGCCAATAACAGGTACCATGTTAACACCCACAGACAAGCCTGAGAGTAAGGTGGAAGGTTGTAGACCTACAAAAAGTAAACAAAAAAAGCCTTAGGCTCAAGGCTTTCCCTCTTTAATGCCTACATCCAACACTTAGAGCAGTGACAGCTCAATTCTGAAACTGGAAAACAAATATCATGTTTAAATAGTTAGAGAAACGTACTGAGAGAATTAATGTATACATTATCAATTTTGTGTTCTTTATGGCATTAGGAAAAAAGGAGAAAAAACCCAATGCTTGCTCTACAGTCCAAACCCTGCCTTGCAATAACTTCATTTATTAAAGGGAAAAAAAAAAAAATCCTCTGAAGTAGAGGTACTGAAAGGTCACTCAGTTTCTTAAAGTTCAGATCTCTCAAGCCAGGCTTACATATGTGCTTTGCAAAGTCTTCAAGTCAGTTGTATCCTGAATTAGTTACCTGCTTAACTTCAAGCATGTACATAAAATATACCAACGTATCAGCAATAAGAAGCTTCAGGACATAAGTAATCGCTGTTTAGTATCCTTCCCACTCTCAGGCTTTAAAAGATGTGTAATGAGGGGGTGAGGAGATAAAGACATAAAGGCTTTCACCCTAGAATAATCTATTGATATCTTTTCTCATACTGTGGCAATGACAGGATCCTTTTTAGTGGCTTACATTATATGCAATTGGCTGGGCAACAGCTCCCAAAATTCTTTATGAGTAACACAACCTTATTTTACATAATAAATAGCAGAAAATAAAGACATCTTACTGCTACATTAACATTGCACAACTAAAAATGTGATTAACATTTTTAAGACAGCAATACTAACAACAGAACAAAGCACTAATCTTTGGTTATAAAAAAAGCAGCCTCAATCACTCCATTATCCACAGGTCAAGAACTGTCAACACACTAAATGAGATTTATAATAAAAATTTGCATTGTCCAATCTACATGAAAGGCAGCAGTCAAAAAGAACCTGGTTTTACTTACTGTGAGAGAGAGGCTTTTTTTCGGTGGTGGCTGTTGCTGAGTTTGGGGGGCCACTTGTGGTGCTTGTGCCGCAGGGGAAATGGCAGGAGGTGTGGTGGGTGTCAGGGGTGAGGTAGGTGTAGCTGTAGGTGGATTAGAGTTACTATTGTACATGGGTGTTCTTTGCTTGAATTGTGCAGGAAGAGTAGTGGTGGCATTTGGAGCTGCAGGCTCTTCAGTCTGCCTGTTAGTCTGCAAGGCCTCTCGTGCAGAGCCAGCTGCAAACAAATCAGGATCATTAAAAACACTGTAATTCACAAACAGGGATTAGCATCACTAGTGGCCTTAGAAGAAAGCTAAAAATTCTGACTATTCCATTCTAGTACCACAACTCTATATGAAGCACTAAGCTCCTTTCACTCAGTTATCTTTAGTAATAGACAGCTGTGAGACTAGCTGTCCAATATTGATTATACTATAGTTAGCATCAAATGTTCTGTTTAATGGATATCAGGCTTATTAAATTGAAACTGCTTTATTTACTTTTAAGCTTATATTGGTATAACAACTGTACGCTGACCCTACCAGGATTATGGCTGTACTGTTATGTAGAAGCCAAAACCATAAAAATATTTCATCAGTTTTTACCTAACATAGCAGCAGTTTCCAATGGAAGTGGTAATTAAGTCTCAGCCAGTAACAAATACTGAAGATATAAAAATACTTAAATATACAACAGAATTAAATGTAGCCTTCACAAATCACTAATTACTTAAACACTAACTGCTAAGAGGGTTAAAACTCCACAGTATTGACAAGTCTTAACTCTTATTTCATAAAGTTGATCCATTCACCTGCACTTAAGGAAGGTACTATTCCAAACCTGGCTGCAGGTGGAGGTTACATATATGATCAGGTTACTGTGAATTCATAAGTTACGATTCGTCCAGCAAACAGTAATTAGCCAGTGCACACTCCAGCCAGCTACATTCTTTTACAGCTCTCAGACACAAGCACAGCTGCTAAAGCACCTTTCATGAATCTCATGAGGTTTAAGACAACCTATTCACATTGTGTTCACAGTAGACTACAAGGCAGATACAAACCAGAGCTACACTGATGTCTTTCAGATCAGATTTTGGAGAATGAGAAGACTACCACTATCCATCTAGACACAGACACAGCATTGGTTTTAACATTATGGCTATCGTCCATTAACATGTGGAACATGACAGTGAACACTTGAGAGGACAAACATTTTTAACAGTTAGTTGCCCCTTAATTTTGTACAAATCTTTTAAGTTTAATTATTGGCTTCCTCTCATGTCAGAATAACTAACTTGCACAAAGTAACATGTCTTAATTTTGCAACCTCAGATCATATGAAACCAAATTTGTGAATCTTCTGTGTGCATCATATATCAAGAAAACAGTTTTATATTCCTCTTCCCTAGGAAAAGCTAAATACCCTATACTCCAGAATGAAAAAATAAGTTAGAAAAAACACAGAACAAACAATAGAGAATTTTAAACTAGGCTTTTCCTGCTGCTGAGTACAATGCCAACGCTCTGGAAAATAACACTAGCTGCTGACAACATCGATGTGTTCTTGGCTGCGTTCCTTCTGGAGATGCCAATTTTCTGCCAGAGAAAGATTTGCATGGACCTTCAGAAAGATTCTGAACTGTTTCAGGGCCAAGTGATGTAATGACATTTTGCATATGCAAATGACCAACATGTCACAGCTCACATACATAAAGACAAACATTATAGTACCAAATGCCAAACAAGCCAGAGTAAAAATAACGCATTAAACTGAAATGTTGGTTCTGTGTTAACTGCAAGGTCTGGTAATGAATCTTATCATGGACATCTGTTAGTGCAAACTGATACGCTCCTTTAAGACTTCACATAGAGCAAGGAAGCAAAAGTAAAACCAAGTGTGTTAAAAGTGTATAAATAAAGGACTTGTACAAATATCATTTTTTTTTACTATAGGTAATTTTCTAGAATTGAAAATAATGTAGCACTTTCAAAAATATGCAGGAGCTCAGATATTACCTATCAGACTGTTCTAGAAAGGTAAAAGGAAAACGGTTGGCTTGATCTCAGCCTGTGTGAGAGCTAATATATACTGGTCTCTAGAAACACATCTAACCCTTGAAAGCAGCTGTTCTGTAAGTGCATGCATATGGATGTGCACATGGAGTATATACTCTAGACTTATGTCTATTACTGGTGTCTCTTCAGGGATTAAAAAAATGCTGGATTTTATATTAGAGAGTAAGAAAAAAAAACACGGTAAATTGCTTTGCTTGCTTAACTAGCAGTCATCTTAAGACTTCAAAACAACCTAAATAAAGACAATTCTTGTTAAATAACATGTCGGGTTATGCAAAACCCAAAAGCTCGGTTTCTGCAATGGATTTTTAGACTGCTAAGGTTAGGTTTGACTAGAGTTGATGGATAGTAGGGTTGTAAATTAAAAAAAAGAACTAGACAGTAAAACTGTATAGAGTCAGAGGTATTAGGTCCCAAAAGCAAAACAGCATCTTTTACCTGGCTGTGTTTCAGAGCTTGGGATATATGAGGAAGATGGCACCACACTGGGGGTAGCAGGTAAATAACTTGTAGAAGGTAGTGCAGGCTCATTATTCAATGAGCCAAGTTTCTGTAAAACAGAAAAGAAAGCATTATAGTTCTACTGCATATAATTATGTGCTGTTTCTGCATTTTAAATATAAATTTCAACATTAGTTCTGCTATGATATTGCACACACAGCATAAAGACAACAGCATGGTATCTGCGAAGATCCAACCTTATGAACATAAGGGATTGACAGAAGAAGGAAGTTTTGGGGGAATTAAGTCTAACAGACAAATCATTTAAGGTAGCCTTACTAGACAAAAGATATTCTGTACAAGGTGGAGCTTGCTAACAAAGATACCTTTAGCATTCTGCAGAAAGACAGGCAATGACATACAGTCCTGACACAAGCCTACCAGTATCTGCCTATATGTTGTTTTTGGCATGTGTGCCATAGTTTGCAACCCCATAACCATGGAACCAATGTTGCATGCGCTTAACATAAGGCTCTAGAAAAAAAAAAATGCCTGGCTCACCAACCAGACCACAGGCCTTTTAAATAGAGTGCTCTCCAAAGACAAGTGTTGCATGTCAACACACAGACTTAAAGAGGCAGAGGTAATCACAACCACTTTAAATTTGGAACAAGAGAAGACACTTAAGATCCAGGATGGATTTCTGAGTCCTGAGAAGCTGCAAACACTGGGTGCAGCAGCCTCAAAATATCTCTTAGTATCTAAAGAACCCAGTTGGCAAAATTAATTCCAGGCCAAGGCTTGCTGGAATAGAGCAGACAGTTTCTAACTCAGAAGTGGTGGAAGGACCTAACATTCTTCTATTATAAAAGCTATGTCCTGACTGAGAAGTAACATAAAGCTGTACCACAGTTTTCCAATGCACTGGTTAAGGATAGGAGAAAAAACACTACATGCAACTCCTACCCTAACACCTCGATTGAAGGTTTCATGTTTTCAGCATATCCTAAACAATTTTGTTTTAGAAGGAAAAAAAAAAAAAGAGTGTTACAAGGAGTGGCCACATATGAACTTCATGTGTTTTAAAAAGAATAAATTTATAAGCCATAAGCAATTTGGGCAGATCAACTGCACTGTATTTCTCCCCTTTTTTCAGTAGTAATGGAACTGGCTAAGTCTAGTTACAGACAGGTTTGGAGACCTTAGAAAAAGCTGCCTTCTGGATTAAGCATCAATTCTCAAAGCTTACAAGCTAAAAATGGAAAAAAGAACCACAGAAGGGTACTAGTATGTAGGTTCTTTTCTCAGGCCAGAAGATAGATGAGTTGTAAAGACTCCTGTGTTACCTGGCTGCTTATATTCAGCTATACTTCTTGGGCACAGACCAATGTCCAATGCTCCTCACCAAGACATTTGTGGGAACTGTTCTACCACGGTCACAAAGGATGGACCCACACAGCCCCAAACCTGCAGGAACTCCTGAAAAAGATTCTACCTCTCTAGGGTCAGAGAGCCCTCCTATCCCCTTCCTCTTTAACAGAAGGCTACAAACCTCAGCTACAGAAATACTATGCCCCATCACAAACTTAGAAGAGCAACAAGCAAGCAATCAAAAACCTTACCTTCATCCCTCAAATTTTTTAATCTAGTCCAGTGGTAATATAATGGAATTTTGAAATAATTATATAAAAACTTTTACATTAAGAGGCAGTTTCACCAACTTAGTAAAATACCATTCCAGTGTTTAAGTGTTTAAGAATAACATGAACCATGGTGGTTTCCTCTTTTTTTTTTTTTTTTTCTCCCCCCCTTGTTTGGGTTTTGTTTGTTTTGATTTTGTTTGGTTTTACCTGTGTAGACACAAGGCCAGCAGCATAATCTGGGGTAGCATTTTCTACTACAGTTTCTTCTTTGGCTTGCTTTTCCACAACTTCTGTATCTATTACATGAAAATAGAAGTCAGTTCAAGGAAGTTTTCTAAAATATTGAATGAGAGATACTTTTTTTAAAAAAAGATCTAAAAATGCATTCCTCAAAGTCTGATGAAATGTGCTTAAAGAGATACATGCTGAAAGGTTGGCAGATTCAGTAGTCTTCATACACAATTTCATAATCAACCCAATTATGAACTGAACCACAATGTATACCCATCAAGATAACAGTAACTGAGTAATTAGGCAGAACTGCCTAATTTTGTCATATTAGAAAGCATCAAAACCCAAGCAAAAATTTAATTGCAATTATGATTTTGTTCTCATACAGTACTCATTTTTTGGTGACAAATACAAAAAGGTTGGTTTGGGACAAATATGGTGCCTAGCATGTCTTCCTGATATGGTTAAGCAGAGCATCGTACTGTCACTTGACGTATGGGTAGTATATCAGATATTAATCACTTATTAAGATCTCTCAGCCAGAACTTTGGAGAGTGCTATGGTTTATTTCAACATTACTTTCAATTATTTTACTTGGCCACACAGCCAGTAGAAATAAGCACACCACTATAACTCAGAACAATTCCAGTCCAGAAGCCACTTACACACTGATGTGCTGCCCAAAGCACAAGTGACTAGTTCAATTCTTTCATGTAACTGAATCAAATTATTGCCTGGGCATGTGGCAATATGATTAGGGGCATTTAAAAAAGTAAAAATCTTCCCTAAAACCTTTTTTTTTCCCCTTTTTAAAAATTTAGCTGAAGATACGTTTTTACAACTGAAGAACTAAATGGTAGTACAAACCTAGACCCTGCTTATAGGTACATTAATAGCCTTGGTAAGTAGCATGCTATACTAACCTACTGTCTTTCTTCTTCTCTTTGCTTCACGGCCAGCACCTACCATATCCAGCTCAGAGATATCTAGAAGCTAAAAAGAAAGACCATTCTTAAATTTATGTAGTTGATCTCTAAGTATTTTCCTTATTGTTTTTATTTAATATATGGATACTTTCAGGGAAAAGAACTGAGCAGGAAAGCAAGAGACTAAGAAAGAGTGCACCTACCTTTACTCCTCTTTCTTTGCGCAAAGGTGTTCTCGAGGGAGGGATAGGAGTTCTGTTTCCAGAAGGACTAAATACACTGGGTGCTGAAGTACTCCTGAATGGCGCTTGTTTTGGTATTCCTTTGAGTGGTGCTTAGGGAAGATCAAAAAAGGCAACAATTGTCATATATGTTCTATGAGTTACAAAAAACAATAATAAGGAGATCTTCAGCTTTTCCCCTTCGTAAAGCACACACCCCTTCCCTTCAACTGCAAATGTTTATAATGTGAAACTGTCTATAATACATTAAATGTTCCTCAAAGGTCAGATTAGGTTCCACCGTTCAAACAAGGAGTAAGGGACAATCTCTAGGCTTATGCTTGCAACTCCATTGAAGTAAGCAAATGGGTGCACTGCTGTCAAGATATACTTGCCCTACATCCATTGATGCTTTCCTTACTTAAATACACTTGAAACACACAAAAGGGTATTGGGCATGAATGTTCTGAATCAAATTACTACCAAAAGTTGCTTTTTGAACTTTAAGATCTAGTTATTTGGTAAAACTGTATTTAACCAAAGATTCTTACTTAGCCAAGCTTCTGCAGGGCTAAGGGCTCATAATCTATTGGATAGGTAAATTACTGCTTCACAAAGCAGTTTGAAATTTTGGAGCTGCTGTTAGCAGAAGCAGTAGGATCCAACTTGGGTCTGCATTGCAAACAGAAAAGCTGCTGTCTCAATACTTAGTAGAAACTGCTACACCTGTAAGAAGCTGTTTTCCCCCCAACTTTAAACTGTTACCCTTCTACCTCAAGTTCAATATAAGTGCTGAAGACAGCATTCTTTAATCAACTGCTAAAAAATTAGGGACACATACGTATCTATCAGGTCTCTGAGCCTTCTGACAATCCCATCATACCCTACAATTTGAAGATAAACACAGAACTTTAGTCTGAGCTTAGACACTCTGTATCCCTCTGTATTTTGTACTGAAAACCTTTTCACCATAAGACAATCATCTCTGACCAATATAAGTTTCAACAGAGTAAACCCAGCTGGTCACACAACTCATATTTCCAGAGAGCACCTGGCTCTAAAAGCCAAGTCTAAAACTAGCTTTATTAGTTCAACAGCTAAAAACCATGTCAAGAACTAACGGTCAACTTCTATAATGGGACAATTTTTAGTTCAAATTACTACACTTTTTGCATTTCCTGCATGAACATGTGGCAAAACTTCGGTGCTCAAAATCACATCTTAAATAGCATTGACGTAAAGTATTTCATAGCTTGAAGCCATCACACCAAGAAATCACTGAAGTTTTACACCTCAGCACCATACTGGTGGTCAGAAAAGTTATGCCTATGCAGTGATTTGAAGTATGTAGCTAATTCTGAATCCTCCTCTTGCTCCTAGTTAAAAACTTATTCGAAAAAATTCAAGCAGTTCAGCAACTTCAGCCAACAGTTGAAGTCTATTAATGCCAAGTTGAAGAATGACTATGCATCTTTGTCATGTCCATTAAATAGAAGCCACTGTACAGCTCTGGCTCCAATGAGCACACTGTCCCCTCTTTTTTCCATGCAGAATTACACAAATACAAGACAATTTCAGTCTACTTCACAGCATTACTGTGATACAGTCTGCTCCCTTTTGGAGTAACATGACTTAGTCAGGAGTTATTTCTGGAGCGATGCAAATTAAATTCTCAAAGTGTATAGACATGATCTAGCTGTGTACATTTTAGAAGCACGGCAGATATACTTGCCATTTAAAAAAACCCCACAATTTTGTTCTTTCTGACATGACATGTCAGAAACATTTCAACACTAAGAGAGAGGGAAGCAGAAATGGAGAATCCTTTGCTTCAAAAAGAATTACGTTTTTGTAAAAGCTAGACAGCGATTTTACTCTCCATCGAGGCTATTTTATCAGATTTTCTTTCTGGGAAGTGATGAAAGTGAGCCATACTTGTCGTATCTATCTTTTTGACCAGCCCCCTGCCTTTGGCATGGAAAGGCACTCCTGCAGTCTTCTTGAGCTGTTGTGCGGTTTCTGTTGCTAAAAAGAAAAAGAGCTTTAGTCATTACAGAATCTGTGCTGAAAAAATACAATACATTGCTGCTTATGTAAAATGTTATTAACTAATACATAAAAAGATGGAAATAGCAACAAAGAAAGAATTATATTTTAATTAAAATCCAGGTCATTTATATGTAGTAAACAAAGTACTTGGAGAAAATGCAAAAGTCAATATGACTAAGCAACTGACAAGATGGTCTAAGCTAAACCAAATTATCAGAGTAGACAATTTACTTGATACTGAAATAAATAAAGTTCTATATAACATCATAAAATGTTACAAATCTTGCATTTAACCAGACCAACTACTCAAGTCACATGCAAGAAAAGAAGCAAGCTGCTGCACCAGAACAGCAGGTACAGTGAACTATCTTAAGATCGCCTAGTTCAAGCAGCTGCTGATACATATATGTACACATATGTTGCCTTTTGTTAGTGAAAACCCTCTTGGCTTTCACACTCCATAGAGCCACACTGAGCAAAAGATAACATTAACTAGCAGCTCTTGCTCCCTGTTACAAAAACTATATGGCAAAATAAAACTAGGTTCTCATTTCAGTTTTGTTTCAGGAGCTACAACCAAAGCTATTCCTCACAAGTCTTCACAACAGACTTAAGATATACCTATGAGATAATATATCTGTGCTTCAAAAAGCTACAGCTTCTTTTGCTTTGAGATCTGAACAGCATTTAAATCAAGATTAGCATTTTAATGTAAGCATGGCGAGAAAGACGTGCAGCTGCTCTTCCACACATAATGGTATATCAAAGAAAAAAGTCAGCCCAAGCTCTTGTAACTGAAAATTTTAATGTATATGCTCATGCCAGAGAATTAGACTGAATATAAATGTTCCTTCCACCATTTAATTTGTTACTCAATCTTATCAACTAGCTGTAATACTACTTACACTTCTGCAAGAGTTCAGCTCTGAGAGTGGCACTTTTAGGTTTCCTTTTCAGCTGGAAGTGTTTCACTGGAGGAGTAAGTGGCCCAGCTAGTGTTGTCAAGGCATTTTTGTTTAAGTATTGGCATTCCAAGGGCAACATAGCTGAAGTTTCACATTCACTTACTGCATAAAGAGTTAACACAGTACACGCAGGTATTAGCACCTCTTTGATAGCAAATTACAAAAGATTTCACAACTAGACTGTATCAGTGGTTTTAAGTTTTACCTGTTTCAACACGAAGAGTAATTTAGTTCTAATTATAACACAGTATATAACCAGTTATTAGGATGTTTGTTTTTCACATGAGCTTCCTAAGAGCTTCAATGTTAATTATATCTAGTCAAATTATAGGGATCTGAAATACGCTACACTTGGAGTAAAAGAGTATAAAAGTGACTGAATTCTCAGATTCCTTAAAAATTATACATAAAAAGGAAACTACTAAACAAAAGTCCAAACCAAAAGTGTGAACAGACAAATTATTATTTGTTTATGGAGATGGAAGCATTTTGTTTTCTTACTAAGTCATTTCATTATTGGTCTCCTGCAATCCTTATTCCAAGATAATGTTTGTCTGTCAGTGCCTGAGGGCTTTTTCTTGGCAACGTGCTAAAGCAAACCCACTGAAGCAGGAGTAGCTTTGCATCACTGTTGACTACATAGTTTGAAGCAGCAACTGTACAAGTGCCTGAGCCAGTATTTTCAGCTGCTAGTCTGATACCAGCAGCACAACCATCCTTGTGATCAGTCTCCCCTGCAGCACTTATCAGAGGACAACTTTCAGAGATGCACCACCAGCCCATACAACGGTGGTGCTTCCACACACGCACTGCAGAAACATAGCCTTATTGTCGTCTTTGGTACTATAGCATATGAGACAGGGCAATATATATGAAAAAACTCAAGTTATTAAGCTGCAGTAAGTCAGTTATTACCTATCGGTGCACATACAGCCTGTCTACGACACTAATGAATCCACATTAACTTGCGCGTTGTCCATCACAAACACTCAGGGTAATATAATACCTGACATGCAAGTTCTGATGATGTGGGAACAGTTAACTTAAGAAGTTCCCATTCCTCAGGTATCACAGTTCCCAGTCCAGTTAACATGTCAGCTTGTGAACTGTGGCAGTTACAATATAAGACACCCTGCTTGTCCTGATACCAATAGTGTTAAGAGAGCAAGACTGTCTGTGAAATGACAGGTTATTTCTTTAAAAAAGCATCACATTTCTGTAATTATCACCAACAGGAAAGGCTTACCTTTTTCTCTAAGCTCTCCTAAAATATCTTGAACATTGGGATTCTGTTCTTCAAGATCAAGGTTAAGGGAGCCAGTATCTGGAAAGGATTTTAAAATATCAGCTACCATTAAGACCCAGGGGTCTGAATCCAAGGTAGCGAGCTGGACAATTTCAGTCAGTGCCCCTTTCATCTAACAAAAAAAGAAAAAGAAAATCAGCCAATTGGAAACAGTTTTAAACAGTGTACAGTTGGATTTTAATAATTATTTTAAAAAGACACTAACATAAACATGCACCATTTTACTACTGGGGAAGGGAAGGGGAGACTGCTCCAACAGCACAGTTAAACGTTAATCCTATAAATAAGTAAAGAATGAACCAAGATAATTTTTTTAATACGTTGCTTTTGGTCAATCAAACCCAAGTTTGTTTTGAGCTTTTTGCAGCTCAAAGCTTTGTTTAGCATTGAATGTTTCTACTAAAAGCAACAGGCCTTATTCTTACATTACTTTCTCCTTACATTCTACACTTATACTCCCAGCATACCCATATCTTACATTCACTGATAACAACACACAACTAGAATACAAGAAGTTATTTAGAACAAGCATCTAAATGAAGATGTGCCCCTTTCTTGCCTACAGAATACAGCAGACAGACCATATCTGCACCATATGAACATAAACCAAATCCTCAAAATTTTACTTAAACTTAGACCAAAATAATGTGTTTCATGCTAATGAAAGCTCTATTATTTGACAAAAACTACATATTACAGAAGTAAACCTAGCCTTCTAATATGCCACAAGTAACAAGACTTTCCATCTACTCCAAGTTTTCATAGTCAGAAAAGTTATTTTTCTTTAAGGACCTATCTTGAAAAAGGGGAAATGCGTAAGATCAATTAAAAAAATTCACTGTCACAGTAACTTTTAAAATTACTGATCAACAGGTCTGTTGGCACTATGAAATGAAATAAAAAACAAAACAACAAGGTGACTACAGTCACTGGTTTACACAGTGAATCTCTTAAATTAGTTGTTTTACTTCATTCATAGGTAAGCTTAACCCCCCCCAAATAAGGATGGAATGCTTGTTTTCTTTTCTTACTAAGTAAACTTTTACGCAAGCATTAAAGCATCAGCTCCACATAACTAAGGTGTTTGAGATGTACTGTGCATCTCCCAAGCCACAAAACAGTAAAATTGCATATTTAGACATATTCTACCTGTACGGTATTAACATTGAAGAATTTACAAGCAAGTATCAGGAAATACTTGAATTTTGACTTTTCACAAGCCATTGTGGCACATATAGTTTAGTTATAGTCTACATGTTTCTGAACATACGGAGACAAACGATTAATCTTCACCTTTATGCTGTATTTCTTTCCCTTTATTTAGAACCTGCCTTTTCTTATATGCAAAAGTTTAATAAAATGAGTTTACTCATGCAACTCTAAGAAATAAAAGTTAAATCTCTGCTCTCTATTTTTCCCCCAGCGCACTTTTAAAGCTCAGCAGAGGCAGACAAACATATCGACATTTCTCATTTCCTTTCATCCACACAATGTTATTGCCCTCTCACTTAAGAAAAGTTTACACATGCACGACAGGGGCAGTCTGTCCTTTGCCCCTTGCATGTTTTAGCACTCATAAGGTGCTTGTGAAAAGAACCAGATGAGTTCATCTGACTGAAAGAAAGCATCTCTCTATAGCTTTAAGCTTGATCAGCCCCTTAATGTGGTTGACTGCAGCCACAGAAGCACTATAAACACAAAAAGAGGGGAGCAGAAAGGAGATACTGCAATAGTCAGTTACCAGCTTCAGCAGCATTATTGATTTGCTCTGGACTAAACTGACCACATAACCATGACCACACACAGCTTAACATGTTGTCAAATTTAACCAACACCTACCCAACGGAGAGAATCAATTTCTAAGATTCTAGTCTTTGTTGCCCTCCTTTGCTCATTTCTTTCTCAGCAAACATAAAAACCCCACCTTGACTCCACACACACTTGTCAGTCTCTCTACTCTAACCCTAAATGGCTCATCACAAGTCACTTCTACTACAGTGGATAAGGACAAGTGTGAAACTATCAAAACAAAGTCCTTTATTCTCCTATTTATCCTATAGGAATTACAGCACTGATCTACATAAAACACCTGAAAATTTAAAACATACCATGAAAGCTGATGAAGCAAAGGTTTATTCATAGCTCTTCAACAACAAGCTTTTATCTGGACACCACTAATGCAGGTCAGAGTATAGAATGTAATTTCCTCCATCAAAGCAAACTCGGGCAATAGTTGGAGGAAAGATGTATCCTCTGTATCCTCTCAATTCACCCTTCATATCTGCTCCACAAAACTACTATTTGCACAAAAATTTCAAATAGCTACATGCCTATACTATGGATGCTCCTACAGAGCTTCTGTCTGGGCATGTTACAGTCACACTGCTCTCAGGGCAGCCAAAGTTCAGGCAACCTACTTATGCCACATCCCACCGCTCCACATGACTTCGAGACCTGAGCCCCAAAACAACTTGTTTGCCAAATATTGGGCAAATAACATTATCACAAGGCCTCACGGCAGAAAGAACAGGTCACTGTAACACACAGGGAAGCAAAGCACACTAACATGTACTGTGAGCTAACTAGAGACCTTGCCTGAACGCAGGTTTGCATTCAACAAGCCTGGATTTGAGTTTTGACTCAGGTTTGTCTTCAAATGGCAATTTAAATATATGTTCCCAGTTTACTGTTGAACTGGCAGCTGAAAAAAATTTCATTTGTGGTTTGAGAACGCATGAAATGCAACTCAAAATAACAGAGAAACCTATGTACAATTTTTCTGTTACTTTACAGAGCACAGCCATAATCCCAAACTCTTAATTGTATAAGATTGCAACACTGGGTCAGTCAGAGTCCCATCAGCTCCAACCAGCATCTTGCTAAGCATGAATGTCAAGGTCTGATGCAACATGTTCTGGCATTTCTCTCATCTAAAACTTAAGGACCTCAAGTATTTTTCTCAGCCTGCTGGCATGGAAAAAAAAAAAAAGGCAGCACAGGGCATGACTAGAAACTTCTAACAAGAAAGGATCAAGCAGGATAGAGAAAGTCTGGGAACAGAGACAAAGGGAGATTAATAATGGCTATGCATGAAGAACACACAAACAGCACCATGAGAAGGAGTAAAAAAGGAAATGTTGCTAGAAACATGCAAAGTGATAGCTCCAAGATGACTTCTTGCAAAGAATTCCCATTCATTTGCTTTATATTATGTCTAAATTAACATATGTGCCTATACTTTAGGCAACCGCATCAACAGTTGGCTAATAAACCAAATCAAGTTTTAAACGTTCAGGGGCCATAGAGAAGGTCATATTTGTAAGGTATCTGCATTATTACAGAGCATTTTCATTAAGCTAAAAGCGTTGGATTGGAAGCACAGTAATATTTACGCAATACAAAACTAAGCTGGATCAAATATCACTATTGTATATGTTTTGCATCTTAATCATGAAAAAGAGTAGAAGAGGCCAAGAGTGATATTAAATTGTACCATATTACATCACAGAAAAATTAAGAACACTAAAAGCAGGCCAGAAAGATGCACAGCAGCCTGCCTGTTCTGAACAGAGAGGGAAGGCAAGCGTCTTGTGTCCTCTTATTCCTTTGTTACTTCTACCCCACAACACACACTTCTATGAACAGAGGACTCCTGATTCACATAAGGAGCGAGAAGAAACAGTCTTGACTTTCATGCTCTTGCAGCTACTGTAACAAGAGGGCAGGTCCCTGCTGGGATAGGGATCTTCCTCACAAGATAATTCAGAGAGCACAGAAGCACAGAGTCCTCATTCCAGACTGGGCTGTAACATCAGAGTCTAACCCTGAACAAAGAAATGAAATGCTGGCACAAAAAAAAAAAAAAAAGAAAACTTGCGCTTCCAATTGTGAATCAGGTTAACAAGAATATAATATACAAAATAAACAGAAGTAACACTCTTCTGCCAAATTCACAGCTGAAACTCTGGTCAGCACTACACTGAGCTTGAGGCATAATTTCAAATAAGCACGATTACTTAGAAAAGAATTAGCAGATGAAAAGCTAGGGGGCAGGGATATTCAAGAGTTAGCAAGCTCTGCTCAGAGAATTACAGTGGGAAACTATATTTTCGATAACGGCCTACAAAACACACTTAAAACGAAAATGGGAGCCAATTATTCTTATTAGTCAGTGAGAACAAACACGCAGTAATGAGGTTCACAGCATGATAAAAAAATTAGGTTTATTACCTATCCCACAGGAGTATTAGGAGGATTAAGTCATTTATATCTATACAATATTTGGAGTGTTGAATGAAAACATTATGAAAATTGAAGAATATTACATTTGAGAAAAACGTACTTAAGCGAAGTACTGAGCTTTCAAGAGAGCTCATTGAACATTCACTGGTCTAGACTGAAGCTTTCACAGAGATTTAGAAAAGACCAGCAGCCAGTTAAACCCCTTCTAAAACAAATACCACCACACTTTTCTTGATTCCTGCATAACTTTACCCAGATACCTGCACCCAAATGGTTTCCATGTTATTCAGTGCCTCAGTGAAAATGCTATTATAGAGGAAACCAGAAAAAAAATATTTTGAACACAAAATAACTAAGTCCAATTTGTTACCTGCAGAGGGGAGTACCACAGAATCATAGAATATCATTTAACATGTTACATAACAAAACAGTAACATGTCCTGCATCCACTAACGAGATTCCCAAAGCTTTACAAAGCTGATGCAGTATGTTTTCCAATACTACTAAGTTTCCAAATGCCAGCTGAGTGCTTCTCACACATGACAGACACAGACTTGCACGTGGCACGGAAAACACAGATATGACTTTCCAAAGAGACTTATGAAGTACCTTCACAGCTAAGTTAAATCATTTTCAGATAGGGACATGATTTCCAAATAAGGAATTTATCTTCCAGGCAGCTACAGGTACCCTATACTGGTGTATCTCTGCCACCAAAGAGACACCATGCTCAGCACTCCACAATATACTGAGCAGAGAAGCTCACACATACTGAACACATGTATGCGTTCTGCATATCCTATGTAAAATACCTAGTGTCCAATATAAACAATCTTGACCATAAGTTATGTCACAAACTTTCACAAATACAACCTATTTTAGCAAACTCACTGCACATGATGAGTACCTGATAAGACACCATCCCTTTTCGTCAGTAGTTTGGTTACACCAGCTTTTTCACCATTTTAGAAGGAAGTGTAAAACGATAACAACAGACCTCCTAGCAATGTTAAGAGTTTCTGCCTCAAGAGTGTTTTATTTTTAACACTTTTTAAGCTCTCTCAGTTTAAAAAAAAAATGCATGTCCCTAAAATAAATACGATTATACAGGTGCTTTGCAAAAGACTGAAAATATGCTAAATCCCTAGATCTTGATCCAGCATGCTCTGTTTACAACAAGATTAAATTTACGATTGAATCCACAAACTCTATCAAAGAAGTGAGAAATGCCACAATATTTTTTTTTGTTACACAGTAACAACAGCTTTATATGTGGAACACAACTGACAACTTGGACGATACACTAAAAAGCGCATCTGACTTGCTGCTCTTTACATACACTTTACCGCCACAGCTAACAAACACACAGATCAAGTAAAGTTGCTGGCTAACATCTTCCTCAGAACCGAAGTTTTTACCCATCCAGCAAACATTCTTGCAGCATTTCAACATAATTTCATTTTTGCTTGAACGCTGCTCCCTCAAAGAGCTGGCACGATCGTTAAATAAATAATGATAAATAAAGGTCCCTAAGCTTTTTTAAACTCCTCTCCAGTGTAAAAACATTGCTAATTTACTAGCTTTTTCTGAACACTGCAATACTAATTTCTTCCATGCTACTTGGATTTTCACAGTACTTCAAAAGAATTTTGCATACTCAGAGTTCACAGAGGCTTATGCATAGCTCTTTTCTGACCTTGGTTATTTTGTTTGTCCAAAATATAACTGCATTTGTCACACACAAGGAAGACAGCTTGTGCACTGGACAGATACTAAATATAAATATCATGTTTTAAGAGTAAACATGCTGAACAACAATTTTTTTAAAGTGACACTAATTACAATGTAGCACAGTGAACAATCCCACAGATGCATGTGGCAAGACACTGACACAGAGTAACTATTGCTTAAACGTGATGCTTGTGTATTTTCAGCTTAGAAGTATACAAAAGCTGAGCATACAATAATCCAAGTTACATATGGTCTCCCCACACCCTGCCTAGTATATAGATGTATTAATCCTAAGCAGCAGTTGTGTCCTAGCCAAGAAAGAGACTAGTGCAAGCACTGCTGAGCATACTCCACACAATAAGGTGAGGATTAACTACGCACCACCTCCGTGATTGTTACCAGGAATCAGTACCATACATGGTAGGAGAAGAATTCCTCGAATTTGGCTGAAGAAACTTACACATTTCACAATTATTCTCCCACTATTGCCCCCAGCATCAGTAGCTGCCCACTGGTAAGAATAAGGCAGCTGTAGATGAGGTAAGGCCCAGGGCCAAGTGAAAAAAGCTCACAGAGCCAGCTAGCTTATTAACCGGGGTAGGACAGTAAAGAAAAGCACCAGCTGCTCCCAGAAAGGTAAAGAGAAGTTAAAGAAAGGATGACAACCTTCCTCAAGCAAGACCTGGCTGCAGTAAGGATGGGGAAAGCACTGCTCGTTGAAGACCCCAGATCTTCCATTCCCAAAGTTTCAGCACTTGCTGCTGTCCTTAAATCTGAGAAGTTTGACTTGGGACACCTACACAGCTGCCAGTATCACGAAAGGAGAGTGAAGGAAGCCTGACACACACAACTGTTCCTAAACGATCCTGCCTCTCTTTTCTAATCTTAGAGCAACCACTGCCTCAGAAAAGCCCTCTTCCCCAAAGGCACCCAAGTTGTACCAAAACACAGCCCTACAACTACAAGTCTGTGTGGAGGCGTAAGAGTGTTTTCGGGTTGAAACTGCCTTCAAAAGACCAGTGCCAACCAGAGACTCCCCGAAGAGAAGGAGCAGCAGCAAAGCTGCCCCTCTCTCGCTTATCACCGGGAATCCCAGCCCTTCCCCTCACACCAAGGACCGAGTCCTCCGAGCTGGGCCTCAGCGGAGCACCCTGACAGCTGAGACCTCCAAGAAAGGGAGCGGCGGGGATGTCTGTGGGGACCAGTCTCACACCTGCCCTTGAGGAGCAGCCGCCGCTCCGCTCCCCGCTCCGGGGCCGCCGCCCGTTCCACCGCCCGTTCAACGGCCCGTTCCGCCGCGCGGGACGCGGCAGCGCGAGGCCGCGGCGTCTCCCCTCCCCACAGGCTCCGTGTGGTAAAGGCGGGTGGGGGAGGTGGTGCCGGCGCTTCCCTTCTCCCCTCACGCCACCTCCGACCGACCTCTCCCCCCCCTCACACGCACCCCGCTTCGGTTCAGCTTCCCGCGCAAGCTCCCACCCAGCTCTCACCTCATCCACCGCCCGGCGGGGCAGGTGCAGCATCCCCAGGAGCAGCTTGAGCTTGACGGCCGAGGAGAGGCCGTGGAAACAAAGGCGGATGTTGTCGATCACCGAAGCCGTGAGCAGCGAGGCAATGCTCGGCGGCGCCCACAGCTCGTCTGTGGAGCCCAGTTTGTTGTGCAGCCACAGGCCAGTGTCGCTCTCCCGCATCGACGCCATCTTGGGAGCGGGGCGAAAAAAGAGGGGATTCTCCACGGGCATTTTATGAAGACACCTAAAGGGAGGAAGGGAGGGGGTAAGGACCCCTGCGGGTCGCCCTTTTATTCGTAAGCCAAAATGGCGGCACCCAATGAGACTGCACTAGGGAAGGCGGAGATTCTGCCGTAACCTAAAATGGCGGCGCCCAGCCCGCAACAAACTGTGAGTCTCCTCTCATCTGTCGCTCGGGTGCAAAATGGCGCCCGCCTCAGCTTTTCTTCCGTATTGCAAGATGGCGCCGCCTCACCGCGAGAAGCTTGTCCACCAGCCCCGAGTCGTTGTCCTTCACAGTTCGCCCTAATTTCTGCAGGGCTCTCCCGGGCAGTAGATAGCCGACAGCGGGGTGCCGAACCGCCGCTGCACAACTCGGAGGCAGGCAGGGGCCGGCCCCTCCCCTCCGAGAGCGCTGCGCGGCTCCCGCCTTCCCCTTCCCGCCCGGGAGCCGCCTCACGGGCTCGGCGCGCAGGGCGGCGGCCGCTGGAGGCGGGAGAAACGCTGAGGCCCCGCTGCCAGCCCGCCCTTCGCCACGGGGCTTTGCGGCCCCCCCGCGACACAGCGTTTGGTGGAGCCACGTCCTCTTTTCTCACAGCACCCATGTCTCCGAGGGGGCGGGTGACCGGCCCCTCAGCACTGCCCGCGTTGCAGCGCAAGCCCCCGCCAGCACCCTCCTCTGCTCGGCTTGTGTTGCCTCATTTTTCCCCACCCAGCACTATGAGGAGCTTATTAGAGCTAATAGCACTCTAAAGCACACCCACCTCCCTGGTTTCCTCAGGTCCTGTCAGACCTTGGCTTGTTTCTCATCCCAACCAGCTCAGCGCAGCTCACTGGCGCGGTTCTAGACAGTGATACCCCCCGGCAGTGCTGCGGTTTGACACAAGAAGAGTTGAGTGGTTTTCATCGTTTTCCCCAGAGATTTTTGTGCTGGGTGCTTCAGAGATGTAGGAGGTTGCCTCAGTGTCTGGCACGAGCAGTAGGCGCTCAGAAATTGGGAGTTGGTGTGCATACATTCATATTCCCTCGTGATTCAGCTCATTGTTATTTAAATATGAAAAATTAATAAATTGCCTAAATCCCAGAAGACAGAGTTTTTCCAAGTGTGGCTTAATGGGTTCATCTTAGTGTGTTTCTAGTTGAAATTATAGCACAGGATTTGTAGGAGTGCATGGCAAATTCACCTTTCTCTAAACTTTCGAATAAAAACTTTTTTTTTTTACAGCATGCTTTCTTTAAAGGAGGCTTTTTTACAACTTGATTTATCTAGGAGAGCAGAGCAATTGTTGCTGAGGTGCTTTATATTTCCTTAATGTGGCATTGTGGAGTGTTATACTTAATTCCCACTCCCAGCTTTACTAATAACCAAAATACTGAGTTTCTGGAGCTCTTGGTTGCCATAAAACACTGATTTTATGAGTGTGGAAGTGTTACAGAGCAAAGAGTTTTTGTGGGAATAGACTATGCATTACTACATTAGGAACTTTTTTCCACACCTAATCATTTAAAATGTGTGTGCAAATGCATACATGCATTTTGTTGATACTGTCAATGTATACTCAAAACAAATGTTATTTAAGACGAAACTTGTGTATACAGTCAGCCGACATTTTAAAACAGCAAAATTGGAGCAGGGCCAGTTTGTCTGGCACATACACTGTTCTGTCCAGAATTTTAGGTGACCTCTATCTCGGTATGGTAGTTCGGTACATAGTTGTAGGAGAATTATTTATCCACAAGTAATTATTTATCTGTTACTTTGTACAGAAAAAAATGTAAATAAGAGAGTGGGTTAGATGATAAAAATGAAAACAGAATAGGGAGTGAATTAAACTAAAAGGTTTAAAAAACAGCTGTAAAGGAATGGTGTTAGTTTAGACATGGAATTAACATGCCACTATCGCTAATAATCTTTACCATCCATTAATTATACCCAGCTGTTTAAAGTAGGCACCAATATTGATAAGAGGCACATGCTTAACTGCAGTGCAAAATCCCATTGAGTTCACTGGAACTGTTTGTTTCACGGCAGGAGAATGAGCTTTGGGTTGCAGGTTACTTGGGGCAGAGACCATGTGTTGCTGTACGTAACATAGCTCTGGATAGATTTAGGTCTGATTTTACTTAAGGGTATGGACTCTGCTGTGTGAAAATGTTCCAAAAATAAAAAAGTGAAAAGTAGCACAATTGTGACAAAATTCCCCAAACCTATTGGTGAGGCATAGCTTAATAATTCACTGTTAACTCTACTTTCTGCAGGCAGCTACTATTGAAAATGTATAATCCGTGAGATTACGAAAAGAAATCTAGTTAAGAAAGGAAAGCTAGTAGCGTTCTCACCTTCAAATATAAGGAGAAAGTGGTTTGCACAGCTGGTTGTCTTCAAGCAGTAGCTAACACAGAGTTAACCTGGTTCCATGGGGTGGTGGCATGAATGGTTTTTAAGCATCAGACCTGATAAATGCTCTGTAGCTCCATGGTGTAAAGTGTGCACTTGTACAGTTCACGTGGACTGAGCTCTTTTTTTTTTTTTTTTGAAAGAGTAACTTTGTTCTGGTAAACTTTGTGTGGGATTAGGTACTGGCTTTCTCAGGTAATGCCAAACTGCACGCTGGTGGAAGCTAAGGGAGTATTATTGTTAATACATCCTTTCTTTGTTCCTGTGCTTTCCTCGAGGCATCTATTTTGGGACACTGTCAAGTGTTAAAGCACTGAGCTGCATGGCCGTCTAGTCTGAGCTGCTGTAATCATGTCTATGTTCTTATCTGAAGTGTGACTTGAAGAGGGAGCCCATTCTGTGACGTGTATCTGGAATATATAGTTTTGCAGAGTCTATTTGGCTCCAGTCCTATCGCCTGCGAATTTGTCCCTAGCAGCTGTTAAGTGAACGGGCATGCTGATGCTGTGGAGATTAAGACAAAGTTCCAGCGAGCTGAAAGAGGATGCTTTTGTCCTCTCTACTTACTAGTACCTTAACTTTCTATTTGAATATAATGAAGCTTTATTCATTTTTTTTACCTAAATTTTGTTTAGCTTGAGTAGTGATTTTCAGAGTAATGTGGCAAATAAAGGAGTGCTTATTTCTCAGGGATTCCTGGAGCTAGAGACGGTATACTTGATTTCTCTGGAAGTGCTTTACATCCCACATGATGTTGCATTACACAGTTAATTGTCTGCAGATGTTTTCTCCTCTGAGTTGCAAGTCCCTCTTTCAAAGTTAGTGATGTTGGATATCGAAATTTTGAGAAGAGTTGGAGCATGCTACGGGACAGACTGGGGGGAGACACCCGAGATTCACTTGCCCAATTGTGACAGTATTCAAATAAAAACCAGACGTAGGCAAGGATTCATCTTTATAACTGTTTTGAGTACGGGTACCCGCTGCCACTCTTGGACTCTGACGTCTAGTAGCAGCTAATGGGGCCTGAAAATTGAAGCTTATCAGCAATGATGAAACAATTTTCTTGAAGTCTCTACGGAGCGGCACAACTATGGGACAGGTCCCATCCTTGAGGAAATGGCCATCTGTTTGGAAGCTTCGAGCATCATCCTGGCGTTGCCCTGGCTACATTAATGCGCACTGCTTTGAAGAAGGTGCTGCTAGGGTGATTAATGGGACTTCCAGGTTTCGCTGGAGTCTTGTTTGCTTCCCATGTTTGACCTCAGAGGTCACCAAAAGGGTGCTTGTTCTCAGGGCTGGTGGGCCTGGCTGAGGAGTATCCCGTCAGCTTTTTGTGGACATCTCTGCCTACAGCCATTGCTGCTGCTTCCACTGACATAGCAGCACTTGCCTTTGCCACCACTCACGCTGCCTTTCTGTCGCTCTTGATTTTAGTAAGTATTTTAATGTATTATTGTAACAAAAGGAGCCATTTAAATAGTTATTTAAAACATGAAAGTGTGAATGCAGAGCTCAATTACCTTCTCAATTACCTTTTAATAAACAAGAACAATCACTGTGAGCAGCACAAATGTCATTAATCGGGTGTAACAATGTACAAAATTAAAAACCTTTAGGGATTTTAAAAAACCCACTAGAACCTAAAACACAAAGTGCTGCACAGACATAACCTGGTTCTTTCAAAGACATAGATTTGTGCATGTGTGGTGCCTCAAATCATCTCTGCTTATGATGATATGACCGAATGGTAGACAGCCTTGCTTTGATTCAAGGGAATCATTGAGCATCATCTGTTACTTGACATCCCATGGCATACACTGTATAAAATATGGTATTGCTGTTTTTCTAGAAGCAGTGATGCTTCTAGCAGCCATCACAATGAAATTGTGCTGCAAAATGAGGAGTATTAAAGGCAGTGGCATCAGGTCACATTGAGACAACGTTGTGATCCCTGATGAGAAAGTTACCAAGTTTTCAAGGAAGATTGCCTCCCTCTTCATTATCCCCCCAGAGACTCTGTTTGCCAATACCCATATGTTTCCTCTTTTCTCTCCCTCTTTATTATGTTTCAGAAACTTATTCTTTCATTTTTTTAATCACTTATTATGCATGCAGAATTCAAGGATGTAGGACTGGATAAGACCTCCTACATCACCAATTGCTGTCACGTGCAACATTACTGCATTTTTATATACTATTAAACTCCATTTTACAACTATCTTGATTGTTTTACCCTGCTACTGAAGGCAGAAAACTATTCCAGAAACACACTGCTCTGGCAAGGATTGCTACCTTCTGATTTCCCAGCTACATTATGCCTGTTTTTATGACAAAGCGCTCTTCTTCTTTCTATGCATACTGGACTAACATTTAGTTAAAACAGAGTTTGTCAACCTCTGTGAAAACTTTTGCACCTAATTTCTCTGTTGTAGTGACTGTGGGATAATGTCTTCCCTGCCACACCTCTCTTGATGGAGTCCAGGATGAGGACCGACGCACACGGGGATGCAGACGAAGATGCACACGCAGGCAGAGATCTTGTTCAGGAAGGAGCGCAGAGCTGGGCAGAGCAGAGAGCTGAGCCAGGCTGAGGCCTGCTTCATTAGCCATTGGCAGTTTATAGGATTTACAGATACAGGCCTGGACGAAAAGGTTAAACAGGATGTTTTATCAATAATTGTTATTAGAAACACACCACACTCGTGTTATATCTGTTGCAGTTACGTCCCCACTCATTCACAGACCAGGCCCAACGACATTCACACATCACATGTACCTGGGGGCGGTTATCCGGTCCGCGATATCATTCTCACGAGTCTGGGCTATCACTCAGTTATGAGAAACATACTTCAGCGCAACCTGTCCAAGGCCCTTTATATTTTGACTAGTTGCTATGATCTAATTATGTTAGTACTACTTCTTCTTTGACCATCCAGATGGTAATGTTAGTATTCCTTTATCATCCAGGTAGCTGGAACCACACATCTTGCTTTCCCATGTCTTTGCTTTCCCACAGTCCAGGGCGCAGTTTGCTTTATCTGCAGTGAGAGTGCACTGTTGGCTGAAATAGACTCATTCTCAGCCTGACATCACCATCATCCCCTGGTCCTTTTCGTGGGCTGATGCTCAGCCAGTTTCCTGCCTGTCCTGGTGCTTGGGGTTATTCTCTAGTGAGCCTGAAGTATCTGTTGGCCTAATCCTCATATTTATCAAGATGTCTCTGGATTAGGTTCTGCCAGTCCTCACGTCAGTGGCTCCTGATTTGGTGCCCATAAATTTGCTCAAGGTGCATTCTGTGTCATCATCTGGGCCTCTGATCAAGATGCTGAACACTGTGTTCTTCAGTAGCTACATGTCAACCATTTGTTTTTACCAACTGAACCTGGCAGTCCAACCAGTTTTCAGACCCTCTGAGAGACTGGTGGCCTAGCCCATGCCTTCTCAAAAAAGACCATTTTTGTGCCACTGCATAAATTAAATTTGTGCATTTTTTGGCACAGATCCCATGCTGAGCACTGGAAGAAGATCCCAGGAGGCACAGAAAGGGCACACTAAAATATCCAGACAGGAATCATGGTATCTGAGACTTACCATGACGTTTTATTGTATTGTACATACCTTCTTCCACTGTTTGAGAGACTCTACATGTGATACATCTGGATGTTCTAGGTGTGATTTAAGAGATGAAGGTATCTGGGCCTGAAACTCTTTCCATGTTTATGCGTTGATGGAGAATCTAGATTTCACAGTCCATCTCTGCTTGCTCTGGCTCCTGATCACTATCAATCAACATTGATAGTGACACAAGACAGAAGTACTTGAATTTACAAGTTGGTAACTCCCACAAACAAAATTTCCTGCTTTTAATGGTGTCTGCTGACCCAATGAGCTCTGCAGAGTTGCTACTGATGTATTTCTTACTCTTATAATTAAAAGAGAGATTATGGCAGTATTTGCTTATGTTCCCATTGTTTCCTTCGTTTGCTGGTATTTGCTTCTGTATTTGTGCAGCAAGTTGGGCAGAATTCCAGAGGCACGGTATGTACTCCTTTTCCGAGGACAATGAAATCGGGAGCTGAGTACCAGACCACAGTGACGCTTGAGGCTTGGCCGGTGCAGGTCCACTGGTACGGGAATGTGTCAGAGCTGGAACGCCAATAGTTCAGGCTGTAGAGACAATCGGGAAGTGTGAGAGAAAGGACAATCCCGCTAGCCAGCAAAATCATAGCTTTTTATCAGAGGAACCACTTAGGAATTGCTTCAGGACAGTGTTTCAGTAAGACATGTCTGGGCTAATGGGCGTTGTTTGAGTAATACTTTTTCCGAAGAAGTTCTGATAGTAGTGCATATAAAGCCAGAGAATTCACACACACACACACACACACACACAAACATTTGATGCAAGTCACTATCATAAAATTATACAAATTCACCCACAATAAATTTCAAATGCATACGTGCTTTCCCGCTTGTCTGAAAACAGTAAATGTCAGTTAGTGCCTAGCAATGAAAATCTCTAATATTAGTTTGGATATTGCTTTGGGAACCAGCGTGTTTTTGAAAACCACAGATTATAGTGGAAAAAATGCAGAGACTTCTAAAGAGCATGACAAGATATGCATAACTGAAGAGTCTGGCTGAAATCAAAACATCTCTCACAGTTTAAGTGATATTGTGAACTTGAACTGTAGTCACTTAAAGATAAAATGGACTAAAAGCTTTTCAAGTTTTTTTATGCCAGTGAATTTTCTCCACCCATTTTTATGTTTTTGCAATGACTCTTTAAAGATTTTTGGGTTTGTTCTTATCATTGCTATGAGAAAAATCCAAATAAGCAGGGAGAAATTACTCGCTTTACACAGTTTTAGAGCTATGTAGAGAACAGTGAAAATTGTTATAAATCTTCTAATATTTTTCAGTTATAAGTTATCTTAGGCTTTATTGGCAAAGGAAGTGTTCCAAATGGATATGTTTTATTATGTCAATTCATATGTCCATTCTTTGTTAATATTTATCAACCGTAGTAAACTGTTTCTTGTAAATGCTTTACTTTTGAAGTAGTACTGTTGTAGTCTATAAGAAAGGTTAGGCTTGTAGGAAGGCAGTGTATTTTATCAGATATAATTGGAAAAAATAAACAAGCTTTCAGGCTTACAGTCCTTATATTTGGTCTGATCTTATCTAATAAAGCGTATTGCCTCTCATTACAGATTTATTTGTCAGCACAGATTTTCTCAGCATGGCCGGGTTGCCTCCAGAACTGTAATAATAACTTACAAGGTTGCAGTATCTGCAGGCAAACTTACAGTATCTAGTATGTGATTGTTGATGAATTATTGAGACATTGCTACTCTCAGTACGAAGTGATATTGCATGTGCATTGAAGACCCAGGAAATTAACTTTTTAAACAATTTTACTTTTCCATAGATTCTGGATTAGTATTATTTGTTTCACTCTGGTGTGCTGATAATTTTTTGTTATTGTTTTTTAAGAAAATATTATTACATTTTAGTAAGACTTCTGTTGTAGTCTATTAACTGAGGTGATGTTCTGATGGATGCATTTACAAGGAGCTTCAGAAGGCATAAAATTTAGTTTACATGTACTATTTGTATCTGTTGGTGTGGTTTGAATTGCCGTTGGATTTACTGAATCAGTCTCTGATAAAAAGGATTTTCACAGTTTTATGAGATTCATACACGTGTTACCCTGTTTAACAAAGAGAGAGCTGAGGACTTGGACAGATGAAATTATATATTTAGGGCCAGGTAAGAAAACGAGATGAGGCAGGTCTTTGACTCAGTTCTCCAGCATCTGATGGGTAATTTTTAGTCAACAATTTTCCTCTTCTGAAATTTAACTGGGCTAAATCAATGAGGAGAAAGATTAAAATCATTAGCTTGAGGGAAGATGTTTTTAAATGGATTTTATTGACACTTAGATAGAAGAGTTTTTGATCTACAGCTCTCAAAGCACTTTTCAAAGGTGATATTATGGATTTAGATTTTCAAACTCATGGAGGAGGGGAGTGAGAAAAGCTAAAGAGAGAAGAGAAAAAACGGAGGAAATTTAAAAGCCCAATAATTACATTTTTTATTTCAGTAAATGTTTTGGAAAAAGTTAGTGAGAGCAATTTTCCTGTTAATTCTTAAAATCTCCTCAAATCCTACTTTTTTTTTATCATTATGAGACCATCATTGAGTTTAATGGCAAGATCAGGCATAGTAGGAAGACACTGACCGTGGGGCAATCTGACCATCAGGTATAATTGACTCACGGGTACTATGTTGTTTTGTAGGATAATGATGAGTGTGTAATTTACTGTGACTAAATGGAATAGACTGTACACTGACATGCGGAAGGCCCGGTAGTACTATTGTATCTTAATTATGTATCAACTGATAGAGAACAAGTAAAGTGATTCCACAACTGAAGTAGGTGCCCAGCCTCTTTGCCAACTGCCAAGTGCAAAGCTGCCAGATGCCTTGTGAAGATCTCCGTTTAATGGTAGCACTTAAATTGCAAGCCTTGAAACTGAAATAGAAATATCACAGTCCTAACCTGCAGGCTACACAGAGTCTTTCCGCAGTAATTGGGGGAATAACGTGATAAAATGCTGATGCTGGTGAGGCAGGGATAAACCAGTTCTTTGCACATTTGGCAACATGGCAGGAAAATGCAGAACAGGGAATGAGCAAGCAAAGGGAAAGCTGATCCCAGCCAAGCACGGGGTGGTGATGAACATGAAAACAATGGTGGATTTAAGTGCTTTTTGTTTTACTGTCATTTGCTATTTGCTTTTTCACTGTTAAAACATTCACAGATGAAATGCTAAAAGTCCTGATGATTCACTTACAAACCTTTACACATTGATTCCAGAACCAGCTATGCAGAAGAGCTTGCAGGAACCCAGGGAGGAAGCTCAGAGGAGGGCAATTCAGTCACACGTGTAGTGATGACAGGATTGTTGCATCTTTGAGTAAATTCAGTTAAAGGTCTTCGGAAAACATATTTCTGGCAGCTCTGTGAGGTATGAGGACAGATGAACGTGCATATAGAGAGAGGTCTGTGTAAAACCATGAACATGAAAATCCTTGGTGTTCTAATAGCTGATTTACAAGTGTGATCCTGTCCTCTTGGCTGATGTATTGGGATTGTGTTTTACCGACTGCAGCTTGAATTTTAAGAGGCAGGATTTGTTACTGACAGCTCAAACAACCCATATCCTGATGAATTCAGAGAAGGAGCTGTAAGACCAACCTACTGCAGTGTCATAGACCCAGGGCCAAGTATATCAACTTTGTGCACTGAAGCATGTGACACAGGTGCTCAAATAAGTTAGCCACAGGCGTAATTTCGTTAGTATAGTGTTCCATAGGGAATAATTAGCTAAAATAGCAAAATACTCTTAAGTCTTGTTTATAAACAAGAGTTGCACAGCCTCATTACTATTTGACAATAGCTGAGTTCAACTAGTTCAAAACTCTGTGGACCTTTTTACAATCCTAAGATTATGATAAAGCTTGCTCTGATAAATATGTAGGTTTAAACTAATTCACAATAATCAGGATCAAAGTTTCAAAAATGTCAGTCTTAATGCACTTCTAGTCTACGGGGATTCCTTTTATGGTTCTTAATGCTTTGTTTTACGTAATGTATCTTTAAATTCCACACAAAAATCATATAAAAGCTTTTAAGGCTGTGAAGTCAGGCATTATGAAGTTAGAAAATACCAGAATTCATGTCGTTTGCAGAACTTGGATGTGCCTCCCCTTGCGTTTGGTTGCAAGGTAGTCATTAAAGACACAAGCTCATTCAGTACACTGAAAGGATGGTAGTCACTTAATGAACAACTATTCAACTTTTGATTATCTCTTTGATGCTTCATAAAGGACTCCATGCCTTACTACTTACTGCTCAAATGCTGCTCCAAAGACAGACTGAGTAGTTTTGTTACGGACTTTCCAGTGGTATACAACAGTGTAGGAGCTGAGAGTTTCACAAACAGAATTCAATGTATTTTGTTAACATCCTCACAAAGTAAGGAGAAGATAGCATTGCAGCTAATTACGTTACATTGCAACTACATTTTTAGCACAACGTTAGAATCTGGGCTTTTAGCAGAACCCTGCACCCAGTTCACGGCCACCCGTGAGAAATTGGTTTTTAAGTGGTTAATTTAGTAGTCTGCATGAAAGACAAAAATAGAACCCAGTCCTTCTGAGCAGCATGCCAACGCCTTAGCCAGCAACCACTTTTGTTCTTCCTGCAGTCGTTGTGTTTACTTTCTGCAATAAAGGAGCCAGGGTCCTCTGGACAAGACCTGATCCATTACACAATCCTGACTCATCTCCATACCACGGTCCATTCTGTGTACTGGGCAGCGATATACAACTCTATACCAACAAGCTAGATATGCTTCCCTAAAAATGCCTGAAAAGTTGCAGAGAGAGAGAAAAGAAAAAAGAAAAATAGCCCATCCCTGCAAGTATTTGTAGCAGGCCTGGTGGTCCAGGTATTTCCCTGCCTCTCTAACATGATGCGGCTTCAGTGTTTGCTTTGGGCAATGGTCTGTCTGTGCTGGTGCTGAGCACGTAGGTAAGTGGATAAAAAACCTACCCTTAGAGGATGGGTAAAAAACAGTTCGTGAGGTGTGTGGAAGATGAGTGCTGAGATGGGGGAAAGAATTCTGGTTGCCAGGAGGCTTAGGGGAGTTTACTGGTACGGAAAGGAGGGCTCATTTACCTCTGGAAGGATGTGTCTTGCTGTTTCCTACCACATGATCTGTAATGCTGTGGAGTGCCTCTGCTGGGACTGTCAGTGAGTGATCAGTGCATAAACAAGATAATTCCTAGTGGTTTTCCCATGTCTATATTCCTCTGGATACTCTTCCAAATGGCAGGAGAATCTAGAACTCCTCAAAGTACGAGTGGTCTCTAACTCCCAGCTTCTGGAGTGCAGTGCAGCCGAGTGTAGGGTGGCACCGTTAGTATATTAGAGGTCAGCATGCCTTTCCTGAGACAGGGACATTTTGCATAAGCACCCGCGTGTGAAGTGTAACGACGGCATGATGTGGCATAAGGGCCTAGTTCAGGTCTGCTGCACAGCGCTGCTCTGGTTCAGTGCCTGGGGCTGCTCCAGGTGGGAGATGCACCGAACTGCAGTCTGCACGGGTTGCACGAGCAGCGTCCCGTAAGGCGATCTCACCAGCAGACACCCGTAGGGTAGATTGTCCTGGTGTTCCACATGGGGGAACTCCCAGAGCTAGTTCTTGCTGACTGTCGAGGGCTTCAGGTATCAAGGGCCAATGTGCCACTGGTGTGGGGCATTACAGGCCTACCAACACTGCTTCGGTGGTGGCCGGAGGATTCCTGTCCCTTCTGCAGTACAGACAGACAGGATCCCCCTTTATATTACCCATGTGCCAGGAGAAGAGACTGAGAACTCGGCACCAGCATTTAGAAATGGAAGATGAAGTGTTTGATGGGTTTTTGTGAATCCGTATGTGCAGTAAAGAGCCTCTGGCACTTGGGAGCTGAGAGTAACAGAACATTCATGGACCTGAGCTCACAAGCTCCCATAAGTCTTTACAGAACATATTTGAACTGAGATCTTCGAAGGCTTATCACCTGGCCCAAACTTGTGCAGTGGCTCATGGGAGCAGTGAGAAGCACATCCCTGATACAGATAGCTTCTCTGCTCAATTTTAGAGGCGCTGCATCGAACTAAAAGGTGCACAAACTTTTTGACAGAACGATCTTGCATTTTTTTTATTAAGATGGGCTTTCTTCCATCTTTTATTCTCGCAGACAGCTGAACGAACACTTTAATAAACGAGCAAGCGAAATACCCTTCAGTTCCTCAGCAGTCAGCTCAAACAGTTAACGTTAAAAGTTGTAACACATTGATCGTACTGATAAGGAACACAGTAAAGAATGTGTCAGGCTACCTTAACTGTGTGTATCCATATAAATAGTCAAATGGGGGTTATGTCATGCAGTAACGTACTTTTACAAGCTACTAATTCAAGAGATCTGGTACCTTCTATTTCTGCAGCTATGTTCCTCAAATCAGTTTAGTAATGCAAAACATTAGTTTTAGGTGAGTGAACTCAACCGCATTTGTTTTAAATGAGAGAAATTATTGATTGATAATTGTTAATTAGCCCAAACAATACCAAACAAATGTGAAATATCTGAGCTAAGCTCATAGAAACAGTTTAGAACATGGAGGGATGCATCCCACACTATATGGACTTTCAAGCTGTTTTATTATAGAAAACAAGCATAGATGTCTCTTAATTTCCATCAGATAGGCCTGTTCAGACAATACCTGTTCTCATTTCTATAACCAAAAGGTGGCAGCATGTTGTCTACTTTCCCTTTCCGTCCATCCTAAATAACCTTACCTGCTCAGTTTGTCAGAAAGCCACAAAGTCCAGAACAATCATGCTGACTAAAGAACGCTGATGAGGTCTTATGCGAAATCAACTGTTTATCACCTTTAAACAGAAACAGTAGTAGATCAAGGACTGTTGATTTTATTTTGTTGTTTCAGTGACAGCCCGATTGACTTTTGGAAATGTGAAGAAGGGTTAAATTTCAGCTCAGTGGTGTAACTTCAGAAGGGACACCTACCTCTAGACCTTAACACTTTTATTAACAGTAATGATTGCTAAGAAACCTGAGCCAAGACTACCTGGCAGATACTACTGACCTGTCAGACTTTAACTCAGTTTTGTTCCTATTCAGGTATTTCCTGCTTTGGTAACTAGACAAAAGGCCAGTGGGAATCTGAAGGAGCAGCAGAGGTAGGGCAAATTCTTTATGCAGTGCAAATACCAAGGTGAAAAGCCCGTGAATGTACCAGTTGAGCTTTGCTACGTAAGTACATCAGTTCAGAGGCTTCTGGAAAGATGCCCCAAGACACCCATTTCCCATGTTGGCTGGTAAAGAGATCTGGAGGCAGAGGAAAGCGTTCTGAAACGTAACCTGCTCTCAGATCTGCAGGGGAACTGTAGACGTGGCCCGATGCCACACGTCCTCAGGAAACACAACTGCTACGGAACACTGCAGCGTGTGTCCTCAGTAACTCAGAACACCCACGTGCGTGTTGAACTGACTCCTGCTCTCGACGCTGCCTTCCCAATCTCAAACTCAGGGTCTCAGTCGCGATTTCCCAGCAGCTCCGTGGCCTGGCCCGGGAGCTGTGAATGACGTTGCTCTGAGATGTTGGCCGGAGTTAACAACGCTGTTCCTGAGGCACCATGAAGCTCGTTGCCACAAGGGTAAATAAAGCCCCTCAACTTGAGAGAGTTGAGAAATTCAGTCAGCTCCGTTTGCCAGCTGGAGAGTAGCTGCACAGAAACAACATGTCTGATAATGACAGAAAACTTCAGGGTTACTTTCAAGCCCCAATTCCATAGATGTCTGTAAAGAAATACCCTAAGTACAAGCCTCGGCAGGCATCCGGTCTGAGTCCAGAAGCTTTTCTGAAGCTATGTGATATGTAATAACTTAGTTCATCTGGCCGCTGCAGCCTGCAAGTGTAGGTAGTGGTGAGCAGCAATCCCACACGGCACTACAGCTCCTGTCTTTGCTGTCCATAACTAGAGATCAGGCTTAATGGAGAAAGTCAATCCACAGAGAGGGCTGGCTGGAAGATTAGGGAAAAATATGTGGAAGCTGATGCTGACAAGCAAGATGCAGATGCAGAGAAGGTTGCTCAGGTTGCTGAGAGCATGTGATCCTTGGTTTCGCTTGTAACTGCCCGTGTAGATGTGTTTTTGGGGAGCAGCGCACAGACTGAAGACACAACTCTTCTGGGTATTAAGGATCATCTTAAATTATTACTCATTGCTACAAATGGAAGAGCAATTTTTGGCCTGCTTTCTCTCACACAGCAACACACACATCACATTCTCCCTCATAAGAGTAGAAGAACAGCAGTGCTTATATGAAAACTATACGTGATGTTACGCCCAGCACATGAATGCAAAGTGCTAAAATATACATAGCAGTGAGGCCATGTAAAAGCACACACGGAGGAGGATTTCCAGGCTTTAGTTTGGGTCTGTCATAAGTAGAAATGCCTTTGAGGGAGGCTGGAGGGTTTTGATGCGGTGGTTGTACCGAGATGCTCCTCAGCAGCACAGCACCGGGTAGGTAATCGCTGTGCAGTATTTCTGGTGCTCTGTATTGTGTCAGAATGAAGGATGCCCCTCACCAGTCACACTTGCTTCGTTGTCCAGCATTGGAGAGACAGCAAAATGGGACAATAACTAATTTTCTTCTATGTGCTTACAAATGCACAGGTGGGAAAACCCTCTGTGAATTGTCTTATGTTTTACATGCTGTCAGCCAAGGGATGAGTTAATGCAATTCAGCCATGCCAATATGAGCAGATTTCAAAGCTGTCTGTCTGTAGCTCCCTCCATTTCCCACCTCTTGTTGAACAGCTGGTCTCTAGAAACAGAGGAAATATTTCTGTTCGGAGCTTTCAGAAGCAGGTTGAAAGATAAAAGGACAGAGAGCACCTCAGTGTGTTCTCTCTCTCCCTCAATGTTACTGCAGCTGGAAAATTGTCTGTATGACTCGTAAATCTCGAGCCTTTTTAGACCTGGAATAGACATTCAGCACAGGTTCTATTTTAAATGGGAATCTATTTTCCTCTATCCCTTATTTTAAAAGCATCTGTAGTTCACAGCTACGCTCAAAACTGACAAGTCTGCACGCAAATGGAAATGCCAACATAGTATGGTGTGATATGAACAGCGCCCAAACATTTTCTTATGGCTTTTTTTTTGCTGGTGCAACAAAGGTGGTTTTTTAACATTTATCTCTCTCAGACAAAGGTGGGGTCTTAAGACCGTATTTTTTTCATTCTGGAGAGTTACTATTTCTGCTACCTTTATACCCTCCTCTTTTTCTCCAATGACACTGGCAATTTAACACTGAGTAAAAGGTAGGAAAGCCAAAATTCACCCATTCAGGAACAGCCCACAGCACAATATCCAGTCTCTTTTCCACCTAGATAAAAAATGGTAGCAAAAAAAAGCACAACCTGCATCAGATTTAAATGGCTGATCTCAAGATAAAAGGTGACTCATGGTATAATTCGTCTTCAAAGGCTGTTTTTATGCAGAAGGTGACAGTTTAATCCTCTCTTAATTTTGGTGTTTGGAAAGAGGCAATTTTCAGCTCCAGGTTGGAAGGAACTAATTGCCAAGTACAGCATTCTATAGCATGGAGATGGGATCTCTAAGTATAGTGTGTGCCTTTGCCCTCCAAGGTACTTTTACACTTAGATCTAGGCCTAGTCCATGAAAAAAACCCCTTGTTTTCATAGTTGCTATTAGTTAATGGGAAGCAGCAGGCTTTTTGAATAATCTAATGACTCCTGACTGTGCTTAATTACAGCCTTGAAAAAAAAATACATCTGACACTTTCTCCAATAAATATAATCGTTTACCAAGTAGAAACAGTCCAACTGAAAAAATAATTGATAGTAAACCAGCAATTATTTTCCTCTCAGAGTGTTAAAATTCCAGAATATGCATATGCTTGCTGGTTTTTCGGTTGGTTGGTTGTAGTTTTGTGTTTGTTTTGTGGGGTTTTTTATCTCCCCAGCAATCCTGCAGCAGAAAAGCAGCTTTGCGGGTCTTAGTGATAATGATGAGGAGAGGCACTCCTGAGGTTCAGGATAAAGAGGGCTCCTGGTCTGGAAGTGTTTCGTGTTTCTCTCCTCAGAAAGAGGGTACGTTTTCCTGCAGAAGCCTGGTGAGAACCGGGAGGTCCCTCCTCTCAGGGAAACAAGGTCCTGCAGCCGCTTGGCTGATGGGAGCTGCTTTGCTGCTGGAGGCAGCAGCTCTTGCTGAGCTCAGCGCCCAGTTGTTAGCAGGAGCTGACAGCGCTCTCACAAATGCCTCTCTACGGAAGCTGTGGCTCCGGGCCCTGCAGCGGCCTGGCTGCTGTCTGTCTGTCTGTCTGTCTGTCTGTCCGCCTGCCGTCTCGGGCGTCCCGCGCTGCTGAGCTCTCTTCTAAACCGTGCCACAAAGCCCAGTAGCATCAGTACGACAGGGCACTGAATCAAATTGTGCGCATCAAGGGGAAAAAAAAAAAAAAAAAAGTGAAATCGTTCTAGCTTTAAAATCGCCAAACGGACGTTCTCTGGTTTTGACTCAAAAGCATTCAAGTTTAAATGCGAAAACAGCTGAGTGGGAGTGTTCCAGGCTCAAAAACCTCACTGGAACCAATGAGGAACGGTAGGCTCGTTTTGCTGTCACACCAGTCCATCAATTCTGTTTAAAGGACTTTCTCTAAATTGACTTCTGTGCCAGGATAGTGTGTGAAAAAAATCAGTAATTGGAGAGGTTAAGTGAGGACCGCAATAAAAGTTGTAATTCGGCCTTAGCAACCCAGTACTCTGTAGCCACGTTTATCTGTCAGGTGTAGTGTGTGCTTTTCCAAACACTGTAGAGCCCTGGCCCCTCTCTGTCAAAGGGATGCTTCATCTGCTGTTGCTTGAAAACCTTTCTTTCCCTCAACTATATTGTGAAGTCAACATAAATCCACTGGAATGCATTTTTTTAAAAATCTTGAAAAATATTTACTTCAAATAGCTTATGAAAATATCTCCCCTCATGACAACTACATGCCCTAGATGTGAGCCCCTTGGCCCATAGTGATTCAGGGTCATATTAGATTAGACAGTAACTCCTGAGAAGTGGCTGCTCCTGTTAGCAAAATTAGCATATCACAAGCGCACCATTAGCATAGACATTGCAGGAATTTATGCTTTGAAAAACTGGATCTCTTAACCCTCTTAACACGTTTTTCTCCCTCCCGATGCAATTTCCAGAAGGTAGTGGAAAACTGAGTTAAAGATACCTGCTTTCTGAGGAGAGGATGCTGCTCTCTGGGATAAACATGCAGGATTGCTTGCCCAGAGAAGATTCCTTGGCAAGAGAAATTTATTTCTGCAACTGAGAGCTCCGCCTTGTTATTTTCTTTCCTTTTTTGAGACGTGGAGATGAGAAGTAGTTTGTGCATTATCACAGATTCAAATGTAGCACTTAAAATAACGTGGGATGGTACTGTGGGCTGCCCACATTGCTGGGGGTAGGGAAGTCCTCCCTGTTGCAGGCTCATCCAGAAGCAATGAGGAGGAATAATCGGGTGGTTACTGCCTTGTCTTTCTCTCATCCCTAAAAATGAGTCCTACAAAAGGCAGGATGAGCCTCAGTGTGGGAAAGGTGGGGACTCTCCAGTGAAGGCCTTTCCAGCACTCCTACGGCTTCCTGCTGATGGCTGAGGCGTCGACTTGGAGACAGCTGTTATTTTTGGGGAGATGGATTGTGCAGATTTTGGGGATTGGACCAGATGAGCTTTCGAGGTCCCTCCCAATCCCTAATATTCTGTGATTTTTCTCCCAGCCCTCCCCTGCCTGTAACATTCCTTTTTTAAAAAAGTATGATTGTGTCTTACTGTCCTCAGACAGCTGATATACACTGACTCAGCGCAGTCCCTGTACCCGTATTGATTCATTGACTGATCTCAGGGAGCCTTTACCACTGACCCTCTCCACAATATTTTGAGAGGCTTCCACGCGCGTTTGAAGTTCTCCGCGTGGTCACGTGAGTTTTAAAACCAAGGGTCTCTCTTTGTTTTACATTCATCTACATCTTTGTTTGCAGTCTGCCCTGCTTGGAGCTGGCGGTGTTTGGAGCAGAAAGCCAGCTGAGCTGGTGCTAATTCTGGCAGATGAGACAAGCGCGTAGTCACTCAGTGCCCTTTACAAAGCACTCTATGATCCGTTCTGCTGTAGTATGCCAGAATACCGACTACAGCAGGCTGAGAAGCCAATGTGTTTGCTCCAGCCATCTTTCTACAGAGCAGTGGCGTTTTGGCAGGGGGATGTGGTGGTGGAGAGGTGCACAAGGAACTGTTTCTTTGGGGGGTTGCTGGGCAGCACTCGGGCAGCTGAGGGCCCAAACCAGGGGTCAGCGTTCACACACTGCAGCTGAGCGTTGGATTGCAGGAGAGTATCAGGGGCTGAGACAGCAAAGGATGTCAAATGGGGGACAAAGAACTAAGAGAGAGAGAGAATGAATAATTACAGCAGAAGTTGTATAAAAGCCAAGAGGAATATATGCAAGGAGCAGAGGCAAAGTAAGGAAGGGAGGAGCTTAGCTGACAGACACCTCTTCCCTTTTCTCTCAAGTGTCTCACTGTCCAGTGCACATCTTGTAGGCACCTAGTAAAAGATCTTCTGTGGTTTCCTCCTCACTTCGAAAATCTGGCTGCACTGTAAATTACCTGCTCCTGCTTTTAAACACAAGCACTATTTGGAGCTATTAAAATTGTATCAGCACCTGTCCAACTCCCACTCAGGCAGTGCTGACTTGTGGAAGAAGTGTTCAGCTGTTTTGGCAGGCAGATTCACCTATCAGACAGACATGCTTGCAGCTTCCTGACAGTTCTGGGTTCCAGCATAACAGTGAAAATCCTGGGTTTCTTGATTTGCTGACGTTTCTAAAAACAGTAATTCACAGAAGTCATGGTCATGGGACATGTCTAGAGAGTACCCCATACTGGAGAGTACCTCTGCCTTCTCCTCATCTGTTGTTTCCAGTTTGCCAGTCTTGATCATCAGGTGGATACGTTTTCTTTGACCTTCCTTTTCTGGCTGATGTATCTGTAGAAGCCCTTCTTGTTATTCTTTGCATCCCTTTCCAAGCTCAGCTCCAGCTGCACCTTGGCCGTTCTGAGCCCATCCCTACACAACCAGGCAGCATCCCCGATACTCTTCCCGTAGTTCATGGATCAGTTCTAGACTTTCAAAATCAGGATATTTGTTTCTTCCTCAGAGTGCTGTATATCACTATTGACATTTTTGAGAGAAAAATAGAAAAATAGAAATATGTTATTTGTTGTTCACCTCCACACATTTGTTCACCTCCATATATTTGTTCACCTCTGTTTTTGTCCATCACAATTATACCAATCTTGTCTGAGGACTTGTAAGGTTTAAGAACATAGATCTTTCCTCCACGTTTCCAGCTAAACTAGGCCCTCTTTTTCTCTCCCTACCCAACTTACTTTCTTATCTCATGACACTTTTGATGTTAACTTCAGTTTCCCGCTTTTGTCTGCCTCCTGCATGACTGTGCTTGCTCTTTTCTCCACAAAAGGAAATCTTCCTTCAACCTGACCTATATGTGGGGCTGCTCCCCACATGCCCTTCAGCCTATTTGATGCAATTAAATTTATCATTGTCTTCTTCTCATATTGCTAAATGAGTTATAGATGAATCTCTGCCCTTCCAAGGAGAGGGATGGGAGTACAAAGAGTTTTCTTTGTATGGGTGGGCAAAATACTTTTTGTTCAGAAGAGGAGAGTATTCATTCTCCTGGCTTTTCAGGTGTCTAAGACTTTCTACCATCTATTAATCATAGACTCGTAGGATGGCTTGGGTTGGAAGGGACCTTTAAAGATGATCTAGTCCAGCCCCCCTACCATAGGCAGGGACATCTCTCCCTAAATCAGGTTGCTCAAAGCCTGATCCAGCCTGATGTTGAAATAATATACATCTGAGTGGTTTAGAGTTTCTAATACACTTATCATCATGGCATATTTGTTTCCCNCAGGCAGTGCTGACTTGTGGAAGAAGTGTTCAGCTGTTTTGGCAGGCAGATTCACCTATCAGACAGACATGCTTGCAGCATCCTGACAGTTCTGGGTTCCAGCATAACAGTGAAAATCCTGGGTTTCTTGATTTGCTGACGTTTCTAAAAACAGTAATTCACAGAAGTCATGGTCATGGGACATGTCTAGAGAGTACCCCATACTGGAGAGTACCTCTGCCTTCTCCTCATCTGTTGTTTCCAGTTTGCCAGTCTTGATCATCAGGTGGATACGTTTTCTTTGACCTTCCTTTTCTGGCTGATGTATCTGTAGAAGCCCTTCTTGTTATTCTTTGCATCCCTTTCCAAGCTCAGCTCCAGCTGCACCTTGGCCGTTCTGAGCCCATCCCTACACAACCAGGCAGCATCCCCGATACTCTTCCCGTAGTTCATGGATCAGTTCTAGACTTTCAAAATCAGGATATTTGTTTCTTCCTCGGAGTGCTGTATATCACTATTGACATTTTTGAGTACAAAGAGTTTTCTTTGTATGGGTGGGCAAAATATTTTTTGTTCAGAAGAGGAGAGTATTCATTCTCCTGGCTTTTCAGGTGTCTAAGACTTTCTACCATCTATTAATCATAGACTCGTAGGATGGCTTGGGTTGGAAGGGACCCTTAAAGATGATCTAGTCCAGCCCCCCTACCATAGGCAGGGACATCTCTCCCTAAATCAGGTTGCTCAAAGCCTGATCCAGCCTGATGTTGAAATAATATACATCTGAGTGGTTTAGAGTTTCTAATACACTTATCATCATGGCATATTTGTTTCCCTTCTACATCCTCATCCCCTTAAAATACACTTTTTTTGCCCATGGTAGGGATTTTTGTTGCTTTTTAAGTGGATAGATGTGAAGACTAGAAAGAGCTTAGGAGAAAATTAAGCATTGCAGTGGAACATTTCAGGATTTCAGCCTCCTGGGAGGTTGCTGGTTATTAAGAGGCTTTTATTGAGAGGAACGTTTTGCAGCATTTTATAATTCTGGCCAGACTCTGGATTCACCATATTTCTTCTGAAGCTGCTTGTGCATACAAATGCCATCAACAAGACTGATTTGTTCTCAGCTCTCTTAAAGTGCATTCTGCGTAGTCTCAGAGCTGCAGAACTGCTGTTGTGTTTCATAAGGTGATTTTGATATCGCTGGGGCATGAGATACTCAACTGCCTTGCGTATTTTGATGGGTGTTGGAAGTGGCCATGTATTTGTCTGCCTAAAACTGGATGGGGACCTTGTACTAGCTGGAGCATAGGTGCTGTCTTTCTGCATACATTAATGTGATTTAAAACAGTGCGCAGTGAAGCCAATAACATGGCCAGGAGGATGGGTGTGCAAACAAGCAAAGATATCGCCCAGGTTGCTAGAAATGAAAGAGTACATTGCTTAGAAACTGAGACTGGCTGCCAGAGCATAGGAAGGCAATCACGTCCAGTGTGGGACGTGCCCTACAGTGCATTTGGACAGCACTGGGGTGCTAACACAGGTTGGCAGTAGTTGCTCCTCCTAACTGTAACTTAGCAAATAAGTCTAAGTTAGGTTTCTTCATATTTTTTCCTTCGGAAGAAGACCTAATCTGTTGATTTGAGGGTTGTAGACTTACAATTTTTTTTTCTTTTTTTTTTTTTTTTGCGAGCAGGAACAAATAACCCGCAAATAACCCACAAATAACCCACAAATAACCCACTCTGCCCTCATCACTGTGTCTCCCTTCTTGAATGATAGCCAGGTGAGCTTGAGGACTCGAGGAGTGTTATCTATTAATAACTGCATTTTAGAACTTGATCCCTGCCTAGATTAAGTTCTAGAGCTCCTGAGGATGGGAGTCTGTCCTAACTCTGATCACTGATTCTTGACTCAGTCACATATGCTGTAACTAGCCATGCTTTTAGCAGGGGTGGTTCTGGTCTGTTTTCCAGCATCTCAGCCAAGACTGTGACCATTACAACGATACTTAAGGAATATTAATTGCTTATTTGTCACTGGCCACTGTGTATGAACATCCTTGGATCGCAAATGAGGAATTAATGCTCAAGACTTTTTGAAGGCAGACATGAGTAAGCTCTTAGCTGGAAACTGTGCAGTCACAGTGCAACATCGGATGATGCAGCACTAACCAGCTTGCAATTTATAGCACTGTAATTGTATAAAGGAGAAAAAATTGTAAAAAGGAGAAGCCATATCTGTCAGCTTGCAAACATCTTGTAAACAAGAACTGAGATTAAAGATGCTGTTTTCAAACATAAATGTATGAAGGCACATCCATCTTTAAGCCATTAAATCATAGTGGTCTTAATGTCAGAATTATTGATTATCAGTGAGATCCAAGTATTGGTGTCGTAGAAGTCATCCTGGGTCAGTCTCCAAGCTGCGAAAGAGTTGATTCCTAAAGTAGGGAATGGATCTGGAGGCCCCTGACTGTGGATCTACTGGATTCTGAAGTTTGAGAGTCCTTATTCAGACTTCGAATAATAAACATCTTTTAGGGAAAAAAGGGACATGGATAAAGTTCAAATTTTAGCCATTTAATTTCCTTTAGTTTCCTCGGTTGCTATTTTTCAAGGCAGCCTTTGCAGGGAAGCTGTCTAGTGCCAGCCGAGTTAGAAGAAGTCCCTAACTCTGAGGTCTGGTTCTAGAATGGGAAGCTTGGAAAGGCAGCAGTTTGTTCCCCTCCAGTTCAAAGCCCACTCATATGTGTGGGTATTTTTGTAGTTGCTGCAAAGTACTGAAGACATCCCTGTGGATTTAGCAAACTAGTTAAAGTTGCAACTATTATGTACCTGGAAATAGCTCAAGCGCAGCTTGGAACACAGCTTATTTCCCCAAAGATGTGTGTGCAGGAGGGTGGATAGGGACAGTGCAAGCCAAGGATAGCTCAACTAACGCTAACCCTTCCTGAATATTGCCATGGGATTTTTAAATGCCTCTCAACTCCCAGAGAGATGCTGAAAGATTTGACCTCAGTTTAACATCTCATCCAAAAAGTGGAAAGTAGTTCTGACAGTGCAGGTCTCCCTTAGAGCTGTGTGGAAAAGTCAGACTTGGATGTGAGCCCAGCCCTAGTGTTGCGCTGAAACTCAAGACTTTTGGGGCCTGGAATGATTTCTGAGACATAGTCTGACAGATAGGGACTGCAGGAATCAGATTACTGACAAGGAAATTACTCTTAAAATTACTGTTGGGAAAAATGAAAAGAGGAACAATTGCAGTTATTTGCCGCTACCAAGACCTGCAAGACCTGTTCAGGGAACAAAGGAAGGCTTCATTTCTTAATCTGGTCACTCTGACACTTCCCAAGAGCTTTAAATTGGAAGGAAAAGCGTAAGAGGCTTGCTCTGTGAATACCTCATGTATCAGCATGTGGGACAACATAAACAGCTTTAGGTATTTTGACGATATTGTTCATCACATCTGCCTGCAGGCCTCAACCAACACTCCGGCCTGTGGTGCTGCGCCGACAAGCGCAAACACAGCCCCTGCCCTCCATCCATCGCAGCCCCGGATTGTGGCGGGGTGACAAGGGGGGACTCGGGCAGAGGTGTCAGTCAGCCAGATGTTGGCATAACGAGCACATCTGCATCCCATCAGCAGTCACAGCCGCCTTCTTCCCCAGGCTCTGCCAGGCAGCAGCGCTTTGTAGGATTCGTGGCAGAAGTAAAGCTTAAAAGAGGATTTGATGGAAGACAAGATGGCACCTTGTGGGGAGATTTTTACCGTGATTTAGAAGGCAGGTTGTGAGAAAGCATAAAAGTGTCTGCAGGAGAAGCGACAGAATCTGTTATCTTTAGCGAGGGAAGAAAGTTTTCTGCTGTGACAGAGTATTAGATTTAAGAGCCGAGGAGAGACCAAGCAGTGAAGAGGCTTAGAGATAAAGGCTTGAGCTTTTCTCCCAATCCCACAGAAATATTTATAGTATCAAAACATGTGCTATCAAGATGAAAAATTGAAACTCAGAAACAGTGCTTTGATGCTTTTTAGCTGGTGGGGGTCTTGGAAAAAAAAAATAAAAGTCCATTGTGCTTGACTTCGTTACAGAAAGAAACTATAAATTCTCCCTGCTTCCCTAATGAATGATCCCCCAGGGCAGCTGGGAAGTCAGGGCGTTCCAGCTTTCGCTCAAATGTCACTGTTCACACCCAGCCCAAGGTACCACACAACCATCGCTGCAACTTCGGGCACACCAGTGAAATGGCTGCTGAGGGCTGTAGTGCGGGTGCTCTGTAGTCCCAGTTCAGTTTTGGGGTGCCCTTGGGCTAGCATCTGTACCACCCATGCTTTGTGTCTGGGAAATAAGAGAAGGTAATATTTTATTTGGGCCGTAATGTTCCAGTGGGGGTGTGCCCCAATACCCTTAACATAAGAGCTGGTCCCACTCTGCAGTTCCATGAACTGAGCATGAAATGTATGTCTACTCTGTTAAGCTTCGGTTTAAAAATGAAATGACTTTGAAACAGAAAGCCAGAAATTATCAATTTGAAAACCGTCAAAATACTTTTTTCAAAATATTTTTCAAATAAATATATACTAAAATGGGGTCTCTGCCTTCTTGGTAGAGGATCTGTTTCTTGGTGAGCTGATAGTTTCCAGCTGAGAAAAATATCAGCTTCAGCAAAGAGAAAAGCTGGTGCTTAACACAGTGCAAAGTGGAGAGAAGTGAATAAAGAGGAAATGTTGTTAAAATGCTGAAAAGAAAGTTGTTCCTTGCAGGCCAAGTAGGCTTAGGACAAGGCTAAAGAAGAGAGGTCACAGAGGCTGGTATGGGATGCTTAAAGCAAGGGATTTGGCAGCTGAGAATGGCAGAAATAGGTTTTTTTAAATTGTATTTAGTGGAGTCAGAAGCACATCGCATGGGTCTAGAAGAATGAATCAGTGACAACACCCAAGCTACCGGGGCTGACTGCTTGGTGTTACCGCTGTGATAGTGAAAGGAATGGATTTGGGAGAACAGGCCAAGATTTACCGGCAACGATAAAGAGCACAGGTTAATTAAAGGCATATATATGATATGTGTGTGTATATATATGTGAATATCTATGTTATTTGTCAGGAAGAGAGGCCAAGGTGTGAGATGAGATGGCTCAGAATGATAATGAATAAAGTTCTGCGTTTTAAATTTGGGTTTAGTCAGATACCTAATCAGACCAAATTCTGTATGGTTCTCTCTGCAAGAAATGCTATAATAAATCTTGTTTGCCCAAAAGAACAGTCTATAAAAACAGGTTTTCCCTTCTTTCTGTTTTTGCGATGTGTAAGGATGGCAATAGTATAATTAATCCTCTCTTGACTTGTGGATGCTCTAACTTCATATAGCATCATTGTTACACACTGAAAATTACAACCTGGAATTTTAGCATCTTACTTAAAAAGCTGAATTAATGGGAGAAAACCAGTTCCCTAGGGCTGTGCAGGAGAGACAGGCTAGAGAGCTCATTGAAAAGAAAAATGCGAGCCTGTGATTTAGTTGTAATTCTGAGGAGGAGTCTCTGCTCATGAGAAAAAAAGATTGTGTGCCTGACCTTCCTGGACACTGAGTGCCCCCAATTGTCACCACGAAAGCGCTTGAGTCTCTATTGAACTGGCTAAAGCAAACACAGAACATGGTCCCTTTGAAGTTCTGTGCACGATTCCCGGTGCTGCGCCTGCCCTCAGCTGTGCTCCTTCTCCCTGGAACAAGAACTGCTAGTGCCTAATTGTGATGGGAAATGTGTTTTGGGGGGAAGATGTCACCCCTGAGCTTAGCTTTGCTTCCACAAGAGCACTTCTATCACCTGCGCTCCGTTATCGTATTGCATTCAGCACAAGCGCCGTCAGTGTTGTCCTGGGTGCAACGCTCGTGGGGCACTGACAGGGGAAAGCTGGAAAAGGGGGTGAAGTTTACTCTGAGTTCGGACTCAAGTTCCCCCTCACAGTTTAAGTCCCCGCACTCCTACAGCTGTTCCTGGGATCACAGAAACGCCCTGGAAAGCGGGTGTGAGTCGTCGTGAGCCCTGTAACTCAGCACCGTTCCAATGGCAGACTGTTCGCTGAACGATCACTGGCCTTCGCCAAAGTCTCACCTGCAGTTTCTGAATGTGACCCCATGTCTTTTGCCGGTTTCCCACAAATCAGGTGTGATTTGTCGCGGTTATTTTCAGGCACTAGGGAAGCAAGTTGCTCGGAGCAGGCTGAGCATCCAGCTGCACAGACTTTGGGAAAAGCTTCCAGCAGACTTCAAGAGAGATGAATCGAATGACCCGGCTTTAAAATCCTTACCCAGAGTAGGTAAATCACTGCTGGAACTCACGTGTCAAAACAGAAACGTCTTTCCCCAGCCCCGGGAGACACAGCCCGTTCCTCTTTAAATCTGTGCTGCGTGCTGCAGAGCTCCGCATTGTTGCCATGGCAGAAATCTCCCCATAGTAATAACCTCTTTCAGAGAAGGTTAAAAAGAGACAGTGCACATGCTCAGAAATGCTGCACTTGTTCTGTTAGCAGTTTGCAGCGGCCATTTCAAAGAGACCATCACAAAGACGAGAGAGAGAGAGAGATCAGGTACTGATATTTTTTTCCTTTGTTAGAGGGGGTGACTTTTCTTTTTCGCAGAAGTCCGTGCACAGATCCTTCTCCATCCCCAGTTGCACTGCAGAGGGAGACCACCCTTGCAGCCTGTCACGATTATTCCTCGCAGGTAGCAAATAACACGGAATAACCAAGGGGCAGTAGTCAGATGTGGTCTAACGTGATTGCTGCACTCCGGGAACGTTTATTTTGCGGTGGGGCTCACATATGAAGCAGAGCCGGCAGTGGGGTGCGTGGTGCGTGAGGTACCCTGAGAAAGTTTAACAGCAAATCCGCTTTGTTTTGCTGAACCTTTGTAGTGCTCATGGTCAGCTATGAGAACAGCCTGTGCTCCTACTGGCCCCGAGGCTTCTGCATTAGGTACTTTCAAAGGATGCTGGTGTTATCCTAATTCACTGTTACTTGGAGACGCTCTGCTGCATCCTGTTGCAAAGCCTGGTGTCTTCAATCGTATTAATACTTTATTTGCTTGCAGAAAATTAAAACAGAAAACCCAAGTTGCTTGTTATTATTTTAATCCCTTTGTTTAAGGTTTGTAGACGTAAGAAAAAGGATCACATCAGGTCACTTCTAAATAGTGGGAGGGAGAGGAAACCCATTCTGAGGTTAAAGGAATTACATTGCCAGATCTTTGGGTTTTTGTGGGCCCAAACACATCTGTGACTCTACATGTATGTGTGTGTCTTGCTTCTGAGCCATCCCCTACTCTTACGTCTAGGTTGAGGTGCACAGAAAGGGATGTGTATAATGCTGCTCCTCTCCTGGGTGAATTGCTGGTTTGCACGTGCTGCAAGTGTTCATGCAGAATTTGCAGCTTCCCGTTAGTTGTGTCTGAAATCGTGGATTGCATATATCGAAGAGCAAACTTGTTCCATTCTGTGTTTGTGGCAAGATGGGGAAAAATCTTTCCTAGCTCCCTCCATTGCCCCTCCAAATGTGACATATAAGCTGTTTTGGGGAGTGCTTGTACTCTTGCGTTCAGCACATGCAAATTTGATGGGTTTATGCAACATCTTTTGGTTACTACGCACCAACTCAAAAATCAGGAGAAGACAGAAAGTTGTCGTGCTTTCCTGGATTCAGCTAAAGAGAATTTTCATGTGCATTTTATTGTGTTGCTACAACTTAACCTTATTTGATTCTTTCTTCCATTTGAACGTACAGGAACAGAAGGTGAAGCTGGCTGAACTAAGGACCACCCTGGCAGTTTGGGTTGACATCTGTAGCAGACAATTGCAGCTTGACCTAGTCCAAGTTTCCCATGGTTCCCCCTTGATCTGGACAGTTCACCTGCTGGATCAAGAAAATACTTCATTTGAAACCTGTGTACTTATTTATATTTTTTTTATTGTTACCTCTGTGTGAAGGAGAGGTGTCGCTGGGCCAGCCTGTGCCTGTCTTCAGGGCATGGTGTGGCCTGGCTGTCATGTTCAGGAGCAAATGGATGGCTGGAAATAAAGGTCCGAAGCCCGGATTAGGAGGGGAAACAGAAAGTCAAAGAGTTTTGGTGCATTTATCATTAGCAATTCTACCTATGACTTTGTGGAGGTTTAACGAAAGTATTTTCCTCCAGCTGCTTTCATAAAGGAGTAATTTTTTATGATCGGTGTGGTGCATACTTAATGATAACGGCTACCTTTAGTTATACTTGTGAAAAGATGGTGCGTCAGTAAAGCAAGTGAGTGGGTAAAAACTTCATTTCCAAGTTGAGGTCTGTTTCAGCCAGCTCTATAATCCCTGCAGTTTTGATGCTGAAGTCTAACAGTGAACCAGCTGTCCAGATTCGTGTGCCGGTCTGGGACTGTGTAGTTAGAAAAAAGATCGGAGTCACCGAGCAGGCAAAGTTACATCCTGGCTTGCCAATGAAACCAAGAACTGTCCAGGCACTTCTGATTTTCTCCTTCATGTCCAGGGACATTCTCTCCCAGTTGGGTTGTATGTGCACTGCTGGAAAAGTACAGAGAACTTCTGTTGATGCTCTGGATCTTCTGATTCTTTTTTTTCCTTTCAAAGGAAGACTGCCAATGCTTTAGCCATCAGGAACATTAAGTTCTTTGTAACAAAACCTTGAATCTGACTTGTTTGTGTCTCTTGATAAACAGAAGCACCCGTTCCCAAGATGCTGGCACCCTGCCTTCTGAGAAGAGTGGCCCTTACAGTTCCATTACTTGTTGTGGTTGCACTGCTGCTCACGGAGCCTGTTAGATCAGATCAAGAAGCGGGAACAGCCATCCCAGCGGAAAGTACGTACCGCCCTGCAGCCCTCTCTTACAGCTTGTGCTGTAGTTCTGGTGTCGCGGGATTTCATTTCGCTGAACCTTGTCCAAATAATTAAAACAATTTTGGACATGTCTTGCTTATGATGTTTTAAAATCACAACTTCATAGCATACCAGTCCTGGTTTTTCTCCCGCATCCAAGGGTTTCCACTCTCTCAGCCTTGTCTCCTGCCTGTTGCTGTCTTGCTTGTACCTGAAATCTGCCACTGTTTTGTACCTTTTATTTCTTTCATTGTGTTAGCCCTTTCTATGCCAGGAGTCACCCTGTTTGCTTTTCAGAGACATTTTTTGAAACTTGCTTTTTTCAACTGACGCTGACTGTTCATTACATCTTTCATTCTTGGTGATGTCTACTATAATATATTAAAGTCAGTAGTCTTTATTAAAAAATCACAATGAAGATGCCAAGAAAGCACACTTTGTCACCACTTAGTCTTGCAGGCTTCGACCACCTAATTCTCCTTTGCTGGTCTGTGTTGAGTTTAATTTCCCTCATAAACATAATGGCAGGTCCTTGCACCAAGTGATGTGGAAAATGCTGTCCTCTCCTTATGTCTGGTATGTAGGTAATAACACGAAGGTTGGTTGGTGGTACAACAGTGAAAGAGCAGGTCTGTAACATGGTTCAATGTTTATTTTTTATCTCTTTTTGTTTTCCCTAGCTGGCCAAAGAATTTGGCAGACTCCTTTTCTCCAGCAGTCAGGATTTCTGACTGCTGCTTAGCACACACATCATGAGCTGGAAGCTCATACTCCAGCTTATCAGAGGCATGTAGAAATCAGTCAAATATCAAAAAATAGGCTGACAGACACTGCAGGATTTTCCAACATCACTCTTAAGTTTCATCCTTGCTTCCTTACCAGACCTCAAAGAGCAAACTAAACCTGCACTCAGAATTTCTCACTTGCGCAGTATTTCCTATGAAGTTGTCAGGGAGGCACAGGCACCGGGAAGCAAATAAGAGCATATGTAGAGCCTGACGATTCGAAGACATTTCATCGTGTCTATATTTGTTCTGTCTCAGTGCTGCTATCTGTTAGGGCGCAGCTTTGTGTTACGTGACGATGAAGGCAAAGCAAGCCTTGTGACCTTCAGTCTAGGTCTCTAGATATGGGAATTGTATCTTAAACACTGCAATTAGTCCAGAATGCAGCAGTTCTGCTTATCAGCAATACCCACTAATGACAGGACATCGTGTTTATCTGCTGCTTGCTTCACTAGCTTCGGACAAAGCTGTATCATATTCAAAGTTACAGGCTAAGTGATCTCTCTTTGTGATAATGCAGTCAATTTTATTTCATTAGCTTTCTGTTTAGAGCTCAAGTGAGATTAGGAGACAAGATTTTATAGGGAACGGGTTCATGGTTTCAGAGGTAATTTCTGAAAAATCTGAAGATGATGTTGCAAATGTGCTCAGGGGTGGTGGAGCAAAATGAAAGACTCAAGTTATGAATTTAATGTTTCCATGCTATGAACTGTGACGAGAGAAGGATGAGGGGAACAGCGATAAAGGAGGAAGAAAATTTTTAATGCAAACTTGTTGAAGTAGTTCTTTTGTCATTGATGGACTATTTACAATAACGTGGTTTGTTCACAAGTACATACCTGAGCACTCACTGTGTGGACTCTCTTCTGTAGCTCCTCCTCATGCTCAAAATCACTTTTCATTTCTTCTACTCAATACTTCATGCCATATAGTCATGATTCTCTACTAAATGCTCTACTAAATGCTTTCCTAGGTCGTCCCTGTGTTGATTGCCATGCGTTTGAGTTCATGCAGAGGGCTCTGCAGGATTTGAAGAAGACAGCGTATAATCTAGACACACGGGTAAGGAAACATTCGATTTCTTTGGTTTCCTTTAATACGGAAGAAAAATGCTGTGGATAAAAGTATGTAAGGTGGGTGGATTTTGCACCAGACAGTCAACTGTACTGTCCTATCTTCCGAGGCTGAGCAATTACATTTCACGTCTCTATGCAATAATCTGTGGAATTTTTCGCCTCGGGGTATCAGGGACACTAGGAATCTTAGGAAAGAATAAACTGACAGTTCTCAGCCCTCTATCCTTCTCTTGCCCAGTTACAGCCATTAGCACTGCTATTGTCATTCCAAATGCTGAGTGCAAATCTTTGTTTTTATGCTAGGGGGAGTTAAGGTGAGAGCATCATTTATATTTATTTGCCAAGAAGGGAGAGTCAGCTCAAACAAAAAGCCTATTAAAATAAAATGCTCCCCTGTACATGCTTTTACCCCTGGGGAGAGGATAAGGGAGAAAACACTTTATAGATACTTTTTACATTGCTCTGATTCCATAATGATGAAAAATGCCACGAAGTAGAACAGCACAGGGAGCGAAACCTGTTTGGCTTGCAGTCAGTGTGCAGAATTTGCCAAGGCTGGTAAGTTCCTTCCATGAGGGAAGTCGAATCTGTCTCTTGCTCCTGCAACCTGCAGTGTGTGAGCAGCTGTATCCCAGCTGCTGTCGGAGCTTCTCCCCCGCCTCCTGCGGCCCCTCTAGCTGAAGTGGTACCGCTACACTCTCGCACAGACTTTTCAACAGAAGGCACTCAAACTTCTTTTGCTTTTCTAATATGTGGTCAAGGTTGTTCGCCGTTCAAAGCCTGCAAACTGGCATCCTTGAAGAATGGTTGGGGGTAACTCCCAGCAGGGTCCCTCACGTTTAGGTGAAAATGCGGGTGCGGGAATGAAGATGCCTTAAATTGTGACGTGCTACAAAAAACAAACATTCCAGCAGGACCAGATTGGTATGTAGCGCATTTACAGTTAAACAAAATCTGTTCAGTAATTACAGGTCAAATGTATTTTGGGCTTCTTCATTAAGAAATCTCGTTAATGAATACATCTGCTGAGCACTGTATACAGCCCAAACAACATGTTCAGTTGGTGCTGTAAAGTGGTTCTAGTACAACTTTTCCTTCTTTTACAAACCTTTGAACTTTACACCAGAATTCCTAAAGCTTCATTCAAAAATATCTCAACTGCTAAAACCTTCTCTGGTTGCCCAGCTGTGGTTGTGGCATTTATGACACCTACAGCTTGCAAACCAACAGAGAAGCTTTATAAAATACAGATATCCTAAGCAGGAGTAGTAATAAAAGCCCAAAATATAGCAACTGTATTTTAATACTTTTAAAAAAATAAAAATAAAAGCAAAGGAGAGCAAATGAGGACACAAAAAGGGTTTGGTTGAGAGACATGTCCTGTTACTGTCACAGCTCTAGATTTGCCAGCAAGCCTGAAAATGTGGCTCCACGACATATTCTCACCAAACCAAACCTATCACTTCCTTATCACTTTAAAATTCAAATAATTGAATCCATATTGAGGTCTTCGGTGCCTCTGGACTAGGACAGGCCTATTCCAGTCATTAAGCTAGGAATTCTGCCTACATCTTCAAAATACATGGAAATATTTAATAGTTGAGGACTTCTTGGAACTGCCTTCTACAGTCTTTCAGTTCTTAGTTTTATTATTCAGCTGTGGCCCAATTTGATGCAAACTGGGAGTTTTAAGACAATTGCTTTCAGTCACATATATATTTTACGTTTGACTGTTTTAGTCTGTTTTGCTGCTCAGTGAGACGAATGTTTCTGTCCCTGAAAATATAATTCCCTTTGTTAATATTCCCACTGGAGACACTAATTTCCTTGAAAAACTCTCTTTTGTATGCAAGCAAGATTTTTAGGTGATGACTAAGCAGCTCCTGACAGTGCTGGAGCGGGAGGGATTCCCACAAGCTTAGAGAGAAAATTCCCATTTAATTCCTCCTGCAAATCTCACCCTGCAGTTCCGTACAGGGGAAACCATATAGTTTTATTGCACAAGTCGGAGTTAATTCGGCCCCGTGTTGGTCTGCATGGTGTGTCATGAGCTGGGAGAGGGTTCTTGGCCTGCTGGGAGGGAGCTGCTGCCATCCAAAGCGTTCAGCCAGCTCCTTACGGCATCCAGAAGCTGCAGAGGCCAGCAGGGAGCAGCCCATAAAAAACAAACCCTGCAGAACAAATCCAGTCCATGGGTTACACAGTTCACTGTAAGTCTTGCACTGTAGATACTTCTCTTCAAAGTTCCAACCCCTTTTTCAGAGTTAACCAGTGGACATTGCATTCAACTTTGAAGAGCTCAGGAGCTGCGTTTTTTAGCTGGAATTTATCAGATTTTTTGGTAGGTTCACAATCTTCAGATTTTTTTTTAACTTGCTTTAACCCACCGGGAGACAATAACAAATCTCTGTGTAAATGGTTTTGTGATCACGCTCACAAAACAGTTAGAAAAGCTGTATTTAGTGCCATTCGTCTTGTTCTTTGTTCTTTTCTAAACTGTCAGTGGTTATTTGGAGTGTTCAAAGCACATGAAGTTAGATGTGCCCATGAAAGTAAAAACAAAGACTTGGAAATGTTATTAAAGATATATAAGATGGTAAGCAGCCTTGGGGCTTCACTCCCACGCTGTTGGCGTGCTGTCAACCTCCTTTGTTCAATCTGTTGCAAATGATGTCAAGGACATGGTTAGAAGGTGATGACTGAGCATCTTTTAGGTGATTAGCAAAGTCTGATTAGATCTTTGCAGTTTTGCAGGGCAGCTGAAACAATCAAAGCGATACTTGATTTACCATAGAACCCCAGGGCTGTGTCTAGTGATTTATCATCTGGGAAAAGACCTGACCAGCAGAGAGCTTTTCCTGTAGTAAGAAGGCAGGTGATAAGCAGGATGGGTCTTTCAGCCCAGCTCTGCTCTAAGTGCCTGTAGCTGGTGTGGGTCAATGGATAACACGGCTTTTCAAACACAGCCTTTAATCACGTGGCAATTCCATCTCATACAAAAATCGCAAGATGGGCAGATTAAGGATGGATTTCACTGGCTTTGAGAGCTGGTATTCTTCATAATGCCCATTTTTTTGGTGTAGAGATTAATTTGGTGAGTGGACTTCCCGCAGCTAGTGTGTCCCTTGCCAATAAGGTAGTTGTCCTTAACATTGACAATTAGGTAGTTGTCCTAAACCAGCATATTAACAATAACAGCAGTGAAGCAAGAGAAGTTAAAACAGAGGTAAATTATGCCTTACTTTCTCTGTATAACTTTCAACAGTGAGTCCAGGCTGTAACACTCTAAATTTAATTATTTTGAGCCTGTTTTTAAGTAGAAATGAGAATTGCTGATGGGTTTGTGAACTTGAGAGCTTATGCTCCAGTTTGTGCAGTTGAAGTAAGATTGTAAGACTTTAAACTTTAAACAAAAATAACAGCACCCAGACACATACTGAATATACTAGTATGAAAAACGTGAATGTCTACCAGACTGAATTTCTCCATGTCACAAGAATTATTGCCATGTTGGTATGCCAGTTAATCACACAAAAGCTAAATTATTTTGCAGAGCCGTAAGCACTAACTCTTAATTGTTACCTCAAGCCTCATCTCATACAACCAATCTCAAATCTTAGAACGAAAGGCAAGTGGACTTTTCTTTGGGAGCTAACTAGTTTTACAGCACTGATGGTTGGGTTTTGATGTTGCTTTTTTCCCCTTCTTTTATAGACAGAAACTTTGCTTCTTCAGGTGGAAAAGAGAAATCTGTGTGACTGTGTAGCTGCAAATCTGCTGAACTGAATCCCGGAGGCCAGCTGAGGAGTATCACCTGTTCAGCGGTTTTTAAAGGGCAGCTGTATACAATACAGCTTTATGGAGCTCATGTTGTAAGCATGTATAACCCAATGTACTGAGGAAATTAGGGGGTTGTGTCTTATGTATTTGTCTGCTCCGTTTTGGTTTGTTTGTTGGGTTTTTTTTTTTAAGTACTGTTTTCATATACACTGGGTTGCCAGTAAGGGCTCAGTTCAGTAAATCTGTTACTTGGTATTAGAGTGGGGGAAAAATTTACCTGCTTTCATTTTTAAATCACAGTTGGCCAAGTGTAACCTACCAGATAAATATGGCCAGCAGTGGTCTAGAGACACTTGCAGCTGTTTTTTGTCTCTAATACGAACATACCTCTGTGGCGACTTACCCAGTTGCATTGAGACAGGGAATTGTGGTCTCTGTAGGTCTTCGCCTGTGTATTAAAGATGATGAAAGTCCTTTCTGTTTATTGTCTGCACTGTGATCACATTCGGGCACGTAGTAGTTCTGTCAGTGGTAATGAGGTGTGTGATATGAGGAGGATATGTGTGCTGAACTTGGCCCCAAACCGTTTATATCTTAGTGCTGAGTTTTCTGGTATCCTGTGTAAGAGTATTGTCTTCTTTAATTAAAACCTTTAATTTCTTCCCCTCCTTCCCTGGACACTCCATTCTTAACCCACTATATCTGTAAATAGCTTTATCCTAGCAGGTCAAATGGATAGAGTAGGAAAAGGAGAATAAGGGCATGACTAGGCAGCCTTGCCAGCTGCAGCTGCACCAAACACTGCCACTGGCAGCTGCTGAAGAAAAGTTACCAGCTCCCTGCAGTGCCAAGTTGTTTCTTCATGAGAGTCCTCCTCATCTTCAGGTGAAACACACGGGTTCGGTCACTCATATTTAGTCCGTTCTGTGATGGACTGAACTCCAAACGTTTTGGTCTTTCCTTGTAGTTGCCTTTGAAAGCTGCTCTTTTTTGTTTCAGGCACGAAGACAGACTTGTGTACCTGAAAGCTGAGGTGATTTTTATCTTCAACTCTACTACTTTATTGTAAGATTCTGGGTCCACTCGCAAGTCTGAATTAGGCTGAGCAGTCTTGAGTAGATGCTTTAAGTTTACTTGATGTGATTTAGAGCCACCTCAAGCCACTGCAAAAGTGGGGCTGTGGGTTGATAGCTCGGCTTGGGGAGTGGATGGGAGGTGGACACCTGAAGGCCAAAATCTCTTCAGCTGAATTTGGAAGAGGGTGCCTGCCTGCAGAGTTACTTCTCTAACTAAACTGGTGGGATCTCGCTGGGAGTGGATGCGTGAGGAGACACAACTCTGCCAGTGCAGCTGTAGGTATGGTAACAAACAAATGGGGAGAAGGGGATCACGATAAACAGCCTCAGTGGCTTGTCAAGCCTGTCCACAGCTAAAGAGGCGTTGGAAACCCAATTCCTGCACACTGAGAAGTGCGGCACGCTCTTCTGCACGGGACCAGGACACAGGCTGGCACAGAAGCTCCATATGAACTGGAGAGGGGATTCTGATGTTATATTTTCAGAATCCCTCGGGAGCACCCGTTCCGTGTGTTTTCCAGTAGGCCCGTTCACACAGCGTGGGAGCGCTGGCACTACTCATGTCCGGCTGCTGGGCGAAATAAAAATAACTGCAAGCCCCACCTGCAGCTCCGCTCTCAGACAGTGGGAAGGGAGAGCAGTCCTTCCCTCGCGCATGGCAGAGCGTTTGCTGGACTTCTTGGAGCAAGGCCTCCTTTTGAGGGCTGCAGCTGGTCCTGGCTGTAGCAGAATGGCTTCCCAGAGCTTCTTGGCTTTTGCTGCACTTGGGTCATGCCCATCTTGTTCTAGGTTGGCTTTGTTCCTCTCCTTTGCTCTGGACCTGCCTTGTCTCTCTGTTGCAACTTCGTTTTCCCATTCCAGTCTGGCATTGCCTTCTTTCTAGACCCAGAGATTTCTCGGTGAACCCCTGCCCACCCCATCCTGATGGCTCCGTGTGTAGTCACTGCAAGTGTGAGTGGTGGGGCTGATACTGCTCAGATCAGCACACCCTTTAGATCCAGCTGGCGGCACTGCTGGAGCAATGGGTGGCACTCCAGTTTACCATGGAGTGAGTGGACGTGGTGCCAAGCAACACTAGTATCTCATTCCCTGTCCGATGAAGACATTGTGGGGAAGGGCCTCTTTTTACCTGGGAAGCAATTTACAGAACTTGTAGAAAGTACCAGAACAGTTCGGGTGGTGAAAACTCTGCTCCCAAAGCTGAGTTAATCTGTGGACTGCCCACCAGGATGCTCTAAGCTCACCAGCTCATTATAGGTGTGGGCAGGAACCCAGCCATGGTGAGCTGCTGGTTTTGCCAGGCATTGGGTAATAGATGTTCTGCCACAACTGGAAGTGCCCGTAGATCTTGATGAATTTTTCCCTTCAAGTCTGCACAGACACCGGCTTGGAACAAAAGAAAATCTTGACTATGTGGAAATATTTTCCTTCAGTCATTTTGCTACACCTCTGCCTTCTGATTCCCATTGCCAGAACTGGGGTAGTGAAACAGAGGACGTAACAGCTGTTGCCCCAAGAGAAGTCAGCCAGGATGGGGACAGATGAGAAAAAGGGAATAACTTCCTCGGAATCTGACAAAAAGTAAAGATCCTCTTCAACCTGCAGAAGATCCATTAGAACCAGGAACTGCCTAGTGGAAATTCAAAGGAGCTGCATGTTCCTTTAAAGCACACCTTACATACTTTCCTTTAGTTGTTCTGTATCACCTCTTGTTCAAACCCACCAAAATAGCTAGAGAGCAGAAGACAGATAACATGTCACTAGTTCTGAACAATGATTGGCAGGGAGGTCTGGGAATTGCACCCAGCAACCAGAATATCTGTTCTGGGCAAGTGAACAGGAACTTTTGAAGGATTTGAATATCTAAATTCAGGTTTAATATGACATAGCAGCAAGAGTCAAGACTAATCGATAGAGCAAAAGAATACAGCAGAACAAGCGCATCTTTTCTCCTCAAAATCCAAAGGTCCCTGTTAAATCCAAACTGTTGTTTCATATGTGTTTAACAGGTCCATCAGAACACACATGCATCCTTCTCACTGTACACCTCGTCCTGTTTTATTCCCTTTACTACATTATGTGCTTGTCTCTTGCTTTGTGACTGCACTGAAATCTGTCTGGGGCACAGCTGTCTTGCCAATAGCACTGGAAGGTGGCCATCACACCTTCAGGCGTTGTGAACTTATTAAATAAAAATCACAAAGTAAAATACGCTCTAGCTTCAAGCATAGTATTTGTTTTTAATGCATGGGTTTGCAGTTTAATCTCGACGTAGATACTCCTTAACCTTCTAACTCCGGCTTGCTCTTCCGACTGTAACTTTGTAGAGATGAGGAGTTGCAGAGATGGTATTTTCAAGGCCTCTAAGCTCCTGAAGTTTAAAAAGTGGCTTGCAAAATAAGAAAAAGAGTCCCAGGCATGGATGCCATGAGAAAAGAAATGCAAATATCTGCATTTATTTTATTTCTTACATTCGTCTGCCTACACTTCTCTTTCCTGATAGTCAGTGCTGTCGTAATTTGATTTCTGCTCTGAACCACAGACTTGCTGAAAACCTGCTAACATATCAGCTTGTCTTCATTAGCCTTGAGCGCCTTTTGCTGTTTAAATCAATGTAAGTGATACTGCGCTTTTCGGGCCATTTAAGTGACAAAACTATAGCTTGTTCTCTTTGTCAATAGAGTCTGAAAATGGAACAGGACTGGCAACTCTGTCATTATTCTTTATATAGCTTCAGTCTTCTCTGAGAGTCCAAATCAACTGGAAAGACTGCTGACTGGTGATGCAGCTTAGAGCGTTCCATAGGAAAGCAGGACACAGGTTTCAAGGGAGGCCAGTGTTCAAGTTCTTGTTTTGGGGTGGGAGGACCTGAATATTCTCTGTGTGTGCAGTAATAGCTGCACTTACACAATGTTCATGCTCAGGCAAACAGAATGGCAGCTTTGGCCCTGAACGACATATAATTGTTAGATATTTTCGAAACGTTGATGCTATTTTCATTTTCTTTTAAGATTTTATTTTTAGTGTATTCCTTTACTCCTAAACTCTGTAAAATATTTGGCTATGCAAGAGCCACTAGGTACCACTGACAGAGAAATGAAGGAATCACATCACTGGGATTTTTTTGCTCTATGAAGTGTCAGTTGTTGCATTGCAGCAGTTAGGATCTTGTGTTAATTGTCAGAGAAAGTAGAGACAAAACACAGTTTCTATTAGCTTTAAGTGCAAAGAATGTTTATTGCACGATATTTTAATGTGCATAAGGATATTTATCTAAGGGGCTTTCCTGCACAATAGGAAGTGTAGGAGATTTTCTGTATAACAGAATTGAGCCTAGTCCAAATTAATGGAAAGATCTGCTAACATAAAATACATTTTAATGTCAGAGCTGGACTAACTTTTGAGCAAACCAGTGTTCATTTAGGCAAACAATAATGACAAAACCTGTCATTTTGTGTGGCTTCTGCACTGAGCCTGGTGAAACTTAGCATTTTCTTTTGCATAAAGACGAACAGACTTTAAAATTCTCAGTGGTACCAGGTTTTGTGAAGTTTTATCTATTCAGCTCTTGACCACAACCTTAAAAGATGACCATGGTTTCACTCTGAGACTTTTCAGTTTAATATAGGGGCTCAGGACAGACACAAACTTTGGGACCAAAATCAAAGTTACCTGCATTTGTGAATGCTTATAGTCCAGCCTTTCATTTGAGCCCATCTTTAGTGCTATGAGTTGACTTTCAAAGCTCTGGGCATTGTGGGTTATTTCTCTTCTCCAGATAAAGGGCAGAACTTCATCCATGCAGTATATTTGATACACATAATTTCTTGCCTAAGCAGCTCTTGCATTCGTTCTGGACTCTACCTACACTGTAATAAAGAATCCAGCTTGTGAAAAGTATCTGGTTTCAGCCAACAGTGCTGGATGTAACTAATGCACAATTCAGTCTTGCACTGAAGTGCGAACTGAACAATGTTGAAATGCCTTTTGACGGCTGGTATATTGCACATTTGAAGTATGGTTTGCTTTATATACACTGTAAAATCAAATTGTGTATAACCCATAGAAGGTTGAATCATGTCCTGGAAGTCAATAGCTTTTCTAAAATACGAGTTCTCCCCACATCCCCTTCCCTTATGCACATCCAGGCTGTGCAGAGAACTGCCTGTGCCATTTGTTACTCTGGTTTTGGTAGCCACAGAATAATGTGCCTAAACCCCAGCACTTAAAAAAAAAAATCAACAGCTTCTTCCTCAGCATCAACTGCTCTCAGAACACGTGAATTCACAAGATATTTTTACACACAATTCTCTAGCAAGTAGAAAAATGACACGCTTACATCTTGCTAGGCGGTGATAATACTGGCAGTAGCAAGGCAAATAGCTCAGCTTCACGGTCCGTGGTGTTCAGAATGAGCGTACATGGCCAGCACACAACCCTTGCCTACGCTGCGAATTTACCCCATGTCCAGCACAGTGATCAGTCGCTGGATTTCCAGCAGTCCAATGCGAACCACAATTCTAAACTAGGAAAACTGCCATTTTGCCAGTGGTTCTTACTTCTTACTGGAACCGAAAGCCTGAATGGACCTTCCTTTCACAATATGTTGACAGCAGCCCCTCCTGTGGAGCGGAAAGCATTCTAGGCTTCAGAAGGCATTTAAAGGTGCTCGTCACACTTGGCTTCAGCTGATTTTCGGACAATTGATCAGGCCTGGGTGCTTTCCTGCCTCTTACACTGTGGTGGAAGTGGCCGCTTGGAGCTGACTGGTTCCTGCACGGAGGGATCGAGGTGCTGAGTTTCCACCATCCCCCCTTTGCAGCCACAGCCTGTTTTGCAGTGTCACCTGGACTTCGTTGGTACAGCTGCAGTGTCTCGAAGTCTCATCATCTGAACGATGTTCAGCTGGCGGTTGGATTCTTGGAAGGTTTTCCAGGAAGCTCTGTGATGGGGAACTTGCCAAGCAATGATGCTGAGAACAAATTTATCGTCTCACAAGGGAGATTTTTTTTCCCCACCAAACCTCTGGCTTAGTGTTAAAGAAGATACTGAGCCATCAAATAAAGGTGTCATTATCTCACATCACGAGGGATAAGTATAGGTAGGGTGCTTGAATTTTCTGTCCTTCTCAGGGCCTGAGGTGGTTGTCAGAAAAAAAAGACAATAAAATTTATTCTGTTTGTGGGCTAAAACACCTATAGTGCACCAGCCTCTCACCCCTCAATTAATCTGCAATACTGTGAAATAACTATTTAAGGGACAATTAAGAAGCTGTGGGCCCTGGCAGCTGCCCTTAAGCCACATGTCTCTGAATTCCTTTGTCAGTGACCCATCCCAAAATGGGAATGTTCTCGAGCCATCATATTGCTTAGACCAGAAAAGCATCGCCTTTGCCCTCGTAACTGGGGAAGGAGAAATAGCCTGACTTTCAGATGCTGCACAAGGGCAATGCATTTCTCCCAGGGGTGTCTGTGTTTATGATGAAATTACAACACAGAGAGCTGGGAAGTGACTGCCTGGGAAGCAGAATTATTCTTGTAATCATAGAATCACAAAAAACAGGAAGGGAAAAGTATCCATAGGAAATCAACTGATTATTCCTGATGAAGTGTAGCACCTTGTTCTCATCCTTATCAAATTTTATTCTGGTTTTAGACTTTCTGTTTTCAGACCCTTTATTTCAATTTGTCTGTATGATTTAGAATTCTGGTCTTCTCCCCCAGCATTGCTTATAACCTCCCAGGCTGATGTTACATCTTAAATAACCACTTTGCTTATTCATAATCCAGCTGACTAACAGAATGCTGAATAAGCCTTGACCTGAGTCTCTGGAGACCCAGTGTGACGTATCTTGCCGTGGTGACAGCGCCCATTGCTCACTCACACCCAGCCAGTTTTGGGGCCTCAGAGCAGCCTCCTCAGTTTGCTTTGGACGATGTTGTGTGACACAGCACCAGAAATCTTCCTGAAGTTGATTTAATTTGGCTTTCCCTACCTGGAAGGCCTGTTGCCGTGTCACAGAAGGAAACTAAACTGGTCTGACTTGATTCTTGACAAATACCTCTTATTTGCAACTCCACTTCTTGTTTTCTGAGTGCTTACAAACTGTCGGTGGGATTATTTCTTCTCAAACATTCTCAAGGTTTGGCAGGAGACTGGTTTGTGTGTCATTTTCCATTTTCTCTTCCCCCTTTTAAAAATAGTCACTGCGTTTATCCTTTTCCACGGCTGCTCTAACTCACATCTTCCCTGAGGTCTCAGCAATAATTGCTGATGATGGTTGCTTTGGTTTCTTCTTAAATCTCCTGAGGCAGGTCTAGCCATAGCCCTGAGTGAAAAGAGAGCTTTAGGCAGATTGACACCCAGAAAAGTGACCTGGCACAAACCTACAAGCATATGTAACCAAAGCAAATTTCTGCTAAATGCTCTCACCTAAAATGTGGTGTTAGTTGTGTTAACCTCCTCCTCACTAGTTTACCTTATGCTGGGTGGCAGATAAAAAGATGCTTAAGCCCTGTATCACTTTCTAGGCAACAATTCGATTAACTTTCCCCTTGTGCTGAACAGACAACAAGCTCTTAACTTGGTTTTTGTCTTCCTTAACCCCCCATGTGTTTAAAGAATGCTTTCTTGCTGTTCTTCACGTTTCTCACTATTTGCATCTGGTTTTGCTTCTTGGCCTTTCTGGGGTTGTGCCTGTATTCTCTTGCCAGTCTATTATTCAAGTAACAGCAAACAGACACAGGTTCTTCTGTCTCTGTGTTTTCTTCTGTTTGAGTTCAACAAAAGGCTTATTGCCATGTTAGCAGGCAATGCTTTAGCTCTTCATATTAGACTGGGATTAACCACCCTATATGCCATGTGTACCCATGGCTATAATAATGGAGTCCTAAAATTAGAACCTTTGCCTGCATACATATTTAAGTCAGCCCTTTAATGTTAGTGATTTTAACTAGGTGTGTACATTTTCTTCCTCCACTGTGAAGATGTAACTTGAAATACCTGTAACACTCAAACATCAATAAGAGGTTTTCTGAGGGAGTTACCAGATGTCTGTCCTCACTAACCATCTTCCCAATAAATGCGTGGATGTTTCTGATTATTTTGGAGGAAACTCTTCTTTTGTTAGCAGATGATAATTAGGTATGGATTCTTTGCGGAAACAGAAAACAAAGTATAAATATTTCCAGCAGCCCTCTGGAATGCACTATGGCATTCTTCAGACAGCAAATGGACTCCTGTGAATCTCTGAATTTTCGCGTTCTTCAAAGTAGGTTTAGCACTGGTATCCCCAGTCGTAGCGGTAGGCAGTAGTGAATGTAATAGCAAAGCAAGACATGCAAGTGCTTTCATGCTTCTCTCTTCTCCAGCATTGCTGGAGGCGATAGAACAACACCGATTTCTGGAACTTCTCCATGCAGACTGGCTCCTGTTTCCCGTGAACTGAGAACTGCACCTTGGACCACACCATTATGTTAGCAAGAGGAGCTGGGAACGTTTTTCAGGCTTCTTAAAGACCATGGCGTTTGACACAAAAACCAGCCTAACTCTGCAAGTGCAATGTCTGATTGTTTTATGTTGGCACCAAGTGGTTAAAAAAAAGGACATTATATTAAGCTTAGTAATGTGCTGCAACACAGAAATAACACCTTCCTCCCCATTAGATGGTGGATAGATAGTGCCCTGCTGCAGATCCCCCCACTGTCACGAGCGAGAGGAGGTTCAGTGGTGTTGTGCTGTCTGGATGGCAGCAGTCCAGTTCGATGAGGACTCCTTCTGTGGTGCTATCACAGTGTTAAGTCTGGATAGTGGGTGGCGAAGCAGTCAGAAACCAAGACAGAGACAGTCCATCCTCTCACAGAGAAGCTTTATTGGATGCATATACAACTATGAAAACTTTGCTGTGATACATAGACCCTAATAACAAGATATCACCAAACCATGCGTAGGCATCCTTGGAGTCTTGACACCCTGGCAATGACATATGTCAGGATGTTCAGCTTCTCTTTATTCCAAATTTTCCCAAGTTCTCGGTTCCAATCTCTTTTTATACTTTCTGCAGTTGTTTAGGATGGGTAACACCTCTGCTTACTTCTGCGGTTGCCCTTCTTCCCTGAGATGTCAAATCCCTCTCCTTACATCATTGTGGGTTGCACTGCTTTTTCTACCTACCTACTGAAAAGACCAAGCAATTATGAAAAAGATTTTAGAAAATAGTTACAATTTTAGAAAAGGCTATACTGATACCTTGAAAAAATATTAGAATGAACAGTGCTTTCCATCTTATCAAAGGTCATTGCATCTGTAGGCGATTCCTAACTTCTTCTTGAAGATCATGTATGAAAACTATGATATGGCTGTGGGACCATAATGAGGGTATGCACAAGAAACACATATGCCAGGGTGAATAGAAGTGTAAGGTTTGGATTTTGTGCCAGAATTTCCATTTGGTGTTATTTAAAACCTCAGATCAGGTCTAGGCTATGTGACCAGCCCTAGATGAGTGTATAGTCCAACTGTACAATGTTGTTTCATTATAACTTGGCTCTTAAGGAGCTGCTCCTTTAACAGGCGTCTGGGGCCTGTGAAGGGACAAACAATGTTAAACTGGACCATCTCACACAATCTCATGACATCCAGCTTCAGAGCTTGGATTAGGAGTCTCAGCTTCTCTTAAAGTCAGTGGAGCCATTTTGGTGCACTCATGTTATGAAGACCCCATTGACTGAGCCTTCATTTAGACCTTCCACACAAGGGAAGTTGAGTTTCAGTTGCACTTTGGGCTAAAAATTTGTGCAATTTGTCATTCTTGTAAGAATTGCTTCCACAACTCTGGGCTGCCCTCCTGCAAAGTCTGCACTTGCACGCACAAGACAATTCCACTTTGCCAGAAAGTGGTCAAGAGCTTGGAGCCCTTTGAGACGACTTTCAAACTAACCTGGTCCGAAAGCATAAGCGTTGAAATGAGGGATGCAAGAGGTAATTCTGAGGAAGTCACAGGAACAAGTAAAATAGAAGCAGAGTACATTGCAGGTGACAGACCTTTGGGCTGAAGAAACCCAGGGATAAATTGTGTCTCAGGCTGGGAAGGCTGATACCTCCACAGCCTGGCAGACAGGCCAAGAGAGTTGGGATTGTTCAGTTTTAAACTAAAACAAAAAGAGGGGAGATTCAGGCCAGACATGAGGAAGAAACGTTTTACACTGAGGGTGGTGAAACCCTGTCCCAGGTTGCCCAGAGAGGTGGTGGATGCCCCATCCCTGGAGACATCCCAGGCCAGGCTGGACGGGGCTCTGAGCAACCTGAGCTGGTGAAGATGTCCCTGCTCATGGCAGGGGGGGCACTGGGTGAGCTTTGAAGGTCCCTTCCAACCCAAACTGTTGTATGATTTGATGATTAGTTGTTCCGTATGGACCAGGAAGGCTGCAGCCTGCTCCCCAGTGAGAGGAGGTAGAGCGTCTTCCCCTGAGAGAAGCACAGACCGCACATTGAATGGATAACGTTGCAAGATGAGTCTTAAACCACACTCCGGAGCAAACAGCTATTGAGAGCCTCCCTCCCTCTTTTCCCAAAGGTAACACCTGCACTTTCCCAGCTGGTTCATGTGCCAACATTGCTGTTGTCCACAAGGCCCCATTTTCAGTGTAGTTTAGCAAAACTCATAATGGAGACTTCCACAGAGCACAGGGCACCATCAGCAGGCCCTGGAACTTCATTTTTTCTGAACAAACTTCTGAGTTTTCATCTCATTTGAAACCTCCCAGAACAAAATCTCACTCTGTGTGAGTTACAGCTAAAGAAAGAGATGGGAGCTGCGTATTTCAGCAGAGTCCCCTTGAGAACAAAAGCAACGAACACAAAAACTGCCTCAGACCCTCTCATGCGGGTGGCAGCGGCCGGTGGTGTCCATGGAGAGGACACGGCCTTTGAGGAGCTGAGGCAGAGGAGTACAGCAGCCACCACCCACCACATCGTGGTCCCTTTAAATCTTCTTCACTTGGCAGCTCCAATTTTTCAGTGTTGCTATAGCAAATCTCCATGGCAATGACCCTGATCAGGGGAAGGGGGGATGCAGGGGGACACACGCATGCTCAGAGTGGCTGCTGGAGCCTCGCCTGCTCGCTACAGCTGCTCCAAGGCTCTGGCACCCAGGCGAAGAGAAAGATCAGGTACTTGTCAAGCTGGGCCTTGGGGTGCACCGCAAGCCCGTGGCAGTGATGTTGCATGTGGGTTTGGTGTCCATGTGGGTCTGTGCTCATCGTGTCTCGTCCGCTCCTTTGTGGGAGGAGCGCTGGGAGCAAACTGCTGATTTTCACTATTTCTCCTCGTTTCAGGCAAGGGGAGAAAGCTTTAATTATTGACGAGAGTCATGGCGTTGCCGTCTGTCTGGAGCGCGATGCATGCGGCGGTTCTGGTGATCTCGGCGGTCGGCCTGCTGAGCGTGAGCCTTGTGGCGGCCGGGCAGGACCCTGGGAGTGTCATCCCTGCAGAAAGTACGTACCGGTACCTGCCCTCGCCCTCCTGCCCCCCCGCTGCACCGCGTCCTCCCTTTCCTCCACTTCACCCACCGCAGCCACACAGATCTGAAGCTCCCCGGGGAACTTTGCATCGCCTCATTAGCGAGGGAGGAACGGTGAATTTGCAACATGTCAGCAAAGCACATGAAAATAGCACTTATACAAACAGCAAGCAGGCGTAGGATTAGTAGTTATTTGGGAAAAAATACTAACTGAATACTGTGATTTTCACTGGAGCTTGTTTAAAAGCTCTTTGGTTGTAGGTCTTTTAGATCTGCTTCTCAAGAGTTTTGTTTCCAGATTGGCCACAAGACGTATCACGTTCTTGCTAGTTTGGATATTATTAGAAGAAAAATTGTGTTTATTTCTGCTAGGGTGTTATGCTCTGCTTATTTTAGTATTTAGCTGGAACAATAGGTCAAGTTCAACTGTCTTGTAACTGCTATAGATTGACACAGGGAAAGTTGACCCAAACAATGTATTTGTGAAACATACATAGATTTCTGAAATCCTGCTGCTATTTTGCAAATCTAAGAAATAAATAAATATGACAGACTGGCTTGAGCACACTGTGGAGCTGGGCGCTGTTGGATTTGAACCACAGCTCTGTATTAACTTCCTCTGTTATTTTGAGAAAGTCTCTACTCAAACTTTCTCAGCTCCAAAATGAGGCAATAGTTCAAAGATATTAGGGGTTGGAGTCAGTGTTCTCAAGAGCGTTTTGGTGACAGCAAATGGGAAGTAGCCACTCATTAGAAACTTACAGTATCCTCTGGGATTAAAAAAAAAAGAAGGTAATTGCATACAAACCTATCTCTAGTTCTTAGTCGCACTTACTTATTATCACAGCTATTTTTTTACATGACTACCGAAATATTTAAGACAAGACCTGGTTTAGTTACTGCATTTTATTATATATGTTTTTATATAATTCCATTACCAGTTTTCAAATACACCTATGTGCGTTTGTCTCTATAGGACTTAAATGCTGAATTTCTTTCTTTTTCCATTCTCTTCTTTTTATTATTAGTGTTAAGTTTTGGTTTGTTCTAAAACAGATCTCATCTCTATTTTACGTGTCTGTTTTCTAGGTGTCAATTTACTTTAGTAAGTTTTGTGACAAGTAGTCCATTTTGTCTCTTCAAGGAGAAAATCATGCTTAAAAAAATTATATGTGCCCATTGTGTGTCTGTGTTGGCAGAGGGAAGCCAACACATTTTTGGGAAAACATATATAGTAGCTCCTTGTTCTGCTCATCTAGTGGGAACCCCCAGAACCGAACTTTTGGCCGAGGTCTCTGACCCCAGTCTCAAGGAGTTATCTTTTCGATATCCTCTGGCCAGGCTCCTGAGTTCTCTGAAGGGCCCTTGCGGAAGATTCCTTGTCTTGTCTTACTCCTGCGTGTGAGAGTGAGGAACGAAGGGCAGGTCAGAGTGTTTCTGTGGCCCTTGTTTCCACAGATACATGCTGCTCTTTTCTGAGTAATGGAGGCTGGTAGCATTGCTATGAACACATAACAACGTTTATGTCCGAGGCCAGGCCAGGAGGAAGACTCTCAGCTGACCATGAACTGTAAATTGATTTGTATTGCAGCAGGGACAGAGTTTTAAAGCCACAAGGAACTCGGGATGCTCCTAATCAGCCACTTGTCAAGCGAGTGCTGCATGGCTGCTAAGTGCTCCAGTGCTAGGGCTAAGTTCCTTTCCCTAGGTTTCCCATAGCAGAGACTCAGGCGTGAATTCCAGGAATTCTTCTCAAATAAGTAATTTATTCACAAGATACAGTGTAGAGCAGCTCGAGCTGGGTGCCTCCAGAACAGGGACCCTCAGCAGAAAAAAAATTAGACACTCATACCCTCACAATCCAAGAGCGCAGCCCACATGCGTCACTCCGGGCTGACTGCAAAATTAGAGTCTGGGGTCTCCCCATTCTTCAGTGGATCACTTCGTTTTCATCAGGTGGGCTGTCAGTCAAATTCTTGACCTTCAGTTGCTGTTTTACACCTGCAGCTGGAAAAAGATAAGTTCTTGTAATAGCCAAAACATTCTACTTTTAGATGCTGTTCTGTTCCTTATCTCGAGAGTTGAGCACCTTTATCTTCTAGCTTGAAGACTCCGAGGACTTTTTTACTTAAAAAAGCAGAAAGTTCAAGGGTTCACAGCTTGCAGAAATTATGCTAAGGAAACCTACTTATGCTAAGCGAATTCTATCTAAGCCGTTTCCATCCAAGCTCTATAAGAAGCAGGATACCAAATAATTCAATAAGCTAAGGCAGTCTATTCCCTCACATCCAGGTTCTTCCCTCTGGCCATCAGGGTTCTTCCTGGTAGTTAACCTGTGGAACCCCTTCCTTAAGACATCGCGGATGCTAAAAGTTTGCATGGGATTGCAGAACTGGCTGGGTAAATTCAAGGAAAAGAAAGGGCTAAAAGGACTGTTGGATACAGCAGCAGTTGCTCTGGCTCAGGAGCTGTGAACTGCATATTCCTGAGGCCTGGGGGGGTCTCTGGGGACACATCTCTGCACATTTACCTTTTTCTTGTGCTTTCATGAGCATCCATTGTTGGCCATGAGGGTCACATGTATAACCAGTGACCATGTATGTTCCCTGGCATAGGGACATGGCTGTTCTAGTAACCGGCTGGGATGGTCCCTGGCACACTTTTGTCTGTGCAAAGAAGCCATTTGCCTATCTGGAAGGCAGAGTTTACTCCTCCAGAAATGCACTGTCTCATGCCAGCTGCTCTCAGAGCTTGGGGATGCTCCTAGACCCATTTAACAAGAGATGTAGCTCATGGGAGACAGAACACTGGACCAGCCAGACCTTTGGAGTGATCTAGTACAGACATTCCTGGATCTTCTACTGCTTGGTGTCAGCTCTGCTGGCTATTTCTCGTCAAGGAGTGGATCGTTCTGGGCACTGACCCATTTTGGGGGGCAGTGCTACCGCAGGACATGCACACAGCTCCCCTTTTGCTGGTGCTTAAGCCCATAATGTCAGCCCAGGCAGAATGGTGTCTATGTGATCCAGCAGGAAAAAGGGAGCTCTAGCACACACTCTTGACAGGGATATGTGATGCACATGGACCATACTAAGTGTCCTTCTGCAGGGCAGACCAGTGTGGTGCTCGATGCTTTTCTCTGTTCCCGGGTGTGCAACAAGTGTGATGAGGAGCAGCTGAGGGAACTGGGGCTGTTCAGCCTGGAGAAAAGGAGGCTGAGGGGAGACCTGATCACTGTCTGCAACTGCCTGAAAGGAGGTTGGAGCAGGGAGGGGGTTGGTCTCTTCTCCCAAGTAACAACTGATAGGACAAGAGGAAATGGCCTCAAGTTGCACCAGGGGAGCTTCAGATTGGATATAAGGAAAAATGTATTCCCTGAAAGGGTTGTCAGGCATTGGAACAGGCTGCCCAGGGCAGTGGTGGAGTCACCATCCCTGGAGGTGTTTAAATGACTTATAGGTGAGGTTCTTAGGGACATGGTTTAGTGTTAGATTTAGGTTATGGTTGGACTCAATGATCTTAGGGGTCTCTTCCAACCGAAATGATCCTACGATTCCATAGGACTGGGAGCATACCTTTAGCAGGAATAATCTCTCATGGGCCACACTGCATTAAGCCTCTGTCTCCCATTTGTTGGGAGAAATGTGTCCTCCCTGCAGGAGCAGGAGAGGGGCAGCGATGCTCTTTTGCAAGTGTGGGAGGTGCAAGAGTCACAGGAGAGAAGCGTGAGAGTGAGTCAGAGTTCTTGTTAGCATTGCAGAGAGCTCCTGCCCTGTGTGTGGCACCGATATCTGGCTTGGGGTACCATCACCTGCTCTCCACTTGGCATACTTGCTGCCAGCCAGAGAGCCAGGCCCAGCTTTTTATGAATAATGCTAATTACCGGTGATTAATCATGTCCTTATACTTTATACGCAGCACTTTGCATATGCAAAAGACTGCTTAAGTGTGAGGTGATGTTACTAATGTTTGTGGATTATTTCCTTTCAAGTTCAGTGCAATCCACTAAAAAAAAGTTAAGTAATTTCCCCAACCTCCCCTTGCATTTACAACCGAGATCACCCACTGTGAAAGCTGAAGTGCAGAATTTGAAGAGCAGAAGCTGGTCAGTCTGTTTTCATTAGCCAAGCTGCATGAAATGCAGAGAGTAAACACCATGTGCATGTGCGGGAAAGTAAATTAGACTTCCACAGTGCTTTCAGTTCCAGTTTATCACCAAGAAGAAGCCCAGAAGCACCTTTTAAGTTCTCCTCCCCCACTTCTCCCTGAATGCACAAAGACACATACAGTCTTTGTGCTGACAGGACCCACTTAAAGAATTATAGCTGACTCTTGGTAATTCTCATTATGTTAATCCACAAACCTGTTAAGTCTCCCTATGAACGATAGCCTGTTCCCAGCTGTCAGCAAGGAATTAATAGCACTCTGCTGTACTTTGCTATGATGTGACTTAAGGTTTGGTTTGGTTTAAGCTGATGTAAGCCTATGCTGCCTCTGCCCTTCTCCTCCCCATAACCTGGCCTTCTGTCCTCATTTTATTTCTTGTTCTGGCTCAAGAACTTGAGCATCCAGGATCTGATCTGGAGAAAAAAAAATCAGTGATCCAGCTGACCGAGCAACTGCTTGGTCGCTCCTGCTGTGAGCGAGGGAAGGTGTGGGAACATACAGCCAAGGACAGAAAGCAGGGTGGGATTGCTCCTATTGGCAACAGCACCCATTTAGATTTGCCTAAAACCTTTGTGAAAATAGACCCTTAGACATCATTACATTGGGAGAATGTCCATGTGCATCCTACTGAAAATATTGTGAGCATGAAGAGAGATCAAGTCCAGCTAGACTGGCCAGCTTACCAGCCCAGCTCTTCAGTCTGGAAAGGAGACGCTGAGGCAGGGAGTGATGGAGAGCAGCAAAGTCATAAGTGGGACAAAGGTGGTGAATATTTAATAACTGTCTCTTCTACTGAAAAATGAGAGGCAGGAAATGAAAGCAGCAGATGTTAACTTCAGAGCAGACAGGAATGGTATTTTATTCACTCACTGAATAGCTGAGCTGTGGACTCATACCCACAAGGCACTGTATGTGCCAGAAGTTTACATGGATTCAGGAAGCAATGGGGCAAATTAACAGGCGGTAAAAATAAAGAAAGGAGGGCTTATCAGATGTAGAAACACCAGCCAGATTCAGGATATCCTCCAGTCTCTTGGTAGGCTAGAAGAATCACAGAATGGTTGGGGTTGAAGTGACCTCTGGAGATCATCCAGTCTAACCCACCTGCTAACGCAGGTTCACCAGAGCAGATCACACAGGAAGGTGTCCAGGTGGGTTTGAATGTCTGCAGAGAAGGAGACTGCACAACCTCTCTGGGCAGCCTGGTCCAGGGCTCTGGCACCTCAAAGGAAAAAAGTTTGTCCTCCTATTCAGATGGAACCTCCTGTGCTTCAGTCTGTGCCCGTTGCTAGAGGCTTATCTGTTCCTTAAGCATCTGCTGTTAGTTACTGCAAGAGTCTGGCTAGAATAATAGTTTAAAAGCCTGATTAGAACCAGGACTTGGGGAGCTCTGCTGATAAAAATCCTCTGTAGCTCCAAGCTTTCCAGGTGGTGGGTGTTGCTGCTTTAGTGAGTCCTCTCTGTGCTGTTGTAAGCCAAAATGATGCAATAGCTGGTTGGAGGAATGACTGGAGCTCTCCCACTGCCTGGAGAAGGACCCTCCACCAAGGAGGAGAGCCTGGGAAACCATATTAGAGAGTGAATACCCCGTTATGTGGTGAAACTGGCTGCATCTGCACTATGGCAGTGCTGTGTCAGGAGCTTCACGCGTGCTGATCCAGGTGCACAGGCCGGTGTTCTTAGTGCTACCACCTTCTTCCTGTGGAAGCTGCTTTGATGACAGGGCAGCTGCATACACAGGGCTGGCAGAAGTGAAATAAGCACTAAGGCATGGTTGTGCCTTTCCACTTGTACCTCTCTGTCCACACAGGAGCACTTGGCTGCCATAAATACCAGTGAATGATCCCATGCAGCCATGGCCTTCACGAGGGCCTGGGAAGACTTCCTGGGTGGCAAGCAGTGACTGACTATGGAATTCATGGTTCTCCTCAAAGATGCCTTCTCCACACTGCCAGAGCAGGAGACATTAGTTTATGACCTGTAGTTTCTTTTTTCTCCAACAAGTTCTTATTTTGATAATAGTTTAATGACAAGCACTTCAAGGTATGCAGCCCCTCACCGAGGTGGAGCCAGGGCAGGGTGCTTTCTGAGGCTACCATAACAAGGGGAAGGAGCAAGCCATGACACCAAGTGAAGGATGGATTTGCTGACAGCAGACTGAGGATGCAGGTTCTTTCTAAGGGCTCTTCTCTGTGATCTGAAGTCAAAACAAGTAAATTACTGAAATACTGAAAAAAGGAGGGGTTTGAGTGTCTTTCAAATGTGCTCAAAACCATCCTGTTGTTAACTCGTCTCAGGCCTGGAGACAGATTCTTTGTGAGCGATGCGGTTCTTATAAAGGTGAGGACTTTGCATCTCCCCATGTCCCTGGAACTAAATCCCTGGCTTGTTCCCTGGATCTCCCTGACATGTAATCTGCGTGGAGGCTGGCGATGGAGGAGGTTTGGTGGGAGCAAAACAACCTCCTGAGCAGGTCAAAGCCCTAGAGGCCTGCTGGGGACCAAGAAGCACTCTGGATGCTTCATTAAGTTTGTGACTGAATCATAGAATCATTTTGGTTGGAAGAGACCCTCAGGATCATCGAGTCCAGCCATAATCTTGGCAGAGCAGAAATACCCCGGTCCAGAAGTGAGCCATTTTAGGTGTTGTCAAGTCCTCTTCTCCTCCTCCTCTTCTCTGCCTTTTCCCTGCCCCTCTCTGCACACACACTGGCACCAGCTGCAGAGCCTGTGGGACACTTTGCATTCCTGGCAGATTAAAAATAAAGGAGCAGGTGAAAGGAAGCAAATACAGATCTGGCACTGTCCCTTGCCAAGCTGCTCTGTCAGAGCTCCCGTGAAAACAGACCTGCCTGTCTGGTTTCTGAACCACTGCAAACTGCTATTTTCAGTGTATCAGTTGAGAATTAACCCATGTCAGAGGAGGACTGAGATTTTCAATTTTAAGGGGAGAGGCTGGGGGCTGAAGGCACACGGCACCGGGCAGAATCAAACCTGGGCTGTGTTCGAAAAAGCACACACAGCAGAAAGCTCTTGTGCTTTTGCTGGTATTCACACATTTCCACAGGACAGAAACAGCCCTGTCCACAGGCAGCCCTAACCTGGTACAAATGCAGGTGCGGGTGCCTGGTAAAATGGGTTTTCTCCTGGCATTGCAAAGTCTCTGAGTATTGCCTCCCTGTGCTGCTACACTGCAGATTTCACGCTGTGACAGTGATGTCTTCTGTACATTTTTCCAGGTCGTCCCTGTGTTGACTGCCATGCATTTGAGTTCATGCAGAGGGCGTTGCAGGATTTAAAGAAGACGGCATATAATCTAGACACACGGGTATGTTTTTATATAGAAATGCTTTTACTTAGCCTTTATCTCCAAGTGTCCAGGTCTGCCTGTCTGTGTACAGCAGACATGACATCTCTGCTGACTCACTTCCATTCCAGCAAATAGGATTGTATCAAGTACAGATTATTTTTCACAGGCTGGAGAGGTTCATGAAAGATCATCTAGTCAGACTTCTTGCATAACAGGCTAAAGAATTACCCCAGACAGTCTCTGCATCAAATAGAGAAGGAAAGAAGATGTATGAAGGGAGAGAAGAACAAGAAAGATTATTTACTCTTTATTTCACAACATCGCTTCTGAGCTGTGGAATGTTCTGTGGGCAGGATCAGAAGGTGAATGGGAGAGCAAGAAGGTGGCAAAGAGGAAAGGGAGGCACATATATTCCTCCCTTGTGGATTGATGCTCTGTGAAAAAGGAGGAAGCACACTTGCTCAGGTAGTTATCACAGCACGCTGGCCATTTTGCAACTTCCCATGCCAGTCTTGTGCTGCAGCAGTCTCAATGAACACGAAGCGAGGGTGTGTTAAATGCCCTGATTTTAGCAATGCATACCGGTGTGGGTTCATAAATATGCACAAACACTGACGGGGGTGGGACTTACCACGGTGGTTCCCATGCTGTCTGAACTTTGCAAGAGGCAGGAGGCCTCTCACCTCTAATAAAGCCCCCCTCCCCACCACGGACCTGTTGTCCTACCTCTCCTTCCCTAACAGCTCCATTAACACTGGCAACATGACAGTAAAGCAACTTGTGGTGAGTGAAACCAGTTCACCACCACAACTTCCAGTTCATTTGGGTGCCCGCTCAATGCCTTTGACCAGTGCCATCTGTTGGTAGATGAGAAGGGCTCCTTATTCCTCTCAGGTTGCCCTCTGCTCAGATTTCCATGCACAGCAGAGTCAACCAAAGAGATGTAAATCAATTACGTGTCTCAAACTCTGCCACAAAAGGGCAATTACATTGCTTTGCCTTTGTTTTCTCATGACCTTGGGCAATCATGTAAGGCCCTTCACAATAAGGTTGGAGCGACTTCAGCTTTCTTGAGCTATCAATAGCAAACTGATTAGGGCAGAACTCCGAGTGCGGTACGGGTTACATTGCAAAAGTTTCTTGTGCACTAGTGTAGTACTAAATAACTGTTACGTGTCAGACTGCGGATAGAGGGGCGTTACCTCCAGCAGCTCTGCTGGGCTTTTTGGAGCATGGCAGGCTTTCACCTCTTTGCATCAGGTTCAGCCGAAATGTTTTGTACCTACACATGACACGGCAAGACCATGTGCAATTGCAGCTGCGTTGGTTCTTATACTGTCAGCAGGCTTTACATGGGAAGTTAAAGGAGGTACTAAATTTCTGTCTAGGTTGCACTGGGAAGATTTTTTTTTTTTTTGAGTGCAATAGAGGCAGCACAATTCCATAATCCCATTTACAGAGATATTCAGACGTATCTGTGCTGGCTATTCTATTTGGAGGGTGGAGTGAGAAAGCAGCCCATCCAAGAGCAACGCTCCGTTGTAAGAGGTGAGACAGAATAAATAGGGAGAAGCTGGTCCCAGGGCGCTCCAAGATAAGCCTCTGTTTCTGTAAAGACCTGGACAGATGTCAAAGCACTGATTTAGGCAGCTCTCAGTATTACAGAACAAGGGGCGCAGGAACAGTGCATCACCAAACCAAGCATAACCAGTTATCTGGAACATCACCCACCCTTTGACAACTGTCAGAGTTTAATACTACTAGTAAAGAATGGGAATATTATTGTCCATCTCTTGCAGCCTTTGGACTGAGACTCCAAAGGTCTTTCTGGAAGAGACGCTTTAGTTAAATACAAATTATTGAATGAGGCAGAGAAACTAAAGTGAAATGTAGTGGCCAGCGCCCTACAAATGGCACACTGTGGTTTTTTATTCTCTGAAAGGTACAGCCTCCATTGCCCTACTTAACCACTGGTGCTTGGCTCATGCTGACCAGCTATCATTTCTCAAGTTTTACACACAAATAACTTCATTTAACAACTCCCGAGTTTTGAAAGTTGTTGTTACAAGGGCAAGGACTGTTCCTATCAGGGACTTCCTAAGCCAGTGCCAACAGGGCCACAATATATTTTTGTAATTGATGCTTCTCTTTCACAGCCTTTCAGTTTACAATTGAGTGCTCCCAGAGCTGCTCTTCCTTGCCTGTAAATAGTCATGAGTGACGCCTAGGCAGGGTTTGTGGTAACAGTGACAGCTTGTTGGCATTACGATGAAATCCAATAAGTCTGTTTGATGTTAAGATGATTCTGTGATTTCTACTGGGCTCCCAACAATGAGAGCATTCACTCATCCAGGATTGCATTGTACAAGCGAGGAGCAGTGTTTAATAACGCCTGCCATTGCGCTAAGCCGATAAGTCAAAGCAGGCAAGGAAAGTGAACAAGTCTTTAATGCAAAGGTTGATGTCAGAAGTTCAAGCTGAAACGCACAGAGGGCTGTGGAGGGGAAGGAAAAGCAATTCTGCAACAAGCTCTGCATGCAAGAGCTTGGAGTCTGAGACCAAGGAGTGAGCTGTGAGTGGGAGCTGTGGGGCCAGAGGAGCTGCTGGCCAAGCAAGGCAGGGCCTGGTGGAGCAGGCCCCAGGTAGAAGTACCTGGCTACTCCTTTGGAAACTCTGTGTCTTTGTTAATTAGCCCTTCACTGTTTTTAAAGTAATTTGTCAGGAGGCACCATGTCAGAGGAACACCAACAGGCTGAAGATCAAAACTTTTAGATAATTTGCTAACAAGTGATTTTCAGCATTTAATGATTTTTTTTTCCAGTGCAGATAGGAAACGTGTTCAGGGTGAATTTAAGCCTTGTAACGATTTTTTCCCTTCAAGAAACTCTTCAAAGTCAGTCTACGAGCTACTTAAGGGACCACAGACCACAGGGTGAAAACCGCATGATACGCTCAGGAAGATATTTCTCTTCAGTCACAATTGCACTTGCTAAAGTGAGTTGCTTGCACCAACAGTTTTATTTTGAGTCTTGCAAAAGACTCAGCTTCTGAAATGATAGTGCATTTGAGAAATCCAGCCTTTGTTTCTCAAAGAGTGAGACTAGGACCCACAAAAGATATAAGTCACTTGGTTACAGTTAAATAAATTATACTTAAATATCTTTGAGGCTCTGAAGTCAGTTGTTTGTTTTTTTCCTGAATACAGAGAAAAAAAGCTTGGAAATGCTTTTCCACTAAGACACTCCAAGAACAAGAGAAGTAACTTTAAATTATGGATATAGAGAATGGTTATTAAGCTTTTGGTGGAGTTCTGGGGGCATGGCTCTAAATGGAGTTGATAATAGGGCAGCTGTCTGTAAGTTAACTCAGGTTAAAAAAGGAGCCACAAACTCAAGTCTAGGTCTGACCTGAAAGATTAATGAGTTTCAGACAACAAGGTTAGGCTGACAGCTGGATTGAACCCAGAGTTATCCTAGAGAGCCAGCAGTGTAACTGCGAGCACAACTGGCTGCTCCACACATGCTATCTGGTGCAATTAAATTATACAGTCCTGAAGAAATTGTCAACAGGAAACCATCAATCACTGCGAAGGAATTAAGAGCAGTGCAGTTGAAAGGGGAATTTTTCTCAGCATTTTTAAGGGATGCTTTAGTAATTTTGACAGACTACTCCCTAGAATTAACTATGAAAATGAAAACATTTGAACTATAAAAATACTCTCCATGCCTCTTGGTTCTGAATACACTTATTTCAGCACTTTTTCTGGGTGAAAACCAGCACTGATAACTATGATTTTTGACTCAGCAAAGTACCTTGGCTACAGTTATGCAGAGGGATTAGGTCTAATCAATGATATACTCTTTTAAAATGTTGTTTTGTTTTTTTTTTCCCCAGACAGAAACCCTTCTCCTGAGAGCGGAAAAGAGAGGCCTGTGTGATTGCTTTCGCGCAATACACTGAAATGAGCACTGGGATTTGGCCAATGGACATTTATCAATTTTTAAAATCCTGTTCATTAAATTGCAGGAAGATACAGAGTGCAAGTTGTGCCAAACTGCAAGGAGAACAATTCTTATCCAAACAGGTACAGCTCAGTTAGATCGTTTTTGCTTTGATGTGTTTTATCCTTACTGTATGCGATATTGCATCTGCTGAAATGTCAACAGAAGAAACAGTGCCAAAGTCTCGCTCATGGTTTTTATGCAAGGATAGCATCTCGCTTTTCTGGTATTTCAAGCCAAAAATTGTCCTTGGACTCTCAGGTCAACGCCTCAGCACATGGGAATTGCCATAGATCTGTAAAAGTCAATAGAGTCAAATTCTCTAATGTATTTATGGTAGAATGTATCCCTAACGTGAAAAGGAAGCTACTTTGCAATGATGCATAGCTAAACATTTACAAACAAGCAGTCATGGCTTTATATAGAAATTAATAGTTCTCAGTGACTGCTTGGCAGTCCGAGGAAGGTATTTGTTCCCGATTGTATCAATAGTCCAGTGCATAGAAAACACAGCAATCTGTATTATAATTTTAATTTCTTCAGAGCCACACAGTAGCTATGATCTTTTTGGAGAGATTTATTAAGTATCTAATGTGATCAGTAACATTTGTAATCACATGAATACTGCCTGGCAATCGCACTGGTCGCCTCTGCCAAAATCTTGCGGAGAAGTGTCTTTCATTAAGCAAATCACATACTGGATTGAGCCACTCAAACTGGCCTCTACAGAGAGTTCTGGCAGAGCGCCCGCAGAATGCCTGCATGCCCGGGAGTCTCCTGCAAACTGAATTTTGAGAAATAATTAAGTTCTTCCAACACGGGCCATAGCTCTTGCATGGACTTTACACTCCGGAGCGGTGGGTTATAGTGCTACTATTAATATTCCTGCTGCAGTCAGCGTGAGACAAGAAAGAGCAAAGCAATTTAAGCAGTGTAGTAGTAGAAGTAGTAGACGAGGTTGTGCCTTGTTACTCTTTGAAAAAGAACAGCAATTCCTTCCTCATTATTTTCCTTTTTTCCTTTGTTTTGGGGAGGAGAGCAGAAAATGAGCCCAGTGGAATGTTCTTATTGATAATAACAGTTTTTTCACGGGGCTTAAAATACCATCCAGAAAATATAATAAATAGAGATTTGTAGATGAACTAGAGCATCTAGCTCTGTACAGGCTAGAAACTTTTATACAAGGGAGCAGTATCAACAGCAGCGGTTTACAAATTTTACCAATTCTTATTAATATTTCTGCCTACCCATAAGTGGCTGCTATTTTGCTGTCAGGCTGCTCGGTAAGTTATGATGGTAGCGACCTGTGTGTTTCCAAACGGCTTCTCTCCCACTTTATCTCCCACATTAGGCACAGGGAAGCAGGGAACTGTGACCCGCTGCCAAGTGACTGGTTTGTGTGCACTCACACTTGGTAACAGAAAGGAGCATATTACCACGTACTCTGCCAAAGTTGTCTGAAAGGCGCGTGGTTCTCAGCAAGGAAAAGCTTCCTTGCACCTGCATTTCAAGTAGGAAACTCGCTTTGTTCTTTGTAGTATTCCAGAAAAATCCTTTACAGGTCACAAGGACCTTGTTTGTATGAAAGAGAAGCAGCATGACGCAGCGACACTTGGATTCCAGTAGCATTTTACTCCGCTGTAGCACTGGTTACTGCCCCATGGGAAGCAATGGAGTTTCTTATTATAGACAGCATTTTATTGTACAGATAAAACAACAGTTTAAATACAACTCCTTTGCAAAATACCAAGCTTAGGTTACTTTACTTCCACTTAGATTTCAACCAAAGTAATACAGAGATTTCAAGTTTGCTTTTTGCAGGAGGTGGAGCTCCAGCACTGAGCAGGTGAATCTTCCAGCACAGCTCAGCTTTCCAGGGGCACCATGTATATAGTTTTCTCTTGCTATTATGCATGATTATTCTGCTGGTACCTTAAAGAGTCTTGCAGAGTCCTGTTAGCAAGCACTGAGGGTTTTTTTGGCTGTGTTTTTATTTAGAAAAAGGTTTGCTCACAGTTGAGTTTTGATAGATGCAGCTTGTTACAATAAGAAGGTGGAATGAATGACAAGTGGATGTTCTCTGACTCCCAAAGAGCTCAGAGTGACACTGCAACTTTACAGCTGTGCTGGCAGTGATTATTCTGTATGTACTCCTCTTTGTCTATAATACAATACAATAAAAAGGCAAGATGCATTATAGTATTTGGTGTGCTTTATTACTGATTTGAAAGATGATAGTGCTTATGTATTAAGAAATATCTGGTCTTTAATTAGGTGGAAAAAACACGGACAAAAAGTGCTCTTTTGAATACAACAATAAAGAAATCTTGTATTTGGCCTAAATTTATGAATGTATTTTGTATTTGCTGAAGTGTAAAATCAAATTCACTCTTATTTGAAATTAAAAGTACTGTAATTATTTTTCTGAGCTGTCTTAAGGACCCCACACTCTGTATTTGGTACTTATGATAAAGATCCTTATAACTGCTGGATGGCATGAAGAAAAAATCCAGCTAGATAGTTTCAATTTATTATTGCTCATGAAGTTAATTTAAATTCAGAACCCCCCTGAGTCTCCACTTACTACACAAAACTCTGTATTTCACACAAGGATTTAATTGCAGGAGGCCTTAGGGTGGGAAGTCTGTTTTCCCACACAACACTCCCAGCACTGCTTTGCTGCGGAGCCAAGGCGCTTCTCACGGCCTTTGGAAACCAAGCTGTGTGTTCTTTCGGTGCAGCACTGCTGCAGGCAGCCCTGGGCTCGTGGCGTTTGTGCACAAGGTGAAGCGCAAGTGGAGGCTGGAAAGATGCCCAGACAAGTCCTGCCTAGAAGAGAAATGGTGTAATCATGTAAGTGTGGTGCTGTCTCTGGGTAGGCGAGATGATGGATAAATCCTGGTAATGATCTGCACTTCTCCAGAGCTTCTCGTACCAGAGCTAATGCCTTCTTTTGGCGTAACTCCGTGTTTATTCTGATCTAGTAATTCTGAGCTGAGTCTCAGGACAACTCTATGAAGATGTCTCTGGATTTCACTCTGAAAAATGGGAACACAATTTATCTTGCTTGTAATTAAGATTCCTGTTGGTAACATCAAAGCTAAGTAGTATTACTGCTAGCTGACTGGTTAGAGTATGGGCTGGCATTCCTTGCCCATATTTTTGTGTGGAATACTCTGAAAGCCCCATGATACCCTCTCCAGATGGAAATCTCGTATTTAGAAACGAGTTATATTTTGATACTCAGAACTAGTCTGTAGGTAACTCCCGGGTGATCTGAGCATCCAACATACATTCCCCATTTTCTAAGTAATCGTTATAAAGTGTGCAGGTAGTTCCCTTAAGAGCACCACATGGTTTCTGTGCCCTGTCCTTCACTGCTCGTTTGCTCCCAGAAGGCGGGTAACAGGAAACCCAGCTCAATTCAAAGGTAATTTAAAGTAAGAGAGGCTGTGTGGCTGTTGTGCCTTTCCTGAGGCAGAGAAGCACAAGGGATGTTTTTCCCTTTGGGGCTGGCACAAGGCAGCAAGTTTGCCTCTCTTGGCAGAAGGTGGGAAGAAGACCCCCATGCCGAAAACAATGTTCTGGTCAGTGCTTGCCTGGCCAGGACTCAGGGAAAGAAAGCAAAGGGGAGCGGGTATGGGGGGAAAAAGAGATACCTGCCTTCTGCAGCCCTGTTGAGTTCCTGGCAAATCAGTGCTCCTGACGGAGAAACCAGAGTGGCTGCCTCCTAAGGATTTATATGCTGTGCATGGTAAGAGGAGGCTGCAATCATTCTGAATGAGGGCAATGCTGCAGACAAAGCCAGCACAGCGGTATCAGGAACAGGATTTGAAATGGGGAGCACGGAGATGCTGTGCGCACGGATGCGAAAGAAGGGATTATTTTCACCCCTCTCATCAAGCACGGCATGTGAATTTTCCAAGCTCTCCAGAACCCGCCTTTGAGACCTGAGCAATGAGACGCAGACAGAAGAGGTGGTTGTGAAGAACTCACGCTCCTCAGCTGGAGCTGTGCACAGCAAGGAAAGTCTCAGGGAGGCTTTGTGCTGTGCTTGCTCCTAAAGAAAATACAGAAGAGCTGGAAGCATCTTTTGCAAACTTTTACCTGCCAATTTGAAAATTAAGGGGAAACTAATTTGCAGGTGCTTTTACTAGTGAAGGAGAAAGGCAGAACTCACTTAAAGAGTGCTCTTGGCAGCAGAAGTTGAATAGAGGCAGAAGACTAATATCAATTGCAAATACATATATGTATGTATAATATGTATATGTGTATAAAATACTTAGCCTCATTTTTGCTCCAGTGAACATTTTGAATGAATAATTTCTGACACCGATATATGAGGCAGGTCTGTCTGCTAAACTCCTGAAAAGACACTGTGGTTTTCCAGTTTCTGATTCTGGCTCTGCCTTGACCAGGCCTTGAGGCTCTGTTCAGAACGTGTACTCAGCGACCCTGCATGTCCACACAGGCAAAGGAAAGAAAGAATTTTCTGCCCATATGCTCAAGGTAATTTGTTGACTGCTGGAGAAGAATAAGACACTAGAAGCGCCTTTGGTCTAGCTCAATATGGACAAGCTTGTGTGCTTATGTTATGTTCCCTATGTATATCGCTAGAAAAGAAGTTGAAGTTATTGACTTCCTTCCCTGGACGCCAGAGGGGAGGAATGAGAAACACAAGGAGGCTGTTAGAAAACCACTTCATCATTCTCATCATTCTTGAGGAGGCTGAAGCACATGTTAAACCTCACCAGAGCCCACGTGCCTCAAACCGGTCCCACCTGCTCCATCCCCGAGCTGGGTGGCAAAGGGGAAACAACTGGATTCCTGGAATATGTAGTTCCAGTCGGCCATTGGGCTGAAAGATGGTGGAGAGGAAAAACAAAACCAAAAGGACCAGTTGCAACACAGAGCAGTCATCTATGACGGAGTTTCATACAGGGAGGAACCCCGAGCAGCTGCTTGCTCTGTGTTTATGTAAACACAGCCCTGTCCCTAACAGGTAAAAAAGCATTAACGTTGATAATGTTCATTAATGTCTATTATTAAAGCTTCAGTTCGCTACATCCATCATTATGTTTTCTGTGCATTAGCTCTTTGCAGTAAAGGCTCCGGTAAATGATGGACCTTTTGTTCATCCTGGCTTGTTTGAATGCATTCTTTGAACTCCATATATTTCTGTTCGTGCTAAAATCATCACCAGAGCTGTTTTTTCAACACTGTGGCACAAATTCTACCCTTATATGCCCACGTGGGATACTTCATGAACTCACTGGAAAGCACAAGAGGTGACTCAGGCCTGTTTTGCACTATCACGGTGCTTTGGTTTTACTCTGTGTGTGCATAAAATAACTGCCTTTGGATTTCCTACAGTTCCCTTACTGTATTGTAAAAGGTTTTCCTGCAGAGAGCAAGCCCCTGTGCCCTGTCTCTAGAAATATAGAACAGGGGATTAGGGCTAAATAAATTTGATCGTATAAGTTGTGTTTCTCAAGCTTATCACAAGTTGGCTTCAAAATTAAATGTTATCCATAGTTTAAGTACCGACCATGCGAAATAACAAACAGAAGCCTAATGTTTCTGTGGTGGTGCAGAAGGTACTTCATCGTCTTAAAAGCATTAAGGTGCTAAAGGCAGATGGTGTCTGCAGCACCGATTACTGAATATGTCTGGTTTTTCTAACTGTTAATACACCAACCTGCTTTTACTGGCCTGTGTGTTATAGATGGGCACAGAATAACACTTCTCAAGAGGAGCGATTCTCTTTACATCAGATTTAATTCCATATAAATAAATGAAAAAGGTGAGGTTAAACTATGCATCTACACATTTTTTTTTGCAAAGACACAATAATGATATTATAACAAATCTATCTTCCCTGATATTTAATTCCTTTCCTTTTTATGTACTTCAGAAACTATACCTGGATCTCACTACTCAGGTGTGCGTAGGAGTTGAATGTAAAGCATGTAAAGCTCATCAGTAGCAGTTAAGTATAGTATCAGCCTGAAGAATTATTTGGAAATCAGGAATTCTTGAGCTGTGATACAGCTTTGCCACTCAGGTGCTTTGGGGTACAGGCCATGTTTCCTTTCGCATCTCTGGCCTCCAGAGTCATCAATGGAGAAATACTCTTTTTGTAGGAAGAATGCAGACCACCACGTCTCACTTGTGGATATATTAAACCCAAGTCATTTTTATATGAAAAAAGCAAAATCCTCAAGTTACAATTGTTTTAAGGTGAAATCTGTAGACATAACAGCTCTGTGTGACTTCTAGTATCAAAGATACAAATATTTACTGTCTGTCAAACTATAGCCTGTTTAACATTTGGATAATTTATACAGGAAATAAAAAGGTGAGTGTTATACATTTAAGTAATTTCATAAAATCACTAACTTCCCTACTTGGAAAGTAATGAAAAAAACTTTATTTCAAATTCTGGTCCACATTTCTAGTTCATCTGCCTGACTTATGCTTCTTATATTTCCTTGCCCTGAACAACCACATGAGTAAATTTCGATACCAAGATGGGGAACAGCAAGGAAATACCAAAGTTATTCGATGAACATTCACAAAGGAGGACTAAAAAGAAGGTTATAAACTTCTGTTCAAAGACTAGATTTAATGTGTGACTTGCAAGACCCGTCATAACATGACCTTCTTTATCTAAATAGATTGCTGTGTGTTGCCTGCAACAGAAGAGTTCTCCATGCCAAATAATGTGTTGAATAATTGTGATTTTGAATTTGTGAAATAATTCTGAAGAATGGATTGTAGGGACTCCAGAATGCTCCATTGTAGGGGGGGTGGGGGGACAAGCAAACAAACAAACAAAAAAAACCACGCAAACAAGGAGAAGCTGCAAAATCAAAAACATTCTTCATTGCAAATAACTAGCTGTTTCCCATACATACAATTATATAATAGAAAAAAAAAACCACAAAACACAACAACAACCAAACAAAAAAACCCCACTATGATGGAATTTGTCTCATTTAAACATTTGTTGAGAGGATCTGGACCTGGAAGTAATGAAGGCCCTCAGTGGATTTAATGATTACTGCACCTTTGCCAGCTCTCTAAGAACAAGTGCAAACATGCAATACTTGAGAAAAATCAAACTAATAGCTAAAGGCTGGGAAGACAAATACGGTAAGCTTGGGAAGAAGGCATTTAGCTGCTTTCCATTTGACATGGGGTCTGTTTATACCGTGTCCATTTCAAATTTTCATTATATATGGTATGTGAGCACATTTAGTTGCCATTTAGACCTGCAGTTTATTCATGGAAGGCCAGATACCTTATATACATCAGGCCAGGAGCTTTATAATCAAATCCATAGCCTGGAATTAGCAAATACGAAGTTTTCTAGCTGGGCCTGACAAAGAACTCTTGTACCCAAAGCCCAGGAGGACAAGCCACCAGCACTGCACTCGGGGAACTCAGTGACATGGCTGCTTATCATCCTTCTTGTCATCCTTGCTGAGTAGGAATTAAGAAACACCCAGAAACCAAAATCTCAGTTTAGTGTTTGATACTGACCATGTTCTGCACCTTTGATATAATTAAAGATGCCTGAGATTTGGCATGGCCTAGAAGTTTCCTAAAGCACTAGAGTATTTGGATGTGTGGCGCCATTTTGTCTGCCCTAGACCAGGCGCCATTTTGTATGCCCTCAGAACGGCTCCTGTGAAGGGGTGAACAAAATGTCCACCGGTGGGCAGAGTCTCAGGGCAGATGACAGCCCTGTTGTCCCCACGCTGAGGAACTGGCCTTCTGCACCAGAGAATAAGGTTACTGGCATTGGTGAAAGCCTCTATTTCTTCTTCAAGGCATGAAAACACTCACTCTGGGGCACTGACCCACGAGAGACATCTGGGAGCAGGGGGTCAAAATGGCGGATGTTTGTCACCAGCCATTTTCACAGACATTGCGCTTCCCCAGTGCTCAGCAGGCTGTGCCTGGGCACTAGACCTGCCCTTGGGCCCATTCTTCATAAAGTGAATGCAAAGCCCAGGCAAAAAGGGGTTGTACATACCTTAAGATACAGAAAGAATCCAACAACTGTGCCTATCTCTGTTGGCTCTGTGAGCCAACCCCAGTGTGTTAATGGGAGCAAAGCACATCCAGACTTCATATTCTGTGGGAATTGAGACCTCCAGTTGCTTTTTGCCTGGGGCACTTGGGTTTGACCCCTTAGGAAGGGCATTTCCCTGGCCTGAGCTGGCTTCCAGCAGCCTTTGATAAAACCCCAGCATTGTAGTATTTGACAGTAATTGCTCCAAGCCAGCCCTTCATCTAGAGACAGCCATATTGCAGAATTTGGGACGATTCCAGTGTAATGATGCTGTATTGTTTGTTTGCAAGGAAGGAACAGACCTAAAATGCACTTTGCTACTATATTATCTCAATAGCATGACTGTGATTAACTCGCATGGGAACCACCACATTACAACCCTGCTGTCAGTCACAAAATCTGTCACGCTATTTGTGCTGCCAAATCCAGGAGTCCAGAATCCAAAGCACTGTAGAAGAAACCATGGAATTTTTATGAAAAGCACAAGATTAAATTAATACATCCATTTTGGTTCTCTTAATTTAGTGCCGGTTTTCAAACTTTAAGTCACACTAGCTAGAAATTACAGCAGGAAATAGCGCAGAAGTTGTATTAAATCTGAAAAGCTGGTAACTCCAGAATTCTGAATTTTATAATGCATTGTCTTTGGTTTTTACAGTAGACAGAGTATGAAGAGTCCTGCAGTCTGTAGTCAAAGAACTCCATCGACTTTCTCAGAGTTCAGCTACTGATTAATTTAATCCAGTGAACCAGAGAAAGGTTGCTTCCACATTGTGTCATTCATTACATTTTGTTGTAGGCTTGGATGCATTTTGTTGAATTGCCTTTTGTTTTGCCTCATAAAGCAAAAGCAAACACCGGGTTTGCACACACAGATGGCTTCTCAAATGTTTCCTGAGGAACTGATTGTGGAGCCCAAGGGGCTTTAGGTGTGATCTATAGAATCAATTCAGCTTTGAGATGCTTTAAGAAGTTTTGCTTGAAAGACAGGACAGGATAGCTGTGCATGGGATGCTGATGAACAAATGTAGAGAGGTTAGATAGATGAGCTGGATGGAAGAGTGAGCCAGGATACAGCACTCCAGATCTAATACTCTAGATGTGCTTTCTGTAACAGCTGTTTCAGTTCTGCACATCCCAGAAGTCGATATGTGCTTTCGGAGCAGGAACAATAAATCTTGCAAGGTGCTACAATAGCAGCTTGCTTAAAACAACATACAGCCATGCTTAACAGCTTTGCAAAATTGGACCTTGAGGGCTCAGTGCTCTTTGGGATTCATCATTTAGTGAGTTTTCCTCTCTGTTTGATGGTGCCATTATTCAAGCCATGACAGTTTTTTCCATTATGTGTCCATGTGTTTGGAACTGCTGGAAAAAAAGACCCGCTCCAGATGGAAACGTAGTGTGCAAACTACCCAAGTGCTATTTTTACAAGCAGCGTTTCAAGAAAAATTGTTTGGGACTTTACAATATGGGCACTAACAAGAACAGGAAAGGAGGTTTGAATGCGGCTTCCTGCAGCTTTTCCCACTTAAAGGCAGTGTTGGGGGACACTTCATTTCACACTGTCGCTGGCTGCAGACTTGGACCAGCTGAAGTCACACAACAGCTCCGGTGGCTCATCCTTCACGGGGCGTCCCTCGGAACGAGAGCCAGAAGAACACAAAGGGTGGGTTGGCTCTCGTGTGCAGTGAGCTGGGAACCCCGGCAGGGCTGTTTTAGGTAATTCTGCTTGTGGGTTAGATGTTTAGGTATGGACAGGCCCCTGTAGCTTGTCCTTCAGAAAAGTGTAATGCTTTGGATAGGAAAGTTGAAAGGAAACAGAAAGGTTCGAGCCCATTCCTTGGGGATAGTTTGTTCAAAAAAAAATTTGGAAAAGCAGATTTGGAGCCCTAACTTGGAAAAATTTGGGGGTGAAGCATTTAAAGATGAATTTTAATAAGGAGATAAGCAGATCCTACTATGCCCATTAGCCCAGGTTTCTCCATCAGGACTGTCTGAGGAAGCGTGGAGGGCCAGCGCTTAGGCTGACTCCCGTCAAACCGGGCATGTGGTGCTGGAAACTGAGTTGTGGTGAGGAGCTAAAGAAGCCAGCGGCTTCATAGGTGGAAGGGATATTCCTTAGGGTATCCTTAAAAGGGCCTGGTTCTAGGGCACTGAAAAGGTCGCGAATGAGGGAAAAAAGGGTCCAAGCAGATCGCAGTGCAATTTAAGCTGTGCTAAGCTGATAGATTTTCTTGGAAAACAGGTGCTCTTTATATTATTGCAAATTAAAATTAAATTGAAATTAAAATGTTGGCATTTATAGCTTTGCTAGAATTTAAATCATTTATTTTCTTTTTCTCTGGAAGAGCATGACTAGGCTGTCTCCATTTTAGACTCTGTTTTGGGATGCTGGGAGTGGTCTTCTGGGATAGATTAAACTGTGAATCAATACCTTCACCTTGTTTTTAAGATAAAAGGAGCTTCTAGCCAAAGCATAAATGTATACGACTGCCCCAAACTAAAGCACGTGTAAGATCACTCAAGAATTTGAACTATGTGAGAAGGGCTTGAGTCTGTGAATGTATAAATTACATTGTCAGTCATGGACTGGTTCATTTTTGGTTTGCAGTGATGTGTTTTATCAATGTTCTGAGTACATATGGACCTCCAGGTCTTTCTGGTACCTGCTGGCTCTTTGCCTACCACATATGTGCAGATATCCAGGCTGAAATTTCACATTTGCTGACAATTATTTTGTTTCCACGCATCTGTTAGCTTTATGCAGTTCCACATTTCCCTGTGAGTTTTTATGACAACGAAGTTAGAATTTGCCTGGGTCTTAGGGAGTCTGAAAACCCAGTTCTTACTAATTTCTATCAGAAAACAAGCAGCCAAATCCTTCACCTGTCTTTCCTTTTCCCATCCATCTAACTGATTTCCAGAGGCTCATCACTGTGTGAAACCCATGCATCGCCATCTTTCATTGATTTCAGATTCTTGATCAGTTCTCCTCACCAGATTTCAACAGAAATGTAAGCACTGAGGCTGTAAGTCTCTGTCGGAGTTGTTCAAGGCTAGCTAGTTTTTCCCTTTGGGTACTTTCTAGAATATGTTCTTATACATAATGTATCTCTCTCTGTAGACTTCTGTTTCATAGTCCTGCAAAGCCTTGGTGCTTCCTTGTCACTGAAGCTTGGCACACTTTCAATCATAGTGCTTTGGAGCTTTATTCTTTTGTGGGTAAAAGAGTCACTGCCAGAAAATGCCTGAGGAAAGCACAGCTACATGTGATAATGAAGGTTTATGTCATTAGAAAAAGGAAGCTTATCTTGAATAGTTTTTCCACAATTCTAATAGTTAGGCTTTATTAGGTTTTGTCATTTCTTCTGAAGAAGGGTGTAGCAGCGGTGGTGAGGACTGAGCTGGAGAGCACAAGTGGAGGTACAGCAGGGAGGTGGCACGGGGCTGCTCAGCTCACCAGCAGGTGAATCAACAACTCGAAAAAGAAAACTCGGTCGGTGTTTTCAGCCTTAGCAACGATTTATGTTTTCGTCTAGGAACACGATTTTTCAAGTTGACAATGTTCTATTGAGTTTCTGCATAAATAATTGTTAATGATCCAAGTAACAGACTCATTAAACGATCCAGTGTGGTTGAGGGGGAATTGAAATGTCAGTGGAGGAATGTGCTGCAAGCAGTTACATCCAAGTGACCAGGTGCCAATCTGTGTGTGGGATAGATGGGGAGAACCCAGGGGACAAAATACCAGGAGGGAGTGAAAGTGCTAGAAATTTCTAAGAACATGTGCTGCTGCTGGGGAACAGAACAGCAGCAATGGGGCTCGTGAAGTCCAGTCCTTCAAGACATTAAACAGGCACGATTTATCAGCCACATTGTTTGTATAAATAGCCATGGTATCTTAGAACTCTTCTCCGAACTCTTCTCTTTAGTAACCAGTGACAGAACCCCAGGGAATGTCAGGAAGATGTGCTGGGGAGGTTCAAGTTGGACACGAGGAAAAGGTTCTTCCCCCAGAGGGTGCTGGACACTGGCACAGGCTCCCCAGGGAGGTGTCACAGCCCCAACCTGACAGTGTTCAAGAAGAGACTGGACAATGTCCTCAGACACACGGTGTGAACTGTGGGGTTGTCACATGCAGGGACAGGAGCTGGACTGAATGATCCTTGTGGGTCCCTTCCAACTCAAGGCATTCTATGATTCTACGATTAGAGGCTTCAGCTAAACTGCACAGGGGGCAGTGCCAGCCTGCAGCACATACAAACCCAAGGGCAGGGGAGTGGAACAGAAAGGATACAGAGACCACCAGCACGCTGTCCCCAAGCTGCCAGGGAGGTCAGGGAGGCAGGGGGACACTCCAAGAGCTGTGGAGCTGCCACCAGTGTACACACACATCCAGTGCTGCCTGGTCTCTCCGTGGCCAACACTATCCCTACAGAAGCAGAAGAAAGGAAAAGAAAGAGCTTAGCAATCCAGAGCATCTCTACCCTGAGCTGTGGCTTTGCAACAGCCTGAGAAAGAGGAGAAGGGACCAGCTTCTACAGTTCTAGGAGAGGGAGTTGTCCCTGTTGATGGCTTCTTATGTGTTAGTGCATCTTAGATATCGGGAAATATGGTGCTTATTTAGTCAGAAAGGCTGGATTGTTAGAGCGCTTCCCTGCTGTTTATTGCCATTGCAGAAAACGCACATCAGTTAAGAATTGCTCCATCTGTTGCTATCTGAGGATCGAACTGTTTTTATGGCACTGGCATCCAAAAATATGGGACCTTACAGACCCATAAGGCACAACTGCCAGGCTCAGTTCAGACCCTGGCATCTCAGTTCCACTGAGGCAGGAGTGGCCAACAATCGGGCTCAGCCTCTCACGGCAAAACAGCGGTGGGAAGGGCAAAAAGTGGATCCCTTTGGTCAACAGTGGCCTCTGTGGACTTTTGAGAAGCCAAGTGCACTGGATCGCCTCTGTGCTCAGCCTCAGCAAGACCAAACTGGGGGGTAGGAGGAGGTGGCAGCAACCACCCCTTCTGGGTGCTTTTGGATCTGGCAAGCACCTTTATATACAAATCACTCAGCTGGTGGAAGTTTGCAGGGCATTCTTTTTAATCCTGTTATCTCCTTTGCTTTTAGTATATATGTTTTTCTGCGGAAGGCATGGGTGCTTTCTTGTGCACTTAGTCTCTGCTTCAGGGCCGTTAGCACTTGTGATACAATTATAAGTGCACTGAGCCACAATTCAGGCTTTATGATGAGCTGTTTATTTCTTTCTCTCTGGGGACCTTTCAGACGTGGAAGTGCAATATTCAATCCCACATTGGAACTCTTGAAGTAATCAGCTGCAATGACACTTTCAGCAGGCTCTGTGTCCACGAGAAAAGCAAACAAATTAATGGGTCAATAGCTCTTAAATTTACAAATCTTACACGTTTGTGTTTGTTTTAAGGAAGAGAACCACACAAACATGTATCTCAGCCAATTATTCACACCCTGCTGTAATGGTATATTGTGCTATCTCTAAGGCAGCAATCTGAGGTAATTAGATTTTTGGCTTATTGGAAAACGTCTGATTTAATCTTTGAATTTCTACTTCAGACTTGCCAGTATTTGAAGCCCATTGTTTTGTTTTGTTTTTCTCTGATCTGGAAAAATGGATGGTCAAGCTCAGGCTTTTCTTGAATGCAGCCCTGTTTACTTACAAAAACTATATTTAATGTCCTTTCTCACTGAGCACTGCAGCACTGTTATAATTCAAGCCTCTTCTCTACTGCTGTCTCAGAGCAGCAGCTCCTCAGCTGCCCGTTCCCTGGAGAAGGAGATCTGCTCATCTGTGAAGTCAGTGACTAGTAGGAGCCATTCAGTGGGATCCTGAACCTGTAGGAAAAAAATGCACTTCAAATCTACTGTTTATATAACTTTAATCCTAGGAAGGCTGCAGCAGAAAGCGGGAATGGGAAGGATAACAACATTGACGATTCAGAAGGAGCATTTGCCACTACAAAACATCTCTATGCATTATTTAGAGGGCAGGCTGACACTACGGTTTTGAAATTGCTCTGCTCTCATGTTTTGGCTGCTTCTCTGTGAGTCTACGGACAAGTGGGAGACAAGATGATGCAGCCGCGGAAAGTGTGAGAGCCCAGGCAGAAGGCCATTTAGATGGGTTATGTGAATTGGAGGAAATAAACCTCTGATGTTTCTTGTGCACTACACTGGGAGGTGTTTCACAAGGTTTAGCTGAGGTTAGTTACAAAAGTTCTGGTCCCCACAAATGGGAATAGAGCAGAGCTGGAAACCTGCTGTCTTCTTTCAAGCAGCGAGAAGCAATGCCTGGCCTCACAGGCCTAGTTGTGTCTCATAAATTCTTTACTCAAGAAGGCTTCTCACTTCCTAACCTAACTATGTAAATCTCGCTTGCCATGCCATGAGTTAAACACATGCCAAACTCCCTGCTCAACAGTATTTCCACTGAGCTCCATACATTTGCAAGCAGGAGGTTACGCACATGTGTTAGGAACTTGCTCTATAGTTCGCTTGCTGAGAGATGCACAGCCTTTGGCTCTCTTGCTAGAAGCGTGTACCTGCCATGTACAGTAATTTAATTCACGCCCCTGTTTGATTTCTCTGTTGAACTCTTAGTGTTGTTGACTTGTAGCAATTACGGAGTTCTGTGCCAATTAGACAGCGGAGATGAGCAGCAATCGGCTCCCGAACTGGCACTCAGATGCTCTGGCTGCTCAGTGCACTGCTGAGCTGCCGCAGGCTGTCACGGAGCTGTTGGCACCGTCATTTTTCTTCCGCTTGCTGAGGGCTTTTGGGTCAGCCTGCAGCCTTGTAGCATCTATCCAGTTGAAATGAAATTCTTGCATAAGAGTAACAGGGAGAAAGAGGCCAAAGAATATTTTCTCTGTAGCAATTGTTAGGAAACAGATTTTTCTCTCTGCATTAAAATGAACATCGTAGTTCTCTGGGGAATACTACCTGATGTTTGTCACCCAGCTAAGGCTCACAGGTACAGCTTCAAGGCTCATCAAAGCCAACTCAGCTTCCAGAGCAGTTTTGGAAACCCCGTAATCCCTTTATGCCTCACTTCCCAGCTGAATGAAACTCACATTCCCCTTTTCTGGTGCCTGCTCTGTTTTACTGGGAAGCAATTGGGGTTAATAGCTGTCTTACTGTATGCAGCGGTCTGCAGGAGGAGGGCACCTGATTTCAGCTGGTGGCAAAGATTCGTGTTTTTCAATAACGATACAAAACCCACTCTAGTGCAAAACCCAGTACAGACCAGTCGCTGCCTGTCTGGGCGCCTGCAACAGCATTCAGGACACAGCCAGGAGCAGAGAACAAGGGCTTACCAGCAGCTCTCCCAGTTACCATCAGTATTTTGTGCAGACCCCATCTCTATCCTGCCTGCTCTGGAAAGTGGATGTTAATGGTCCATATTTATGCTGCCTTCTTGTGATTTGTAGTTTTGTAGAGTTGTCTCCTCTCTTTAACCTGAGTTCTTGGCCATGCTGCTTTTTTTTTGCTTTTCTTCCTGCTTTTTATTCCGTTTGGCCAGCTGTTGGCAGTTCTTCTGGTAAAATAAAGCAGATGTTGCACCATTCTTCATATTGTTCTGGCTGGAGGTATCTCTCCAAGATATTAACTGCGTTTTGTGTTACAATAAAATGCTCATTTACCTATGCTTGCTTAACTGCAATGAAATCTGTAGAGAAGCCTTTTGTCTACTGATAACTTCTGTCTTGAGACTTCTCTGCAGGTTCCATGTGAACAGGCACAAATGGGGGCTGGATTGACTAGAAAACAGCTCCTCTTGAGTAGCTGGCCTTGTATTGCACTACAGTTATGCTCATGATGCCCAACACATGCCTAAATAAACAGACTTGTCAGTCACCACTTATCAAAACTGCTAATTTCTCAACAATGCAGATAAACCAGAAATGCTCCCCAGTATCAGGATGCAGGGAGAGCAATAGAGACTACGGAGCAAAGGAAGGTGTGATGAGCATTGGGAACCTTGTAATGCATAACCAAAGTTCACAAATGCTACTGAACAAGCCAGCAGCTAAATATTTTCTGGAGAGGCGAGGCATAGACTAGGTGTTTCTGTGGTATGTCACCTCACCATTGCACATCCTTCAGCCAGGGCAGGGGCTCAGACTTGCTGCTGGCATCGCCTGGGCTGCTGAACCTTGCCCTCAGCTGGCAAACTCCATCGATAAAAGGCTGAGCTCAAAATCGTCCCAAACGCCTCTTCTGGATGCTTTCCCAAGCCCGTCAGCATCATTCCAGTCTTACCAGGTGCCACCTCACCTTCACTGCTCAGGCTTCACAGTCGCGAGTAGCAAAATGAGCCAAGCGAGGGAGGCCAGAGAAAATGGAGCGATAAAACTGTGTGTTGGGGCAGTTTGCCTCAGGTGTGTGCTTAGCACAGTGAGAACCTTCCAACACTGTTAGAACCGCTAGTGCAAGGGCTTAAGGAAAAATAACATGTAACCAACATCATCATCTGGGAGATCTGTGATACAAAAACGGGAGAAGTAAAAATAATGTCTCTGGCACTTTGTGGCCTCCTCTAGTTTGATCTCTTTGAAACTGGGAAGGAGAAGGCCCCTCCTAAAGTTTCCCTTTATCCTATAGGCCATTTGCTGATTGATCCTGAACAAGAAGTAAATGGAAAGACCTTGATTTTGGTGCTCCCTTGTGCATTTTTATCACTGACCCGAATTTCAGTGGCATTGCACCTTCTGAGGACATGTGGTCTATGATACACGGATGTCTTCCAGATCTTCTCCTGGAGAAGACATGCTCTGATCAAGGCCAGTCCTTCATTTCATTTATCTCCATGCAAACTCACACTATCTTTGATCGATTAAGTCCAAAGTCAGGAAAGTTGGTCCAGATGATCCACGTCTAATGACACTTGTAAGATTTTCTTTCCTATCTCTGCTGGTACTTTTCTAATCTGTGCCCAGGCCTGCCAGAGGATCCATACACTCTACAGGCAAGCCTTTCTCGTGTGGACCCACCTCAATCCAGCCTGAGTTTCTTTGCTGGAAGCATTTGTACCTTGTTCCACACTTAAACAATGACTGAGCACTCCTGGACCCAAACAGGGCCAATTACCAAGAATAAAGCACATTAATTAGATGTGAACACTCCATGCAAATAAATGTTCCTGTTTACAAGAGCTCTTAGCATTCTCCCTTACATAGCTAGTTTAATTTCACTCCTTAAGAGACAGCAGTGAAACATGATACCATGTTTTTAAGCTTTTATTCATTTTAATTTTCCAGAAATGGTTTTCGCTGTAACAATCTCAACAGGAACCAATAACACACATAATCAGAAGGCTCTTGATAATGATGAAAGTAGATCTGCTGCCAGCAACTATTACGCTTGTCCTGGGACTACGAAAAACATTACACATGCTTTTGTTTGGGTGAGATAAAAGGCAGTTTTGCCCTGAAAAAGGGCTGTCAAGATGGCATTTTCTTACTCAGTGGCTTTGCTCCCTGCTCATGTCCGATCTGCTGATGTTAGGGGAGACAAGTAAAATTGTACTACCTCAGGGCTTTAACTGCTCACTGCCTAGCAGTGTCAGATACGCTGGGTGGTTCATTATCATCCAAATTGATCCATTACCACTCTCTGCATGGCTCCTCAGACCAGCATCTCGCCCCCCCAGGAGAAGTGCGATGGATCAGAGGAGACGTGAAACTACTTGAAGCAACTTGGCGTCCAGTCAGACCTCCTTCCCGGGCAACCAGCAGCCTGCAGGACTGGTACAGCTCGCAAGAGTGAACTGGGCCATCCCATCTCTGCACGGGTGCCAGAATGCGGGACTGTGCCCTTGTGTGTGAGAGGTGAAGAGGTGGCAGCCAGGACAAGGAAGGGCAACGCTGCTTCCCTGAGAAGCACTAAAGGTGGCTCCCTCCACCGTCACGTGCCACTTGGACAAAATATCTTCTCAGAGGCAGGTTAAGTTGATCAGCTAACGGTTCCTGCTGTTTATCTAAGTACCAACATGGCCTTTGTTATCCCCACTGCTAAGCAGGTCTCTGAGCATAAAACTTCCAGCATCCCAGAGCAACCTGGGAGGGCAGCTGTGCCATTGTATGGGTACTGTCTGGCTCAGGGAATTGAAGGGTGAAATGTGAAGTGTATCGTGACTTCTGGCTCCAGACAAGAGATAGGTGGGATGAGTCAGATGTACAAGACTTGGGAAGAGCTGAGTGCTGAGCCTGGGATTTACTATGACTCCTAAACCAGCCAGTGTGCCAGTGCCAGGGCACTCACCTGGATTTGGAGACTTTTCTCATGGCTGCCATTNATGCCAGTGCCAGGGATGTATCGGAACCTCTTGGCACTCACCTGGATTTAGAGACTTTTCTCATGGCTGCCATTAAGCACCCTGATGAACCTGAGATTCAGTCTGAAACTGATCCATAAGCTGTGCCAGGTTTCAGAACTGTTTCCTGTTTTTCCTCCTAAAGCACGCACAGTGGTGGAAGTGCTGGTACTTATGCGAGGAGATTCACAGAATCACAGAATGGTTGGGGTTGGAAGGACCTCTGGAGATCATCCAGTTCAAAACACCTGCTAAAGCAGGTTCACCAGAGCAGATCACACAGGAAGGTGTCCAGGTGGGTTTGAATGTCTGCAGAGAAGATTCCACAACCTCTCTGGGCAGCCTGTTCAGGGTTCTGGCACCTCATAGTAAAGAAGTTTCTCCTCCTATTCAGATTCATTAAAGGTGATTGGCAGCAGAACTGAAAAGTGATCACAGTCCCAGATTTCTGTCTTCACTATAAAGTCCATCCCTTGTAGGCCTTTAAAGTCCAGCTGAAATTTAAATGTAGCTTTACTATATTTGCTTGTCTGTAACACTGATGGGACAAAGACATGTTAGGAATAAGATGTAAAATGGAATGTGAAAGCAATAGAAATATTAATGCAACACATCTTTTCAAGTAAGTTTTTCAGATCTTCGTGAGTACATCCAAAAACCATTAATTTTATAATCAGCTGCAAACAAATGTGTTAGCCACAAACTCATCCCTTGCCATTAATGACATGATTTTTACCCTTTTGATTTCTAATGAATTCACTGGGAGTTTAGAAAACTCAGAGCTTTAGAAAATTCAGAATATCAGATGCTAAACATCTTCATATGTGTTTTTTTTTTTCTTTTATGCTAGCTTTCATTACACGAGAAGCTGAGCCTATTAATTCAAAGTCCTTTCAAGACCGGAACATCAGATATATGGTAAGGACCAAGTTACATATAAAACCATGACATTTTAAAAACCTGTTAATTTGAAAATTAGAACTTCAGTAAATACACAGTTCTTAAACACTGTGTAATTTCAACCAAGAAGGCAGACAAATTTTGCTGTGTTTTTGATCAGGATGATTTCCCCAAAACTAAGAAAGAAAAAAAGAAATAAACGACATCATATAAAAGCTTTTCCCCTTCTTCCACGTATTTAATGCATTGCTGAAAATCAATTTTCCTTAGTGACAGAAAGGATCATAGTTCGATAAAACTGGCAGAGGCAGTTACTTAATAATAATGTAATATAAAAGAAGATGTTAAAAAAATAAATCATCAGCACAGAAATGCTGTATATGTATTTCTTTCAATAAGCTTCACCCTGCTATTTCATACGAGATGACCTAGAAGCCGTGCCCACTTTCAGGTATGTCTGCAAAGCCTTTATGTTCAGGAGAGCCTTAAAATGACCCTTGCTTGCAATGATATGAAAGTTCTGAAAAACATCCCAGCTCACAGTATTTTACAGTCTGAGTTCAGGGTCACTTTCATTTATTTTTGAATTCTGGAAGGTAAAACTGCTATTTGCTTGAGATATGTCATCTTGAATGGTACTGCAGTCAGAGAGGCCCAGCTAATGAAAACAGCTTGGAGTCAGGAAGACCCCAAAAAAGGCCTGGGTTTTCCAGAGTGCTTGAAATCCTGTAGCTCCCGAGATGATAACTCTTGCAGCAACCTTTTGTGTGAGCTCCTGGAAATGTGGCTGTTCACTCTGGTGTCTAAAGGAGTGCTGAGAGCATGTTTAAGAGAACGTGGCCTGAGGCTGTAGATCTGGAGCAGGATTCTGGATGGAGGGTGGATTTATGATGAGGTTTTGAGCAGGACCTGAACAGGCTGTGAAATGTTTTGAACACATTTATGGCAGCAGAGATGTGGCAAAGCAAGACTAGAGCCAGCTCCTGGGTATTAGGCGTCTATGTGACCAGCTAGGATAGGGTACAAGCTCAGAAGCAGGCAGGAGTCCAGATAAGGAGTCCCTGGAGGTCATGTTTGGAGATACATGCCCAAGTAAGGGCAGGAAGAGATGAAAAACCAAGTCTATTTACCCCAGGTTCTCCTCAGCATTTTACATATTGTCCAAGCCAGGGCGGAAGACCCAGAGCATTGGCTTTGCAACCTCCTAACCCACAATTCTGGAGCTTAATTTACACTGCGTGTGCTGTTCTGCGGCAACTGCAAATCATTATTGACAGCTGTGGTACATGAATAAAACAGCTTGGTAGTCATCTTGGTAATTTGTCTGTACAACTTAAGAATTCTGTTTGATATTGAAGACTTGCTATATGATTATCTTGCTTGAATTACAAGCTCTCTTTTGAATGTAGGGCTGATCTTACTCTTCTGTTTCTTTACATCTTTTTTAGGAAAAAATAATGTCCAGAGGGTATGATGTAGTGCCAGAATGCGACAGTCACTGAACCTTGGCAATCTTCCGTTTGTATGGCAGTGCTCTTTGTCCAGGAAAGAGGCCAGACCAAACAATGTAGGCAGTGCAGGCAGGTTGGTTGCTCAGCAGTGTTTCACATGGTCCTGAGTTCTTGTTGGCGCACGGGCCTGTCAGTGGGTTTGCAGGCAAAGGAGCAGTGGAGGTGCAAGAGTGGAAGGGATCTGGAGTCACCCAATCCCAGCCCAAGGAACAATTCAGTGCCAGGGAGGCATCGCAAGGAAGGATGTGTAGGTGATCACTGTGCTGGCCCTTTGGAACCTTGTTCTTCCTGCACTGAGTGATCTTTAAGCAGTTTGGGTGTTAGGTGGGTTTACAAGCCATCTGCATTGAAAGCATAAAATCTTAACCAGAATGCCAACAGGGGAGCTTGCGAGCACTTGAGGGATCTGGGCAAGCTGGCTGCAGTCTCAGGGCCCAAAGTAACAGAGACAGACGATACACATTTGCTGTGCAGAGCGCAAGTAGGAGCACAAGGATGGGCTTCAGCTTTGCTCAGCCTTGGGGCCATACACAGAGACCCAGCACAGAAGGCTGGTGTATGTGTGGCAGCAAGAGCTTTATCAGGGCACTGACAGGCAGCTACAAAATAAATGAGGCATCAGAATCATCAATCCAGATGCAAATGGCCACACATTTGAGACATTTCAGCTTTGTGCGTTCGTTTCAGCTACCAGCACCAGGCTGTTGTGTAGCTGGAGGCACAGAGGACTCAGGACCACCCAAGGTCACCGGTACCTCTCTGATCTATCACGTACACACAATATTAGGTAGCACTTTCTGCTAACAGCTGAAAATTGCCACAAATGCCAAGCTAGTACACCCATGCACAGAGCTCAGTGCAACACAGAGCCTCTCTCTTCTTCCTATAATACCAAGCAACAACAAAAAGCAGCTGCTTTGTTTCAGAGGTGGCTCCAAGTATCCAGCTTCAGACAGCTACAGAAATGTAAGATGATTTGGGATCAGCTTCCTGGTGTGATCATCCCTCACTCAGTGATGCCAAGAGTCAAACCAGCATGTCTGCAATAAAACACATCTAACAAAGACCGCTCCTGGCGATGCTCTGCTGTCACACCAACACCAAATTTCTCTTTCATTATGTTCAAATCAGCCTCATTAGTTCAGTCAGACTTCATTTTTTTCAGTGCTTGGGGCTTTCTTGAAGTAAGACACATTAATTTCAGCTTGATTTATAGCCCATGGGTTGGTTTCACTGCTTTGTAAACTGAACTCCTACACATTTTTCCTTCCTTACGGCTGTATTTTCTGTCTTCTCCCCTCCCAGAGCTGCCTGTCTGATCAGCCCATGTGCTGTGTAGGCTAGTTAAAGATTAACACAGCTGAATTGTGGCAGTGTAAATCTCGAACATGCATGGAAACAAAGAAAAAAATTTAGCAAAACAAGTTACACAAGCACTTCATGAAAAAGGTTTGCTCAAAATATTTCTTTTTTGTTTGGTTTTATTATCAGTCAGTACACAAAATTTAGGGCTGTTTGCAGTTCTACCTTCTTGTAATGAGTGTTAAACTTGAAACTCACGTTGAGAGCCTAGAATTCGGTCATTTTGCAGGAGAATAAGAGTCTGGAAGCTTGTGTTACTGCCCAGGCTCCCAAGTGACCTTGGTAACTCATTTAACCCCATTCTCTTTCAAAAGTGCTGAGGATGCTGTGGTTGGTTGGTTGGTTGTTTGTTTTCCTGTTTTGTGATAGGAGATTGAGAGCTCTCAGGTGCAGACATCTAATTAAATGAATAGATGGCCAGATTCTGGGGGAGAAGGGTCCGGGCACAGGCTTACAGGTGAATTTCCCCAGGACCTGCTTTCCTTGTGGCCTCCTGGCTGACCTTGACCTTTTCTCCCTTATGTGCATGGGCCCAGCACCGTTCTCAGGGTTGGCCAAACTCCAGAAGACTGCCTGTCCCATGGACCCTTGCTAAAGCTGACCTGGGGCTTGGAAGGACACCATGACCTCATGATGTAGCAGCAACGATGCTTCAGTGTGAGGTTAGAGACAGAATGAATATATGAGAGAGTTTATAAATACGGATTCAGGCTGAGTAAATAAAAACAAAATATAGAGCCTCATACAGTGGTCAGAGGAATGGCTGGTTCTGCTTTCTCCAGTCATGCCCTATACAGGGAGGGGAATAGTCAAATATCTGTGAGAATTTGCTTTACCTATTTGCCTTCCTAGAGCCAAGCCCCAACACTCATCATTTAATTGCCCGAGTTCTCAGCACAGTTTTTAAATCCCATAGGAGGAGGGTCAGCATTTGTTCCTCTGGGCATTAGAGAATCAATCCCAAGTGCTTAGAGCAAAATTCCCCTTGGAAAAGGCTATGCTAAGACATTTGACAAGGCTGCCATAATTTCTGGTGTTGTACAGGCCTGTGATGATTGTTAAAGACGGCTCTTGGGCAGCACTTCTGCACAAGCTGGGAAAAATCCATGTCTTCTCTATGTTAAACCTGTACAGCAGGAGATACTTGCATCTGCCTTACCAGGAATCCTGTTTTATACCACTACAGATGTTAGAAAATCTGTGTGGAAATGTAAAAATCCTATTTTTTTAGGTATTTTGCATTTTATCAGTCAGCCATAATAATATGCCTCAGTTTTTTTCTCTGTGATTTTCTCTTCCAATTATAAATACTTTTCCTATGAATTCCTAGATTAAAATGATATTACTGGGATAACGTCTCTTTGCCACAGACCTCAGAGCGAACACAGTCCGATAGGATGGCGTGTTGTGTCATAGGAGTCTTTTTCAAGACGGCCTCACAAGTATTCAGTCTGAATTAGTTTTACTTCTGTTTCCCTGCTTGAATATCTGTGTCAAGAATTCCCACTGATACCAGTATGCAAATCTACACTTTTCCTCCACACTGGTGGTTTGTCTACTGAGTACCCGCACTTCTGTGGGGCTGGGCTTTCTGCTTATGATCCCTGTGCTAAAACACAGTCTTCCTTCTCCACAGAGAGACTGGAGCACTTGGGGATGAGATGAGTCCTATGGGTTTATGTCCTAGGATGGCGCTGCCAAAGCTGGGAGGAGCAGCCCCGGGAGGGAGTTGGCTGCTCCAGTGACGGGCATGGTTCAGATGGTTTGCACTGGGTTTGCACTGTGGCGTTAGCTCCAACTACTACAATAAACATAGGAAAACTGCATAACTGCAGGTCCAACAGAAGACTCCCTGCTGTTCGCAGCTTTCACCCTGTGCTGGACAGGACACCGAACCATGGCATCTCCAATAGTGCTTCAGCTTCCTTGGCAGAGATGGTGGTGGGCACAAATCCAAAGAGAAGGCAGGAAAAGAATAAACCAACCTCTTCGCCCTCCCAGGTCTGGGGGCTGCTCACCCTGGATGCCCTTCTGGTCATCTTGCCCCCTTCCATGGGATCTTCATCACAGTCGCTCTGGGATCCCACCTGGAAATCTGCAGTTTTACCAGTGACATAAGTTCAGTTTAGGAACTTTCTTCAAATTCTTGGTCTGTTACACCAGAAATAAGGATGCCAGAAGATCGCATCTTCATTGCAGTGGGAATGAGCAGTGCACTACCACATACTGCGGAAAAGGAGGGAGAGACCAGGCAGGGATTTCAATTCCCAAGGATGCCGTGAGGAAAAGGTAAAATAGCAATGTACAGAGATGCTAACTCTCTTCAGGACCCAGTTGGGGACCAGGTGAATTGATTTTTCATCATTTTGGGCACTGTCAGCTAGAAAGAAAAAGGCACAAATGTCAAAATGCTAGCAGAGACATGCAGCTCTCCAAAAAAAACGCCCACAGCAATTTCTCTGGCAGTGGCAGCACAAATACGAGTAGTTTTACTGCATGCCAATTTCTTCTTAAATCTCTCCCTGCAGGGAGCTGAGTGCTTAGAAAATATTTAGCAGGACTGGAAGCTTGCTGGCTGCTCAGCTAATGTAGGTCTTGAAATCTCTGATGATGCTCTGAAGAATGTTGGTCATTGATGGGCCAGGTTCCTTTAGATCAAGCAGAAGATGATGTTTTGGCAAGAAAAACAGAAATCCAAGCAGGTACCTCTAGAGAAGGAGGGCTTTGTATTTATACTGTGTGTCACACAAATCCGGATAGGGCCATCTCCAGGGCTGTGTAAATATTAAACTCAGCCTAAAAGCTGAGACAAACAGTAAGTGCCTGCAGAGTGGGCGACTCCCCAGGAGGAGACAATGGCTGGCGTTTAGCACATCCCGCTTTTCTATTTCCTTAAACAACTCAACTTGTGTAACCTCGCAGTGTGCTGCCAGTCGCTCATACTCACCTCCCTGGTTTTATCCATGCATCCACTGAGACTTCCCATTCCCATGGGTGGAATGGAGCTGAGATGGTTTTCCCGTCTCTCCTACTCTGCTGTAGATGTGGGTAAGCTGAGATAGTTGACGATGTTGAATCCTCTCAGTGCCAAGGGCCTTTCCCTTCACAAAGTTATTATTTTGCTTGTCAGTGCAAAATTTAAGTGGAGTTACTTTGATTTTTATTTTGTAGCTTGCTAAGACATAAGAAGGAGAGAGCTTCAGTAAGGGTGTGATGCCATGGTGTGGTAGAAAAAATTATTTCCAGTGTTTCATACTTGCTAAGACTTGCTGTCCCATCGTGTGGCAGAGATTGGTACCCTTTGACCCCACATGGCTGCTACATAGGAAGTTGGCTCCTGACTTGTAAACATGAGAGGTTGTTTCCATGGTTATTCTCAACAGTTCCATCCAAAATATTCTCTGGTAGTTTTGCAGAAGCAATAGAGAGTCGGTGATGAGAGCTGGTCCAACTGCCACTGTCCTGAGACAAAGAGCTGCTCTGATTACAGCAACAAATAGATGCACGGGTTTGGTGGCATTTCCATTTTTCTGTCAGGGTATTTGGCACTTTGTTTGCTGTGAATGCTGTGGTCGACAAGCCTGGTAGTACATGACAAGCAGCTTCTAGAGGGTGAAATTTGGTCTTTTCACTAAGGAAAACGGGAGATTTTGGTGCCATCCAAGAAAACTAAAGGGCTGCCTTGCCTGTTAGTGCCAACCCTCTGCACAAGGTGGATTTTGTCAGAGTGAGAACACCTTTGCTTATCTGACTGGTGACAGACAAATCAACCCCCTGGTGATAAAGCTACCTTGCAGAGTGTGCTTTGCAGGTATCTGTATGGCCTCTGTCCCTATGTTACCTGTCAACATTTTCCTGCTTCCAGCGGGCGAGTTGTGTTGTTTTAGAAAACCAAAGCACAAAGACCTCGGAGTCTAAATCCACAGAGTCACTGAGGTACCTGATTTTTTGTGTGTGTGTGACCAGAGCTCTGAGCTCCTTACCTGTAGCTACAAAAGAAATATGTTGTACACGGAGCACCAGCAAGTGCAGCACTTTCTCCCGTGAGCATCCCTCTTCCCCAGCCATGGGGGTTCCCATTCCCTGCGCCTCCTCGAGAAAGTATCAGAGAGTCCCTGCAGCACCCAGCACAAGCACAACACCAGGACAAACAAAATGAAATCCTAGTATTTTCTGAGCGGGTTTTTGCTCTTCCCGCCGCCCTCTATAGCTCTGAAGTTCAAGGACGCCCTGTAGTATATGCATCGATATCCATTTTAAACTATCTACTCTTTTGACACACTTTGCACTTTATCCACTTAGTGCTGTCAGCTTGCAATCAGTGCATATGGCTTCCCTGTCCTCATTGCCACCTTTGATAAGGGAAACCATTTTCACTGCTGCTTACCTCTAAAAGGACAGTGCCACCTTCGATTTAAAGGGATTGCCTGGCCACAACTGATTTCCACAGTTAACAGCAAAAAGGGAAATACCTGTTTTTAAATAAACACCCTCCTGCTGTATTGTGATGCTGAACATCTGAAATTGAGATGAGCTGGAACCAAAAATGAACCTGACTCATTGATTTTTATTCTCTAAATAAAGAGAAAGGCAAAACGCAGTCTGGGATGGCATGTGCCGTCACTACTGTCTTTTGAAATTTAAATGGGACTGTAGAAAATCTGGGCTGGGAGGTGCTGCACAGTGGCCCTAAGTCTGGGGTTTAGAGTTAAGCGTGTTTTTGCCAGGTTCCTTTCAATGGCTGACTGGCCCTTTACCTTTCCGAATACAATCTCATAAATTATTGCTCAGGATAGTTAAATAAGGATAAACAACTGCTACCGGGCCCTGCACACTGCTTTGAGGCACTGCCACCTGGTGGCACTTCCCAGAGACTGTCACACGGCCACCTCCGAGCCAGCAGGACCCGAACCCCCATTGCAGGAGGGCCAGTGCCAGCCCTGGGCTGGGCAAGTCTGGTCCTCAGCTCTGCTGTTGGGTCCAGGCATCACCCACTGAGCTCAAGAGGTATTTATTTGCTCTCCATCCACTGTTTCTAGGGGGATTTTCTGTTGATCCTACATGGCATTTTCCTTCAATGTGGTGCTCAATTTTGTCCCTTTACAAGGGCATCCCTTCCACAAAGACCTGCTGGGCTTCCATTATCAACCTCACAGTTAATTTTTAATCTCATGGCCATTTTACAGTGAGTCAGCTTAATTAGTCCTAACAGGCAGTCTTGTCTCTAGACTGTGGTTGTCATATTAGTGAGAGTCTCTGGGACTGGATCACTTAGTCAGCACTTCTGATGTCTTCCAAAGTCTTTGCTTCATACATTTCTGATGAGACTTGAAGCCTGCTGGCTCCTCTCTGTTCTGATCTATTTTTAATGAGCAGTTTGTGGCTTTTGCTGTTGCAGGCATGGAAGGTGATTGCTGTGGCATCGTCTCATTTGTCTGTAGGTACGGGTGTTGTGCAGAGCTGTACCATGCTGTCCAGGCAACAGTAAGCTTGAGAGCAAGGAGAGGGAAGCATATGGACAGCTCTTGGGACGAGGTTTGTTGGATGGTCCAGGACAAGATGCCAGCACACCTAACTAGAATGGCAGCATGCCTACAGAAAGAGGGCAGGAAGCCAGTGATGGAAAACTTGCTACTTTTTGATGAGTGAGCTCCAGATTATGCCAGAAGGACAGTCGTTCTCACTGCCCACAAAATCTGTGCAAAGCAGTCTGAAGAGCTGCAAGCTATCAGAATAAGCCCTCTCAGAATGAACTGCTTCATGACACGTTATGTATAATTTCCCAGTTTTCTTATTACAGGGACAACTGAGCACCCATGACTTGGTAACAGATTTATCCTTCTTGATCATGACACACTTGCAAAGCACCAGGGCCCAAATCCTGCAAGGGAAACCTCCTGAGTGCCTTTGGCTATACCCTTGTCATTAAGAGGGGCCAGGCAGGCTCAGCACTTCCCAGCAGCATTTCAGCAAGGGCTGGAAAAAGTCGTGGAGTTCTTTGGCATTGTGCAGCCCAGAAGGGCACAGAAGGGGACTGTAGGGACTGTTCAACCAGCCAAAATCTGTGCAAAGTCTGGCACTTTTGCTTACTGTGTTTACAAGGGATACTGTCATTATTTATTGATTGGTTATTTATGTTGCAGTAGCATTTTTGCCAGGAATACTTAGGCCACGTGCATCAGAGGCTGTACAAAAACAGGACAGAAAGACAGTCCTTGCTCCAAAGGAGCTCACCGTCAGAAAATGAGATATGAGACAACAAATGAGTGCTACAAACAGTGGCATGGGAAGGGAACAAGGGACCGATATTGTTGAGTATGGAAAAGAAGGAATACACAGCTATTGCTGCTAAAAAAAAAAAAAAGGTTGATTCCCCTGCCTGTTTTCCTTTCCTAGCTAGATTTTCTACAGAGCCAGAAATGTGTCGCTTTCGATATGCTAGATTTGTTATACATCTTCCTCAGAAAGTTCCTGACCTAAAACACATGGAAAAAGATGGAAGTGTTTTTGCTGGCTTCAGTGGACCTTGGATGAGCCAAAAGTCTTAAAACGCAAAATACTTTAGTGGAAATGAGATATTATGTTTTCAGTCAAACTTTTATCAGCCAAAAGCCCCATGCCTTAAAAGATTTATTCAGGGACTTCTTTGTTTACTACTGCTACTAGTTTACTAGTTCCTCTCACTTTTTCCTCCTTTAATTAAATGTATTTCAAAACAAACCCTTTCAATTCTAATATTGGGGCTGTTTTCTGCATGAATCAAAATATTTTGGTCTCAGATCCAGCTTGAACATTTTCACAAATCTTAGTTAAAATGCAAATTGTTTCCTCTTATAATGCCACCAATCTGACAGATATTTCACATGAGGAGCTTGTAAGAATCTTTATTTCTCCAGCACTTGTACAGTCTGAGCAAGTATTTGGATACTCCCCTCAGTGACGTGGGGTTGCACACAGCTGCAGCTGAGGGTACAGCAGGTATTTGGATACCTGTACCTTATTTCTGTCTGCAGTCATAAGGGCAGAATTGGAAATGTTTGCAGATCTTGTCTTTTTTTTTTTTTCCAGAATCTGTCCCCATATATTTTGCTGCAGAACTACTCTGTGCTGAGATTTTAAAGACAGTCAGAGCTGCTTTACACAGGTTCTTCCCCTTCTTTGCTCTTGCTGACCCAGAAGTTTGAAGTAACAGTGACTTAATTGAAAGAGCAGGTGTCCCACCAGTCACTGTCTTTGTTTGCCTGTCCGCTCCACTGCTTACTCAAGTTCAGGCTCATTACAGTCAGAAAAGCAGCTTTGATGGTGGTAAGAAATAGCAGTAATCCTGCTCACCGCTGCCACCGCTCATGCAGGGAGTCTGAACAGACCAGGCACCTAAAAGCAAATCTGCCATTGTGCCATCAAAAGAAACAAAACAAAACAAAACAACAGTGGCACAAACCCCCATTCATTTCGAGAAAAAGGCCCGTCTTCAGATATCTTATACAAGTGGAATGACCTGTAACAGAAAGGGATGAATCTAACAGGTACCTTCAATGAGCACCAGACCAGTTGAGGGCAAGAAGATAAATAAGCGAAGTGAGAAAAGTGAAACTCAGAGCAGTATAAGCCTTTATCAAGGGCTGCATCTCCTTGGAAGAAGAAAAGATTTCTCTTCTGGTTGCAACAAAGAGGCAGAAAGTCACTCTGCCAGCACTTTGATACTGATAAGCCCAACAGATGATTGTAATCACTGAACGTATCTTAAGTCACAGGGCGAATCAACCGAGAGTTTTTATTTAATAATTTACTGGTTTCAAGTAAAGGTCTGATTTACCTTGCTCACAGAGTCGTTGTCAGAAAAAGCAAATTTCCAGGCACTCAGCATCCAGTTAACTCTGCAAAGAAGAGGAAAAAATCATTCCAAAGCCAGAAGATTGTGACACTTGGCAGGAGAGGCTCTTTAAGTAATTTATATGAATATCTGGGAAAAGAGAACAGGGTGAGAGGTGGCTCATGGTCCAGAGAGAAGGACAACACATTCTCCTACATGTAGGATCTATGCCCGTTTTCTTTTGAAGGTGAGGCACTGGCCATGCCAATGAGAGGGCAGTGGGCACAGATCTGTCCCAGCAGGATTATTTTTACACACCTCACACTACAGATCGGACCCTCAGCTGGGGCAAGATCCACCTGCGAAGTAAGATAACACGACTTAAACATCCAGGGGTACATTTGTGGAGCTCCACTCCACATGGTGACTGGAGTTCAGAGCACATTTCAGCTATTTGTCAGCACTGATTTACATCTCTGTGGGCTGAAATGGAAATTTCGACGCACACCTGTAGATGCCTAAATGTAGGTGTCTTATTCTGTGAGCTGAATGTCAACTGCCCAGCTGAAGCAAAGCCACCAGAGCTACACCAGTCAGCAGTAGCTATAAATCTGATCCTACAATTTTCCCAGCTTCAGACATATGTATATCGTTATTTACATCAGCCACAGTTAATGGACGCAATTTGCTAACAAATTCACTACTGGCAGCAGGACAAAAGTAGAGGTGTTTTATGGATCTTCGTAAAAACAGATTGCTGGCTATTTGCGAAGTATTAAATTCAGGGGCTTATGTCTGGAACATTTGATGTAGTTAATGATGAGTCTTTGACCTCTTTTGTGCTTTTGCGGTTTGGACAACGTGTTTGTACATCTGGAATTTGGCTTTTTCATGAAATGTTGAAGAGGCAAAGTTGTCATCACATATATGAGAAAATGCAGAGGTTTGTATGCTGCCTTTGAAAATTCACCTTCACTGGGTCTGTTCTTCTGAGTAAAATGTCACATTTTAAGTATCTGTTTGGACGTGACAAAACTTTTGCCGGTTTCAAGGAATGTGATGCTCTACTTGCTGCAAGTTGGGGCAAGGATTTTCTTCTCGCTCTGTAGTGCAATGCACATACACACACCACGTTAAACGAGCTCAGTTTGCCTGCAAAGACTTTCCTGCAGGGCTGTGCAATAGCATGGCAAGTAATAGCTTAAACCTGCTTATAGCAGCATCTTTAAAAAATAAAATAAAAAAATTGCAGCCAGTGTCACTTTAGTCAGTGCAGGAGGTGCTGTCAGTGCTCTAGCTCAGACTGCCAAATTTTACCCTTGAGAGACGGTAACTCAGCCTCCCTCTCCTGTTCTGCTCTTCCCATTCCCTGGGGCAAGCAGGCAGGTGGTGGATTCACACACAACCTCCGTGTGCCCTGAGAAACAGGGAACTGCAGGCAGTGCTTTGGGGAAGAGGAGCTCTGGAGAGGAAGCACATGCTGAAAAATGTGCCCAAACCTGCCTTTTGAAGAAGTTACCTCAGAGTCCGAAGAAATAAAGAAAAACTGCAATTGTCTCTCACAACTTTTTTTCCACAACAAAACAGACAGACTGTTTTAAGCAATCTCCTGAGGTAATGAATTGATCAGCTTTTCTAAAAGGGCTTTTATAGTCCTTTCCGTGTGTTTTCTGGAGCATGGTTATATGACTTGAAAATCTATTCACCGGGGCTTTTACACGAGCCATTATAGAGTTCATCTCCATTATTTCTTTCCTTGCATGTGTCATGGATTTTTCTCTTTCCCTGATTTATTATATAGTATGGTTTTGCTGTACGTATGCAAAAGATTTGCTAGTGGCTATTTTCTCTTTTCAACTCTTCTTTTTGTCAGAGATTTTGCTCAGTGACTCAGGATTTATGTCAGCTATAACAGTTCATTTCAGTTCTTGGAAGAATTTGGGGGGAATTGTGCTTGGCGCTTTGTAGGTTAGTTGCTTAGCTACCTAGCTTGGTCTAGGGACATCTCATCTTTTCTTCCCTCTATATTTAGCATGTCCACTGTAGACTGAACTTTCTTCTCTGTCTCCTTTCATCCAATACATTAGCAGGCTTTTATAAGGTTTTTCTAGCTAGCTCTACGGGAGACTGTGACAGCACATTTTCTTAGTTAGTGTTGTATTGTTCCATTTGCTGCTCTTCAGCAGTCGTCCCTTTTGAATGGACCTCTGTGATTTCATAGTACCATTGTGTGGTTAAGTTTCCTTCTGAAACTGTCAAGATTTCTAGTTAGACTTGGTAGGCCAATTCAAATCTGGCCTGAGTATAAACAACTCCGTTGACTTCACACATAAACACAGAGCTAGTTTTAACAGTTTCTGAAATAGCTCCTCTTCTGTATTTGTCACTAAATGCTACTTTGTTTTAGGACACAAATATCATCATTCAGATGGAACAATCTTGTAAATACGTTCAACAGGTCGCAGCATCCTGGGTTCACTGTCCAATCTCTCACCAAATCAGGAGGTAACCAACAGGGAAGGTCCCATTGAAAACGACAGAACAGATCCAAAATACCTGGGCTGATCTAGCCCACACGTTCCCCAGTCCTGCTCCCAAGGCTGCCTTCACATAGACAAGGATTTAGAAATACATTCTGTGGCTTCGGGGGTCTTCCCAGTGTGGAAGTGTGACCTCCTCCTGGGCTGTGGCCGGGCTGAAGCTGCTCCTTCCCTAGCCAAGTCTGCTGGACGTTTTCTTCTTGCTGCTCCCTTTGGTTTTCCCTTTCCACTGCTGGCTGCTCCTACTTGTCATCACTTAGTGATTTCAACTCCATCCTCCACCAAAAAGGAGTCACATCTTCTTTGCCATCCTTGCCTGCACTAGCGGCTCCAGCAGTGCTCCCTCCAGCCCTCCCCTTTCAAGATTTCGCTCATGGTCTTGGCTATTTATTCCAATCACATTCAGACCTGCTCTTCTGGTCTGCTCTGGTTTCATGCAGCCCAGCTCTCTGAAAGGTCACCAGAGGAAAACTCATTTTTCTCACCACAAGAAGTCAGAAATATAGTTGAAGTCCACTTAATTAAGAAGACTCTTCCTTGCCTCGTTCTTTCAGACAGATGGGGTTTCAGAGCAAAACCGGGGCAGCCAACGTGGATGCTGCAGATTCTCAACAAGCAGAAGGGAAGGGGAGGGAACCGATCCAAACTGGTGGGTGTAATGACTGCCAGTGGCGACAAATACCACAACCCCACCAACTGCAGCTGGCCAACTTCACTCCCAGCCGTGGAGGGTCTAGCCCTCAGCTGGGGTTATTCTGACCAGATCTGTATCTGTCGTCGTGTTGGATGCAAATCTGGGTGCGGGAGTGATGGCTACGCTGGGAAAACTGGTCGGGGTGGAAGAACAGAGTGATGTGCCTTGAGGCTGAGCCTAATGTTAGATTTTGCTCAGAGGCAGGTTCTGGTATTGGCTCATGAATTAAAAAAATGCCATGCACAGTCGACTGCCAGCCACTGGGAGGTATGGGGACAAGACAAACACATTTTAAAGGGAAAAAAAAAAAATTCATCTCATATAATTCCTAGCTGATCCATAACATGAAATATTTCTGTGTCTCAAGTCCCCATGCACAGCACAGTTCTGAAGCTTCTAAGATTCTTCTCTGGGACTCAGACTTTCATTAAACAAAGGGAAAAAAAGATGAAATGTCTGGCCTTTATAGCCGCGAATAAAACCTTCCAAGCATGAAAAGAATGTCAAGTCTTGCCTATGCACAGAAGTCTATTGCTTTAGGTACTTTTAAAAGGCAGAATGGAGGAAATTAGCCTAGTATAAAGTTGTTTTATACGAGTGCAGCTAATCCCATAAGGCGGGGAAACATATGGGCACAGCTCTCAGACACTTTTATACTAATAGAGGACTAAATGCACAAGGAGAGGCATTTGGGCCCAGTTTGGCAATCAGGGACAACCTGGTTTAGCACAAGTGATGCAGTTCCTGCGCCTGATGTATGGATATCACAGCTGCTCACCCCTGGGCTCATATAGAGCCTCCTCTAGCACAGCAATTACACCAACCCAAAATGCAGCTGTGACCTTGCGCTGAGCAAGGCTGCGTTGCTCATATCAGAACAGATCAACTCCAGAAATGTCCAGCAGTATCACAGCGTTGTTAGGGCTTTGCTTTTCCTTTTTGATAACAGCAGCTTTCATGCAGACATACCTGGGGTGGCATACAAGTCATCTTTCTGGCAGAGCTTACTGTGCTTGGGAACAGTTCTAACCTTTCAGTAAAAAAAAACAACAATCGTTTTGTCTGTAAAAACTGAGTTTCCCCTGAAAAGGATGGTTGGTAGAGTAAGAGCAAAGCACATCTTTGCAAGAGAGCTGAAGTCTGAATCTGCAGCCGCCCTGAAGCATTTGTTTGGATACAAGTGGGTGCTGTGGTCCATTTCTGAGAGGGCACTGACCCTCATGAAGACATCATTCCCTTGATGGGCTGTTTCTCTGCAGTGTAACTCCAGTGAGCTTGTTCCAATGCTTTCTGCTGCCTGTGACCCCCAAACACACTCTGTCTCCCTTTCAGACACCAACAAAATGAGCTTCGGATGCTTTCTGCAGCTTACGTGAGCTCCCCGGGGCCTGCAGAATAAAGTCCTTCTGGTCTCTTCCCCCTCCCAGTCCTCCAGCTCAGCTCTGCAGCTCTTGGTGACAGATGGCAGAGCCTGATTTGTCCCAGGTAACTGCTCTGTGCCAGCACCTGGAGCTCTGCCCAGAGGCCCTGGGTGCCCAGGACTCTGCCCTTGGATCTGTGCTTCCTTTGCATCCTCATCTTCCCAAACGGTCTCAAGCCACAAGCACAGATAGATCTAACAGCAAACCGGTGCGCGTGGGTTATGGTATAGATTGTGTATACTGTTTCTATGTGTAGTTCAGCAAAGAGGTATCATAACAGAACACCCAGGTTTGCTTCCAAATTTCTCATCTGAGCTTTGGCGTTCTAAATTTAGCTTTTGTCTGCAACCAATGTGACACTAAGGTTATTAAGAGGGCTGGAAGGCAGCAGTGCATTCACGAAGACACTCGACAAGTTCTTCACCACTTGGTTGTGAATAACTTTCTAAAATGGGGATGTTCATTTTACAATGGGCCTTTTCAAGTGAAATAGCCCTGGCATGCCTCATTCCAGCAAACTGGCTCCTCTTTTTTCCCTTTCCAAGGAGTTCCAAAGAGAGAAAACCTCCAGGCTGCCTGATGGGGAACTCCCGACAACTTTTCATTGCCTGAGAGGGAACTTTCAAAATCCCATGCTCAACCCTTCCATCTTCTTTCCTGTGGGTGTTGTGCATGTTTGTTTGCACATATATAGCTTATGTTTGCATGTGCCAATCTCTGTAGATCACTATTGTTTACTACACTATTGTAGAGGCAAACATGCAGCAAAAGTCCTGACTCTGTAACGAGGCCCTAGTGTGACGCTGACTGTGCAGACGCAGCCACAGACAATCCCCAGCTCCCCAAATTTACCAAATAAAAAGGCAGCATCCAAAGGGCTTATCAGCCTCCAGGAGGCAGGTAGACGCAGTTGGTGGCTGAGTGAAAGACAAGAAAGCAGAGAACAAATGCTTTTCTCAGAGATTTTTTTTGATCATTTGCTACCTGAACACAAACACGCCAGTATTTCCTGGCTCCTGACACCATAGCTTCTGCTTTTTTCCCTGCTATACTGACAAGGAGAGTCTGTGGGCTTTGCCCTGAGGCTGTTGGCAAATGGCTTGGGAGATCAGCTGCTTGGGCAGATGAGCCTTTCCCAGTTACTCACCCCATCCTGGGCCAGCCAGGACCGGCCTCTCCTCTCCCAGCCCCTCCACCTCCTGCAAAACCTCGCACAACCAGGGCTGAAACCCATCAGCCGTCCCATCCCTGTGGCTGTGGCAAACCCTAAGGAAGAGCACGGGGCTGGCTACGCCAGCAGTGAGGGTTTCCCCTTGCCACAGCAAACCTCAGCGGGCTGAGCAGCCAAATTCCCGCTTCCTTCTCAGATTCCCACCTCCAGCCCAGGGTGTCGGGCAGCACAGCTGGGGACACGGACAGTCCTTCCTTCCTCAGGGCTTTGCTGCTCTTCATCCTGCAGCATGTGTGTCCGCCCAGCAGCGGGTGAGAAACACGGAGGCAAGCGCCAACGAAAACAGGCCTGAAGGGACAAATTTCTATAGGAAATGCCAAAAGGCTGAAATGTATGCAGTGCAGTTCATGAACTTTGGAGGGGAGCAGTAGCAATACAATGCCAGGCATAGGAATTGTAGAGGTTTGGCAGTCAGAGCGGACTGTGGAAGTACGCGGGGCAGCATCAGAAGAAGTAGAGGCAGGAACAGCCGGTACATAGGGAGGCAAGCTCTGAGCACAGCACGTGGGCAGCCGGAGCATCTGTCTCTCCAGGGAAAATGGAGGTGCTGGGGGGGCTGAGGTGTGCAAAGCCAGCCTGGCAATGCCCTGGAGAGAGGCCAGTAACCTGGTGGCCACACTGCTCTGCTTTGGGCTCCAGGAGGAGTGAGGGGTTCAGTTCATTGCTGGTGTTTGCTCTGAGCTGCTGCCCCTAGAAACACTTTTTTTTTTTTTTTTCCCTTTCCTTTTTAATGTAGCTGATTTGACATTTTTTTCTCTGTTTTCTTTCTTAGCCCTGCAGTCATGACTCTGCTTCCTTCTCACATCCAGGACTGTATGCTAGGCAGGAGAGCTGTCAGGTACACATGGGTGGGATGTGAGCTCAGAGCAGGGCTCAGATTTGGGAAAGACACTTTCCAGTTTGTTCTAGGCATAGAAGCCTTTCTGTGTGGGATTCTTAGAATATCTCTCTGCAGTGCTTTCAAGCTAATCCAGGTGTTAACGCTGTACCATGGAAAATGGCACTGAATACGAGGAAGGAAACCCCCACAGACTCACGTGTTTGCCTTTGAATAAATGAGGAGTCTAAAAAGATGGCTATCTAAGTGATGTTTTGCGTGCAGGCAGTGGGAAGTATTAGAAAACATGCGGGTAAGCTGCACAGCACTGGTAGTACCTTGCAAATCCTTTTTCAAAGCAAAATCAGTAGGACACAGCCACATCAGACACATATCATTTTTTCTTTTCACACATGCTTTCAGACACTTAATCATAGCCTGTGGCATGTTCACAAGAGGATGTGCATCGGAGCGCACACTTGGTCCATATGCTCTGGACCAGTCCCCAGTTCTTTCTCAGTTACAGCCAAAAATGGCATGAATTTTGGGAAAAGCATCTGTCTTGTTATAATTAAGAGGATGGATGTATTCCTTCACATTTATTATAGCCAATGCTTTCTTCATTATTAATCTCTTGAATGAGACAGTTACTCCCAAATGCACCATCTTCCTTAATAATATCAGATCTTCAAAGCTTCTGATCTCTACACACAGACAGCTTTTTTCTTTTTTTTTTTCAATCTGTCCTTATCTGCAGCTTGAATTTGTTTTCTCTTTCTCTTCCTCAGTAAATCACAATTTTTCACATGCTCCCACAGATGCTCTGCATGGCCAGACTTCATTCTATTAATGTTCACCTTCAGCCAAACACTGCCTGCGTGAGGATTTTGGCTTTTATTTTTGAAGGGGACTCAGTGAGGAGAGGCATGTGCCTGCCACCAGCTCATGCCGCTTCTCTTGTGGCTTTAATTCTTCCTGTGTGCACCTTTTTGTAAAGCACCACTGAGTAAGAGCCTGTCAAGACAGCGATGTGCTCAAGGGTGTCAGGGAGCACACACATGATTTCTCCCACAAAAGTGATCTCGCCAGAATCCAGCCCTGCTGCCCCATGATACGGGGGAGGAAACAGCAAGAGGAAAATAGTGATTTATTTCTACACAAGAAATGGATCGCTGAATGAGAAACTTTAAAGTCCAGCAAGCCAGTGAGCAAACATGAACTATGTCAGATAGAGAGCTGCAAAGGAAAGGATGAAAAGCCAGTCTGTGGGGACAGGATAATGCAGGTCTGACATCCTAACCTGGCATTCCAACAGAAGGCTAGAGGAACGCTGCAGCAGATTGCTTGAGGAGGCTGTCACCTCCCCAACACTGGATTTTTTGAGCAGAATCCATCTATTAGGAACAGTTGGATGTGTCACCTGTATGCAGTTATGGCCACAGGACCTTTTGAGGACTTGACTGTATTCTGTCACCCTCCAGATCCCTCCCATAGAGGGCACTGGCAAAAAATTCACTCTCTCTAAGGGCAGGTAGCCAGTTTTTGGGATAGACACTTACTCAAAAAGTTGTTGTCCTCCTCTAGGTCACCAGCCCTGGCTCTTCTAGCCAGGTTTTTACATTATCTTGTAATGCAAACACCACCTCTCTCTGCCAGCAGAGGAAGAGGCTGACTTGGAGCCAAGAGAAATGAATTGTTCTCTGCTCATTGCCCAAACTGAGTAAAACATTAAAAGTAAACAAATAGCATATGTGCCTAAAACTGCTTGGATTTACTATTTTTACATCCCAGGTTACCTTGATTCAGCGAAGGATTCTTAGGGGCACTTTTAACCTTGGCACCCTGAAAAGAGAAAGATCATGGCACCTAACACCCTTGAAGGGAACTCTTAAAAACTGGCTGTGATAATAGCCCAGCTTCACAAACAGCACTACAACTTCTTCAGCAGACTGCGGCCTTTGCAAAGTTCAGATCCAAACTCTGCCCACTGAGCCCAGGTGTAGATAAAACTACCTTTACCCACCCTATATGCTGCAGCTGTACTGTAAGCAGGTAATGGGGAGCACAGCCTACACCTGGTGAAAAGTTCTTGCTGGCTTTAAATCATTTTGCGTGTTTGGTAGCACGTCAAGCCATTTACATCTTTATGACGCTGCACATTACTCAAGTAAGAAAGTGCTTTAAAATCATGAACCTTCTTGTAAAGAAAATCATAACCTTTCTGTGCTCGTCAGAGTACGGCTCTCTCAGCTGGAGATTCCCCTATCAGCTTTAAGTTCCCAACATATTAGAGAGGAACCTGCAAGCCAAGATGAACTTGCTGCAATCTAGGAAGAGGTAATGCTATTAATTGAGGTGAGAACCTAGGTCTCCTCGCTGTGCAGGCTTGTCTGTCAATGCAAATGCGGGAAGGAAAGCTCTGTCCTGGCAGCACGGGTGAGCACAGCATAGGCTTGGTGCACCGTGATGGGCGTCAGCGGGAATCAGACCTTAGTGCAATGACATGCCATGAGGAGCTGAAATCACCACTGTCGGGCAGGTGGTTCCTAAAGTGCCCTTCCAGGATCCATCACTGCCACAGCTTTACTGGGGCAGGAGTGACAGCGGTCTCCTGTGCACGGGCTGGCGAGGAAATGCAAGAGGGAGCACAGGACAGTGTTTAATGATGAACATCTGGCTCTGAAAGCACAAGCTGCAAGAGGCTGATTTATAGGCACCGAGACAATAGACTATTGTGCTCTATCACAGAGACCATTTGAGTGAGTCTATTCATTCCTACAGATGTATGGACTGCACATCTCTTATAAATGTTCTCCTCCTTTCTTAGGTTGCTGCCTTCTCACTTCTTCTCTCTCCTGGTCTTCCTGGAGGGTATTTTTGAGCTAAAATATACAAATAACTGACACCAGCACGTTCATTTTTTTTCCTTGACTTCGGTCAATGGCAGTGAGTAAAAGTGTTGTCTAAGGGGGATTTTCCTACTTGTATCAAACCCAGATCCTCTCGCTATAACTTGTTCTGCCCTTTGGTATCCTGGCATGTGTGTGCAGGGCTGCATGCGCTGGGGGTAAAGGGACCAGTCTATCAATGGTAATTATGATTGAGGACTAAGAAATGAGGTGTTCGGCTGCGAACTGCAAAGCTGCTCTTCCCAGGTCCTTAATGAATGGTGTCACCAAACATTAGTGAGGCCTTGAAGATCCCTTGAGAAAATTGATTCTGCATTGTTATTGTGTAACTAGGAAAACAAAGGCACAGTCAAGTCCCAACCCAAATTATGAACTGTGATTCTGGGAGACCTCAGCTCTTGGCTTCCCAGTGTTGATGCCAAGGGCTCCATTCTCATGTGCTTAATGCTGTATTTCCCACTAGTGTAAAGTGGAGGAGAACGGCTGTTTGAAAATAGAAGGAAGCATTTGCTATATCCATTCTGTTTCCACTTCCTTTGGTCCAAATAATGCTGCAGAGAACAAGACTAGAAGAGAGAAACTGCTGTCTAACAAAGTATGTTGGAAAAGTAGTTGGAAACTCAGCATTCAACATCCAGGAAATGTGAGCACTAATATTGTTTGTGCAAGGTTAATTCAGACCTCTCCGTGCATATGCATTTGAAGACAGACTATAATCACACATTGTTTCATCTAGTTCCCTGCCTCATTTAGTACCCAGAACGGATGATGCTCAATTAGTGAGCCGCTAGTCAATAATCTCTTCTATCCTTGTTGTTCAGCGGCAGGGTCCTGTGTCTTATTTAACGCCCATCTTTAAAGCCTGCTCTGAATACAGAATTACTTGCCTTCTGCTGTGCGGAACTGGAACTCTTTGGTACATGGCTCCTTCACAAATATTAGTGCTTTTTGTTGCAGCCTGTGAGTTTGTTAGTGAGACCAAACCCCTTGTACCAGCGAGGGAACTGAGGCACTGACCAAGGTTGGAAACTGCCTTTAAATTTCAATGTCTGGTTTATGATACCAACGACCGATTTTTTCATTTTCAACCATTTGACATGATCAAAGCCTACAGCAGAATGACCTTGGTTTAGGATTCCAACTGTTCAGGTCTTTTCCTACAATCTAGCCGTGCTGGACCCCTTTCTATCACATATGTATGGGCTGGGACACAGCGCGCTGGAGCTCTGAGCCTTGGCACTAAGCAGCGTCAGGTGGATCAGGCTGGTTAAACATGGAGTAAACCCAACAGATCCGTTTTGACAGGTCCAGACAGACAGAACAGGAGGACGTCTAAAGCCCCCTGGCAGAGCTGCCTGGACTCAGCCGCGAGGGTCGCAGTGGACAGGAGCCTGGGCACGCTGCAGACTGAGCCTTCAGAGCAGGGCAGGCAGAGCTGATGTAGCCTTGGCCCCGGGTTTTCGAGATTAAAGGCAGCACTGGTGCCTCTGGAGCCAAGAGGAAGTGTCAGTCTTCGGAAAGTGTCATCCAAAAATTGCAGGCCGGTTTTAAAAATATGCTGCAAGCGATTTGTCTCCAGTCATATGGGAAATCTGTGGCATGCTGGAAATACAATGTGGACATCCATCTCCCAGCCCTGTGTTTTAATAACAAGTCTGTACTTCCCAGATACTCATCTACTTAGTTATTTTTTCCTCTATCAGAAACATTCTTTACACATGTCTGTTTTTTTTCCCCACAACAGCTTTATAAGGGTGAATCTCTGCTACAGGCCATCTCTTTACACAAAATACTGAGGATATTTTAACGAATGTTTTTCGTAGATCCCTGTGAAAATATTTTTGACGATTAACATTCAAGCACTCCAAATAAATTTGCTGGCCTGCAGAGCATAATGTGGTGAGAATTTAGTTCACTAATGAAATGTGATACAAAGGGACCTGCAGCTTCTCTAAAAGTCATTAGTATTTTAGGAACTACATCAGAAGGGGCAAAACGCTACAGCCTGTTGCACTGAAAAATACTGGTGAGTTAGGATAAACAGAACTGCTGTTCTATGAAGTAATGCTTGGGGAATAGGTAGTCAAACATTTTTGCTCTGTCCGATTTCTACTCAATACTTCCAGGCACAAGATGGGGCTCTTTAAATTTTTCTAATGAATAAAATCTTTTAACTCTCCTTGTTAGCGTTCTTCTGTGCAAGTTTAAGCAAGGCTGAACAGCTAATTTCAACTGGTACTTAATTTTTCCAGAAACTCCGAATATCTGGTGATTCAGGAGCTTAGCTCAATGAAGGCATCAGTCCAAGCCATTGGACAGGAGACAGTAAGGCCAGAGCATGATGGTTGTTCTTAATCAAGTTAGTCAAAGCTTGATACATATCAAAGAAGAGCACACTTACCTCCACACCACAATAACCCAAAAAGATATGCAGTAACCTGAAAAGGTTATTGCAAGAAGTCCTATTTTGACACTCGTTACTGTATTTCTTTACCTGAATGCCATGGAAATAGTTTAAGAGCAAAGTCATCCTCTCTGCAGGGTGCAGAGCTCTAGTGGCTATTTTAAGATATAGAGGCAGCAGGAGAGGAAGGACTACTGATGATTTGAGAAATGATAATCACTGTGCAAGGGCAAGAAGCACAAGTGCCAGTGACTCAGAAAATTGTGTGCCAGCCAAAGGACTGCGAGGTGAAGGGGTGCTGGACAACAACTGCTGCATAACCCAGACTTGGGAGGCGGCTGTTCATTTCAGATGCAAGCATGCAGTTGTGGCTGAGTTTCAAAACCGCATCAGCCAGTTGCGAGATATTTCTAAGCAGTGAATTGTGAACAACCTCTTCCAAAGCCTGCATCTACCTCTTTGAAGTCACAGTGCAGAGATTCTTGTAGTGGCAGAGTTATGATTTAAGGACAGGTTCTGGCTTTGTGGCAGGGAATGAGCCAAGTGATCTCTGGAGAGCTGTTTGTATAAGCTGCAGCAGAGACTTGATGATTAGATGGGGAGAGCAAACTAAAAGAGCGAGTACTAAAACCTGTGGATATATTTTGGACTAGATTATTCCTAGATTAACGTTTGGGAATGAGCATCTGAACTAGCAGGAGACAAATCAGGCATAATAACTGCCCATGTGGAGGCTCTAATGAGTATTGAGGGAACACAGGGTAAAAATTCAACTTGGACATCTAAGGTTTGGTGGGATGTATCTGACCCATGCTGTGAGATGGAGAATACGAGGTCAAGAGGACTCACCATCCTTCCCTGCAGAGGTGAAGGTGAGCCTCTGTGTCATACAGAAGACAGAAGCCTTTGCTAAAAATGTGTGAGAACATATCTATAGGAATTCAGGCGTACTGCTGCAGAGATACTTGGGAAGTGCAGTAATGCTTATGATAATTCATGAAAAAGTTATTGCTGAAATATAGAAGCAGATACGAAGATGATGAGAAACGAACCCATAGACTGAAAGATATTTTCCATCAATTACGGCTATATTAACTCTTGATAGACCATGAAACACATGATGTCCTTATAGCAGCAGAACACAGACCACTTCAACATGACCCAAACAAAGTAAATTGCTTGCTGATCCTGTGCAGTTACTTCTCATCCAAATAGCTGCCTTGCTCTAGGTTCTTCGCATCTCCCAAGTGCTGTCATTATTTGCAATATTTGTGGCTACTGGATCTCATGATGAATTCGTAGGCTGGTGAGACCTCATTGCATCTTCATTAATCTTTCAGCAAGGCAGGGAGCAACTGGCCTTGGGATGAACCTGTATCGTTGAGCACAGAGCAAAATGCAATGGTAAAAAAAGAAGGCTTTCAAAAAGAGTACTTTTTTTTTTTTTTTTGACATAATGTCCAGAGGGAAGTGGGAGAGAGAGATTTGGAAGAAATGTTAGAAAAGTGTTAGGAAGCTGTCAGTGTAATTCTGTCATGTGTTAATTAATGCAGAGGAGAAGCTGATTATACTGAAATTATACAAATAGCCCTATCTCAGGTTAGCAGGAATTGACTAGAGTTTAAATCACTCACTAGAATTAATAAAACATTGCATCCAAATGCCTTGGAAATTATCATGGTGCAAATCACCCCCAGAACAATTGCAGGCCTCATCATTATGATAGTTGGTATGAATTGGTTTACTCCACTGACTTCGATATACCTTATCAGACCAGTGCTGCCAAACAATAGGAAACAATGATCAAAGGACTTATTTCAACCGCTGAACAATTCCAGCAGCAGCTCAGAAAAGGAGAGGATGTTGTTATCAATTTTCCCAGCACAAAGTCTCAGGGCTAACTCATGTTACCAGACCAAAAGCCATCACAAAAAGAAAAGATGCCTTGGGGTCCACCTCTGCAGTCCTGAGAAGACACCCAGAAATGGGCCAAACTTACCTCTTTGTGTTAAGGCAAACTTAGCCACCAACAGTAGGCCTGTGGATATTTCCCCATGGATGCCATCCACTCTTGCAGTGATACCGTCCAGAGAAAATCAATGTCACCCACTCCAGGGACAAGTGGGTGAGCTTAGTTTGACATGAGGCTGCCCTCAGATCACTAAGAGAGCACGAGGTACAAAGTCGTTGGAGACATCTGGGCTTCAGCGAGCTCTGGCGATCCCCCAGCTTCAGAGGTAACATAAAAGCTCCTCCAAAGTCAGCGGGATTGCACAAGGTTGAGAGCTGTATGTGTGGGAATGAGGACAGTGCAGGAAAGGAGCACCTCCTTCACTCTGCTGCACACCTCCCTTCTTAATACCCAGCAAGGTTTCTGAGCAGAAGATCCTTAATCTTCCAAGTTGCAGGTAACACTAATCTGAAAAGCCTCCTGTAGTTGTAAAAGTAATTCAAAACTGCAGATGTTCACAGGTTGTAAATCTCTCTATGACTGTGTGCAAACTCAAATAAATACACAGGAAACCCATGTACCCATCACCAGCAAACAAATTAAATTAGCAGGCAGCCTCTTACTAGTGTCCTTGTGTTATAAACTTGTCAAACACTCATCCCAGTTGGACACAGCAGTGGTTTTTGTAGTGCACTTCCACTTGGCCTGCAGAGCAACCAGCCAAGCTAGTCACCCCAAATGAGCAAAGCCTTCAATCTTCTGCCCACCACATCACATCCGTGCCCTTCTCAGCTATTTTTTTTGCCCTTGCTGGGCTTTTTTGACACAGGCTGCCTCTCTCCAGCTATGTTTTCTTCAGCAGTGCCTGGGGACTCTCCAGAAACAACTGACGATAAGGTGAATTTGCTCTACATGACTTGAGGGGCCTGGAGCACAAGTGTGATGAGGAGCAGCTGAGGGAACTGGGGCTGTTCAGCCTGGAGAAAAGGAGAATGAGGGGAGACCTTATCACTGTCTGCAACTGCCTGAAAGGAGGGTGTAGCATGGAGGGGGTTGGTCTCTTCTCTCAAGTAACAAGAGATAGGACAAGAGGAAACGGCCTCAAGTTGCACCAGGGGAGGTTTAGATTGAATACTAGGAAAAAATTCCTCACAGAAAGGGTTGTCAGGCTTTGGAACAGGCTGCCTAGGGGAGTGGTGGAGTCACCATCCCAGGAGAGGTTTAAAAGGCATTTAGACAAGGTTCTTAGGGACATGATTTAGTTCTAGAGTTAGGTCAGGTTGTGGTTGGACTCTATGATCCTGAGGGTCTCTTCCAACTGAAATGATTCTATGAAGTTGCTGCTTCTCCTTTTGCTCCAGGAGAGCAGAGATTATTTCCCCCTCAGGATTTAGGCCAGGTTTCTGACAGTGGCACTACCTGGCATGTCACTGGGAGATGGTGCCAGCCCTCGTGACCTGGCTGCTGGACTCCCAGGCACTGGCCCCTGGTCCTTGTGGGTCTGGTCCTTGGGATATTGCAGAGTAACCAGCAGCCATCAGTCAACTGCTAAGAGTTTCGCTGTGCCCCCTCCATCTCTCCCAACTCACTTCTCCGTGTTGTTCGTTCCCCCTGTTTCTTTCTTTGCTGCACTCTTTCCCCTCCTCAAAATGCTGCAAAACACTTTTCCCTTCCAGCAGCGATTTTTTGCTGCTTCTGTACTTCCTATAGCTCAGCTCTATTTTGCACCATCATCCCATGTACGCATGCAAAAGTCAACACAGGAAGGCAGCCCTAAGGGAAAAACAACCGTCCTCTCCACCGCTCACCTTTGTCACCTCTTCTGTGAGTGATCAAACTCATAGATTTACTCTGGAAACCATCCAGAGCTCTACTAAATCTCTGCAAGTTTTCTGCCTGCCTTTTCCTATCTTTGTGGTGCTTGGCAATTTTCTCGTCTCATCCAGTTATTAAAAAATGATCCTAACATGCATGGGACACTTACGAAAATAACAAAGTTTTGTCCAAGAAAGAAATGAGTACCGTCATCTGTCTGGAGGAAGACTGCAAAATTTTAATTACTATGTGAGTGGCACACACAGAACATTATTTCCACACGTGTTCAAGGAACCAGCACATTTCTCATGTAATTACTGTGCAGCTGACAGCATTAGGCACAAACAGGAGCAGTAAGCACTGTCAGGAAGCTTAGAAAAAGGAAATGTGACGTTTAGAACGCTACGGTTCAGCATGATGCACCAGACAACGGATTATTTTAAAAAATAAGCATATGTACAAAAAAAAATGAATAGGAGTAGAGAAAGCCACAAAATTATCAGAGATGGAACCAGGTAGGAAAACTGATGGGGCCAAATCACCGTGTAAATGCATTTATTTTTTGGTGCAAGCAAGTTACCTGCTGGAAGGACAGGATTTGTACAGCAGCCACTGCCCAGGGTGCCCAGGAGCCTCTCTAAACACCTAAATCATGGCAGAGAACAAGCCCTTGTCCCTACAGCGCAGGTACGATGCAAGTTCGTGTGCAAGGCCGGGCCTGGTCTGTTGTTTCTCTGTCAGCGAGGTGAGCAGCGCCTCTTGTTCTGCTCGCTCTGGGGACTGCTGTGAGTCCTTTCATTGCTTGTCAGCCCTTGGTATCTCTCTTTTGGGTTTGGGTTTCCTTTTGTAGCTGAAAAACTGGAAGGAAATTGGATTTTGTGTTTGCTCCGAAAGTTCTCCAAACATTTGTGTAAAGGAAAAATCTTTGTCCTCCACTCTTCTTTTGTGGCAAATAAAATCCATTATTTTAAAATCTGTGATAATGCAAGCTTCTAGGACAAAGGAATAAAGGCAGAGCAAATCCTGTTTCCAATGGTTTTAGCTAAAAAGAGAGGCTGTGGTGCCAGTTGCATCGCTGTGCCCTGCGAGGTCTGCTGGTTTGCACCAGTGTGAGTGGGGCTGAATAATGTGGAGAGCAGATGATGGGGCTTGAATACCTGAGTTTCATTTGTACCTCAGTTAGGAGTCAGTCGCTAGCCTGTGGGTCTCCGCTGCCCTCCTGTATGCAGGTACCGACCTCTTTAGCAAACTGATTGTGGGCCAGCAGATGAAAAGCTGAATGGTGTCGAGCTCCAGGAGCTGTGTTTGGTTTGACAAGTGGCAATTAATGCATGTGGGGCAGGGGCTGGTGCCGTGAGCCTCACATGGGGGACTCGAAGGAGAGCGCAGGCCTTGTCCCACAGCGGCCTGCTTGGTGGGTGGGTGGTGATTAACAAGTTCGAGGTACTCCTGGCTCTGACTGACCCTTTGCAACCCAGGGATTGTGCTTTCTGTGCTTTCTGCTGCCTTACACAGCAATCCCAGCAAAGGCTGCGAAGTGGCCAGCTCTTCAACCAGGCACAGTTCAGCTCCTGGAAACATCTGGGTTTGTTTTTCTGTGTTTCTGCTATGCTTTTAAGCCGATGATCGAAGCAGCAAGCAAGACCTTTAACCACAGCTACCGTAACTTACTTGTTACTTGATCCCAGTGTAAAACATGCACTGGGCTGTTCTTACAAATATCGACAGAACTAGTGAAAACCATCAAGCCCTGACCTAAGCTCCACAAAGGGCAAAACCAAGGTCTGCTTTCAGTTTTGGTCTGTCTTCCAACCTAGGCACAGCTCAAATGGGACTTGGTAGTGGGCTCAGGTGTTTCTCCTTTCTAGGAAAACGCTGCAGTGAATTTTGGCGGCAGACAGTGGTGAGCAGTGGTGGCGCAGCTTTCCTCGTTAGAGCCCATGGTGTTCAAGCCTTGCTCTGCAGGATGGATTTAGGATCTGTAAATGAAAAAAAAAATACTATATTAAAAACCACATCCTTACTGTTGATTTATTCTTCTCTCCTTTGAGAAATGCTTCACTTACCATTCTGCCTTCACTCGTTTACGCAGATAATTAGCAGGAAACACAGACTTTTTGAACTCTGAGGGAGAGTGGAGAAGAGCGGCTCTGGCCTCAGAATTTGCAACAGTTTGCTGCCTGTCTGCTCAAACGCTGTAGGGTGCTGTACAAAGACCTCATCAGCTTGGCTGAGGGCAGGCTGCTTGGACTGGGCTTTGTTGAGGTGTCTCCTGCAAGTAGCCCCAGAGGGTGCAGTTATGCACGTGTATGAAAAAGGTTCCCATCTCTGACTCCAGATATTTGTTTCCTGCATCAGGGGTGGGGTTGGAATAAGCACACATCAGTTTGTCTTCACCAAATGTGGAAGAAGCCCCGCAAATGCAGAGTGCAAATCTCTCTCTTTACATGACACCTGCTGCCAGAAAAAAAAATGTTAAAAGCAGCACTCATGACATCTTGTCAGGTTTCATGATATCACTTGACCTTTCACTGTAAGGACCTTTTCCAAATTTTTAAGACCATATCAGAAACATTTTATTCATCAGGATACTTGCAAACTGTTGAATTAAGTCTCAAAATCTCTGGAAGTCTTCTGGTTGCCTTAGGAGTAGTGCTGGCAGGTCACCTGTGGTCCTGCACATGGGAGAGCTCTCCGGTCCAGCATTGCAGGCTGACCCAGACCTGCTTAGCTGGTATCAAAAGGACCGTGTGGTCCTCAGTAGCAATCAGCAGGTGAACAAGCAGCTGCCCTTTGATTTTATCATACAGGGTAGCTGGACCTCTCTGAGCAGCTTTGGCCAACAGCTTTGTTTCAGCTACATGGTGTGTACCAGGCAAGAGGAGGCACAGGTGATGGATTTGGGCACCCTCTGTCCAGTCTGTTGATAAATGGAGGAGTTCCTGCTTTCCAAATTGCAAGGGAGAAAGTGAAGAACACAGAAAGCCTTCGCTGTAGCTCCAGCTTTCTCAGTCACATCTGAAAAGAGAATGGAAGGTGCCTTCTCTGCGATTTACTTCCAACAACCATTAACGGCCTCGTGGATTCAGCCTTCCTCGGTTTGCCTTCCTCGCACCTTTCCAATGCGCTGCCCAACACATCTTGCATTTTCCGTGGTTTTAAGCAGAGGCATGTCTTGGTGGAAGGTGATTTAAGAACAGCTTCACTGCTTTTTATATCCATTGTAATAAATCCTGCTCACAAGATAATATGGTGCCCACTAAAACTATCCCATTCTGGAAGAGCAGTTTGCTGCAGCCTATGAATAAGATGGATTACTTTAGTCATTTAAAGGTATTTCCAGTTGCAGTCACTCCTGGACAACATGGATGTTTTTCCAAACTGGGCCACAGCTGGTTTGAATTATAGCTGCACTCACAGCACCCAAGCAGTCAGTGTGTGTGCAGATGAGTCATTCCAAGAACCTTTCAGGTGTGGAAATCTATTCATGTGTTATCAGAAGCTGATCCAGCATTCAACGGGCTGTTACACAGAGCAGATAAGCAATGCAGCAGATGTGGAAATCTCTGTCTCTGATACCCTTTCTCTCCTTCAGGAGAGAGAAAAAATTAAAATAGAGCCAAGTTCGTTTGCAGAGGAGTCCTCCGGTGTGTTGCAGGGAGGAACGTGTGTTGCTAGAAAGTTAAATAGAGCTCTCAGCACAGCCAAAACAGGCTTTAGAACCATGTTTGTGGGGGCTGGAGGGTTAGCGTGGGTGCTGGCAGTGTGGGGTGCTCTCCAGGTGTCTGTGTTGTGCCCCACAGGATCCTGCCGAGCTGCCTGCACGGGGCTGGGCACCAGAACCTGCTGGGCACGGGGACGTGCGAGGCCACCGGGACCAGTGCTGCTGTGGGACTTGGCCTCCTCAGGAGAGGGAGATGTGTTGGCCACAAATGAGTCCTGCAGACCTGGCTGGTGACTTTGGCTCATGGTTGAAGGCCATTGGGGAATTCCAATATTGTGATAATTCCTGCAACTAAGAAATCCCCCGTGGCTGCCCTTATCCTTCAGCACTCAAACACAGGGAGGTGATTTTTGTCACTGACTGTCTGCAAAACCCTGGTGAAGAGCTGCTGAGGGCTTGTTAGTGAGCAGTGCCTCCTGAAGGAGCTGGAGGTTTTGAAAACACCTGACTGGATATTTGATTTTTAAATGCATAAATGCCCATAGCCCTGCTGTACCTTAGTTCTGCACACACACAGTTGATGTGAGAGAACCACAGAGCCCTGCACCCCACTGTCAAACTGAAAGCGTATAATGGAGAAGAAAAGCTGGTTTAGGTACCTTCTGTGCAATGCTATGACATGGGGAGCAAAAGGGAAGCAGAAGCTGTGTTTCACATAAATAACTCTAAGAGCCATCCATGTTTTGGCAGGCTTAGACTTTGTGACAGCGCTCAAAAGCGTTTCACGAGAGGCTGAGTGGGATAGACACTGTAAAGGCAGCCATGCAAATGAATGTTTCGATGCTGCTTATGTCTTACAGCTATTGTCCCCTACCTGTATTAATGTGGTTGGTAGACAGAGGGCTTGGCAGACTAGCATATAAAATGCCACGCTGTAAAAATACAGTGAATCAAGACCTCAGCTTGTCTGCATTCAAAGGAGAACAAGTCACTCTTGTAAAGGATGTAAATGGCAAGTTCCCATCCCTCCAGGGAACTGAGAGCGGCTCTCTGCGGGGAAATTTGTTGTTCTCTGCTGGCCCAGGTGAAAAAACAGCAGGAAGAGTTCAGCAGGCACCAAAGCAAAGGAAACCTCCATGGTTCATGTGTGCAGCAGGGCCAGAGGATGGAAATCTCCTAAAGAGGGTTGCAGCATGACGGGAGTGGAGGTAGTCTGATAGTCTGATAGTCTGATAGCCTCTGCAGCAGCACCGTTCCCTCTGGAAATCTGGTGTTACAAATCTGTGCTCCCTGTGCCCTCCTCTTGGAGGCTGCAAGCCGTTCCTCCTGCCCCACACCACCTGGCCCTTCTCCTTCCCTCCCAGCTCTACCGCAGACGGTGGGGGAAGAAGGATGGAGGAATCGCAATCCTGCTGTTCTCTTCTGCATCACAGGATCTCTGTCCTGTGGTCCAGCAGAACAAGGTCTTTGTTCTTGGCATATTTTTTAAAAGCCCCTGTTTTCCCTGATATTTTTATCATGTTACCAACTTTCTGTACTTCAGAACTCTGCATTTTTTGTCGACTCTGATCTACTTCCCCTCTCCCTCTTTGTCATATGGCACTTTTTCATTTCTAATTGGAGCCTTGACTTTGCCACAGAGCCTGGAAAGGATTTTAGCCAATGTTGTCTTGTTTAGTGATTATGGGCCTGTGATTATTTTGGCTTGAAAAATCGTTGATTTCCATTAGCCTTCTGTCTTTGCCTTTGCTCCTGTTTGCTCATAATTTGCTTATCATTTTCGTAGTCTGGGGGAATAAGCCCTTCTGAATCACTGTACTTGTGTGCATGCATATGTGTGTCATTTATTAAGTGGGATTGTCCTGTGTCTTCCATATTAAGCAGGAAGACTATCACTCTGTGCCTGAGCATTTGTAGAGTGAGATCTACATAAAAAGCAGAGCATAAATCCCACCCCGCATATCAGCAGCGCCTTGCCATTCCCCTCTTAATTGTGGTCAGACCTCCTCATAAGGCATGTCCCATGGTTTTCATGTCTAAGGATATGTCTGTGCTAAGGGGAAGGTTTGCAACTCTTGCACAAACACAGCTTGAAACTACCTAAGAAGGGTCATGGCCATGTGGAAAATGTAAATTTTCTCATTTGTGCCCTGAGGACCAGTTCAGCCTGTGGCTCCAGCTCCCAGGTGAGCACGTTCACCAAACGCTGCAGCTCTTGAGGTGAGGAAGGTGGTGTCCTTTGGGCTCTGTGCTGATGCTGTGCAGACAGTGGTTCCCTGCTCCCCCGCTTCACAAGCACTGGTTTTCAACCCTCCTGTACCCCTGGGTGCAGAGTTTCTCAGCATTCAAAGTCTGTAGTGTGGTCTGTGAGCAGAGCAACTGCCCCAAGACAGATGTGTGCAGCTGGAGAAAGAAGCTTTATCAGAACTCTGCAGAGCTTCTCCCTCATCCTTGTGCCCTGGCATGCAGCGCTACTCCCACCCTTCTCATCCAGGACAAACCTGGGGCATGTAAAAGCTCTAAATGTATCTGCAGTTTACACATAAGAAAACCCTGAATGTATCTGCAGACAACAACACTGAAGGTCAAGCCTAAGAACTAAGGGGAGCCTTGTTCAGAGCTGGTCTTGTTTTGCCCTGGGAGAGACACTCCAGCACCTTGTTTGCCCAAAGGCTCTTTTTGCTCCAGTGGCACTGGGAGGTCGGGGGAAGTTTTGCTGCCCGGCCCTTGTGTGCTGCTGCGCTCCAGCGTGCTCAGTGCAGGTGTGGAGCTCTGGGGTTTGCTTTGTCGCCCCTTGACCCGCAGCACCTGGCCCAGCCCTTGCACGTGTAACTGCAGGAGACAACAGCTGAAACCGCTGCGCCTCGTATTTTTAAATCGCACCTGAGGGCACTGAGAGAGGACTGACAAAGCAAGAGGCCCTTTGCAAGCCAAAGTGGACATGATGGGGGCACTGACTCTGCACACAGGCTGAGGCTGCCTGTAGCAGCCAGGTCTGAATTTGAACCAAGGCTGATGGAAGCGGGAAGGGTTCCCCAGCATCTGCTCACACCTCTGGGGCTGGCAGAGGTATCGCAATCCTCCCATGGGCTGTAAACAAGGCAGGCAGGGAGGCCGGGTTCTTATTATTCTTCCAATGTGCAAAACCACAGCTGTGCAGCCCAGGCCAGCGTTGGCTTTGGGCCGTGCTGCTGATGGCCCATAGGTGAAAGGGGTTTGTGCATCCAGGAGTTCAAGCAAGACAGGGTGTGAAGGCCGGTCAGGTCCTGGCTATGAGTGCTCAGACTTCCAGACAAGCTGCAAATGTCTAGATCAAGCTGAAATTATTAGGAAATGAACTGAAGGGTACGGTCCTGCTGTATTACGAACATCTTGCCATATAGTGTCTGCAAGCTCTTGTTACAAGCCCTGCTAAGGAGATGACGAGGAGTGGAGAGGACATGGGCTTTGCTGTTTAGCTCATTATTTAGGCACGTAATGCCTCATGCTGCCACTGACTATGTTTATACAGCCTCATTTTTTAATTAATTAGTTGTTAGACTAAACACAAGTCGACTGTGATACCTCTCAATAGGAGAAGGAGGGAAGATCTTTTCACTGGCCACAGAGAAAGCAGGACTGAGCAGAAACACAGGAGATGAGCTGTCAGCAGGGCAGACCTGCCAGAGAAATGAGTATTTCAGAGACGAGACTGAAATTTCATATTCGTCTTCCTTTTAGGAAGATATGAAGCACACCAAGCTTTGCAACAGCCTTGAACTATTTCTGTGGAAACTTTTATCAAAAAAATTTCTGCAGAGTCTGATTTACTGGATGCTTGATGTGTCTATATTTGTGGCTGAATATACATATTTTTCTGCAAATTAAAAAAAAAAGCTCAGTAACACTTCATTTGCGTTGCAAATCTTTTCCTCCCCCAAGAAAAACACTGAAATTCCCCGAATGCTGGCCTGTTCCGCCTGGGCAGGACTGTAGGAGGCCAAGACTGGAAGCTGCAAAAATAAGTCACCTGCTAAATATGACTTGCTAGGCCGGTGTCACTGCGAGGAGAGGGTGCAGAGGGGACATGTGAATAAATACCATTATATACTGAGTAGCAAAGCACTCAACAGCAGACACTGGAAGGAGAACAGGAAACTGTTTCTTTTGCAAAGGATGTGAGCTTTCTGTTATGAGAGCAAAGGACCTAGAAAACGCAGTTAAATGCCTGATGTCTGAATCATAGTCGCATTTGTAAGTGCTTTTGTTTGTAGGCTCTGGAGTGGAGCGAAGCTGAGCTAGATCCGAGGATGATAAACAGAGTATGTAAGGTGCTGTACCAGGAGCTGGCTTTCCATTTTCCATACGCATCAATAGCTCTTTCCTTAGCTAAAGGTATGCACGGAGAGATAAGGAAGACGCCTCTGTTAAAATTACAAGGCTGGTATCTGTGAATCCGTTCAGACTCCTGCAGTGCCACCGTGCTTGTGCCACCTGCATAGAAGAGGCAAAGGGACACTGGCAGAGTTGTCCCCTGTCCCACTGGGCCGTGGTCCTCAGGAGCCAGCAGCAAATGGGTCCTTGGCAGCCATATGGCTCTGGAGGATGGGATGGGGGGTTTATTGCCTGGAAGGGTTGTTGTGGCCTTTGCTTTGTCCCCAGCTGCCCTAAGGTGCCTCTTCAGTAGCATCACCTTCCTCCTCCTCTGCCCAGAAGAAGAGCTCTCCCTGGGATATCACTTGCCAGTAAATGCAAAGTGGTGTTTTCAGGGTGGCCTCTTTCCCAAGGGTCTAGAGTAGCCGGCCACGGTATATTTAAGTGTTGAAACTGTCAAATTGCTTTAGAAAAAAGGAGTCTGATAGTGATTGTATCTCAGCTTATCTCTGCTGGTGACTGTTCGAGTCAATTCACTATCCCTGCTGTAGAGCCACTTGCATTTGTCAAGTGGAAGACTCTGTTGTGTCCTCTCACTCTGCGGGTTAGCATCAGGTCAGGAAGTTTGGTGAGTAAAGAAAGAAATTATTTGTAAATGTTTATTTAGTGTTTTTATTCTTCAGCTCATTATCTGGACAACTGAGGCTGAACCTTGTATATCTTTGAAGGTCAGTTCTGAGGATTAAGCTGCTAATTACATCAAAACACAACTTTATCGTTATTGCAAAAACCAAGGGGACTGTACACTGTTACATTTAGCAGAGAGGGGCTTCAACTTCGTCTTTTCCTACATGGAGCTATTTTGCAGATGCATTAATAAGAGGTGATATTCTCAGCCTAGGAGTTGGCTGGGGGTTATGTGAGGGTGGCAGCTCTGTGGTTACAGTTCGGGTCTTCTTCCAAAATGTAATTCAATCAGGTTCTGTAAGCTCCACTGTGCTGCATAAAACCATGACAGGCAAAGGGAAAGTTTAATAGGCAGAGCAGCTAGAGAAATAATGGGATTTTAAAGCTCAATTTGAATAGAACAATGAATTGGACAGGTGCCTCAAAATGTAAAGAATTAGTTTGCTTTCTTGGTTCTCTTAAAATAGAGCAAAGAATGTGTTCTCTTCCCAGGAAAGATTATTTAAATCCAGTATAATGCCAAATGGTATTAGCAACATGCTGTTTCCTTTCCTTTCATTTCGTTCTGATGGCATGAATTATATACAGGAAGGTGCCCTCTTTACAGCAAGTATCTCTACAGTGCTCCAGTCTGATACAATGGGCTCAAAACCCATCCGCACTGAGCCTGAGGAGTGCTGGAGTGCCCAGATTACTTCCAGTGATGCTGAATGATACAAGATGACAACGAATCTCACCTACAAGTCGCTACTTTCATCATCATCTGAAACAAGATACTGAAGCAAAAAGAGGAATTTTGCCGTAGTGCAGCATTGCCTGGATGAGCCCAAGGAGGCTGATGGAAGATGTGGCTCAGCCAATTTTCTGATCCTCCAGTTTTGCTCACATGTCAATACAAGCTGGAGGGATGAGGTCGGTAAACACAGAAAAGGAAAGGAACCCCATTTTCAGTCAATCACATTTTGGGACAGGATATAAGCCAGGCAAACAATTACAGGAACATGACCAGGGAAAGATGATGGTGTGTACTAAGGATTTGGATGTCAGCCCTCAAATCGTCAGAGAAGCTTACAGTCCGCACCGTCTACAAGTGACAAGACCTAAGCGTGGGATCAATATGAGGCTGACATGCTAAATCAATGTAAGAGATTATATCTAAACCAAGTGTCACAAATCACATCCAGCTGCACACACTGAAAAATAGAGAGGCAAATCATAGTGATTGAACAATTACATTTCAATCTGATCTGTGTTTGCTTATAGAAACATTTGTGCACCTTCCTACCTGCTATCTCGAGTGACAAGTATGAAGACGAGGGATTTGAAGGCACAGAAGATGAAGTGCAGCAGTATAAAGCTGACGTGGGGCTGACCCAGTAGGTCTGTCCTCTTCGTGCCCAGCATGGCAATTGCAGCTATCTCATGTCCCCCGGCTTCCCGAGACTAACATTGGCTAGAAAATGACAGGGACTGCCGATTTAACCCCCTGGGTTGGTGGTGGTTTGTGGCAAAGATATGGCAACCACTGCCTTGGTATTGGGGCAGCCAAATGCCTGAGCCAACACCGAGCCAGTGCCCATCAGCCCAGCATAGGCAATGTCTGAACATAAACAACTTTTGACATCAGCCTGAAGTTACTGTCCCCCGTGATGGGTTCCTGTCCCATCCAAACAAGGATGCCACTCTTCATTAGCAATCCCTGTCCAGTGGTTAACAACATCCTGAAGGAAGGATTAAGATTAATGACATATTGGTCCAACAATACAAACACAAATAATTTTAATAATTAGAAAAGGAAAGCTGGGTCAGGACAGTACCTTTGGTCTGAACTGCACCCAGAGACATTTTCTCCACATCTCTCGTCATCTTCTGTTTCCAACTCTGCAATTTTTGCCGTGTAAATAGTGTCATTAAATGTTATCTAATCTCTCCTGAGTGCGTGGTTCATGGGTCTGAGCTTCTTCTGAAATTATGGTAGCTCAGGGAGAGCCACACCATGGAAAGCAGCTCTGAAAACATTTGTAGGGCAGATAAATTCCTCTCTGAGAGACAGACCAAGGAGCGTAAGACACCGATTGTCTCACCCACCAAGGGATGCCAGGCCAGCTGCTCTGCATAAAACCTCCAGCATCCTAGGGGGATAAACCCTGGCTCTTCCGAACGAACACCCACACTTTGCATCCTCTCCATTTTGCATGACATCTGCTGAAATCGGTGTTTGCTGGTGCACCCATAAAGAAGGGAACTAGAACAGAAACTGTTTGCAAGCTGGGAAGGAGGGTGTGCATCCACTTTCATTTAGCGAAGTATAGATCCTGAGCTCTTGGTGGGCAAATACCCCTTCTTGTTCTGGAGAAATAAAAGGTTGCAGGGGCTCCAGCTCTCCTCCAGAGCTTAAGCCGCACCATCAAGCTTGCTCAGCCCGGTGGTGCTCTGTTTTCTTTGGGTGTGTTTCACTCTCAGCTGTAACTGATACAAGCCTGTGGAAGAATGTGCTGTTTATTTTGAGATCAATTCTGAAAGGAATTGTTGGCTCAATGTTATCAGCTCGAGAGAAATATCTTCTCCGGAGAACGTACTTCCTCAAGCCAGGCATCTTGGCAAGTGAACATCAAGAGACTGATGTTTCGTTTTGCAGTAACTGAACACTCGAAAGAAGCCATGACTGGGGATCTGAATTATTTCTTTATTCATTTTAGAGCAGAACTTGGCCATGTCCAGGCTTCCAAGGAGTCCCAATTTTGCCTGCACACTGTGCATTTTAGGAATATCTATTTCAGGCAGACGCTGTGAATGAGGAGAGCAGTGTGCCTCAATGCCAAAGGTCAGAAAATGGAAACGCAGTCCTATAGAGGCACATATACAAAGGCACATACAACATGAAACGGTGCTTTCAGAGCAGCAGATAGCCAACAACATCAGGCTTCACCACATCAGGAACAGGAAGCCTCTGAGAGACTCCATAGAGTGCCAAGGTGACAACGAAGTGTTGAGGGACATAAAGACCTTTACAGCAGAGCTAAAGTATTTATTAATATCAGTCTGGGCCACAGAGAATGCTGGAAAATATTGGCCCCACATGTATTTTTTCAGGCTCAAGTTGTAGACAGAGATATGTTAAAACATGAGGTGTCGAACAAGCTAAAGAGCCACAAGCTGGTAGAGTGAAAGGTATATATCCCAAGAGAACTGAAGGAATTTGAGAAAAAAGCAGCTGAGTTGCTAACAAAAATGTGCAGCCTGTCATTATGTCATATCTGTATTTTAGAAAGCGCTGATGCAAGGATGGGGGACCAGCGAGCCCTTCTCCAGCGGCAGCTGCATTGGTTGAAACTAATCAAAACCAGAAGTTTAGTTGGATGAGCATGACAGAATGGGGACGACTCGGTCTGGACTCACTGGTGGGAAATTGTCTCTCTAATCTACTAGAGCTTTTTTTAATACGTTGCCAGAAGAGTGGATGTGACTTTCTTGGACTTTCAAGAGGCACAGGACAAAGTCCATCACAGGAGGCAATGTGGGAAACAAATACCCTAATATATGAGACTGAATATTGTCACGGACGAGAAATTGGCTAAGAGAAGACAAAATAAAGGATTGGTTGTGACAGGGCAAAGAATGAACATGAACCTTCCCTACCATATCCTACAGAATACAATTTTCTTACTGGAACTGATGCGTAGTATTTTAATAAGGAATTAAAGAATTGACAGAACCGTGAGGTGCTCTGGAAGCGCTGAAGGCTGTGAGGAAGCTCCGGCAGCTGGAGTGTGCTCCGCTTCATGGGGTTTTGAAACGCTCCACGTAGACGAGCGCTGGTAATGTGGTTTATGTGACCCATGTGTTGCAGAGACAAGATGCCAGCGCAGCAATTTTTGAACCCTTGTTTTTACTTGCTTTGTAACCGAAGCTGGTTTAAATTAGTTTCGTCACTTTTCTAGGAATAAATACATCTTGCGGCCCTTTCTCAGAACCACTGCGCTGTTCAAATCTCCGCGCTGACTTCACCTTTCTTGCAATCCCATTGGCACATGTACAATTATTCCACAAAGGATTGCAGCCCAGTGGGATGGCAGGATCAAGCTGTGATTCAGCTCTTACCTCTTCTGAACTGCTTTGCAGCACAGCTGACACTACGTTTTCTCAAGCTCGCTGTATCCTGCTAGACATGGCATGATTCCCCATCAGCAACTCAGCACAGTGGTCCTTCATCTCAAGTTTCTTACGTTTCTTCTGTCTGAAAGATCTTGAGAAGCAAGTATAAATGGAGCTGTTGTTTAGGAAAATGAGTCCCTCAGACGATTCACAAATTACAAGGACTGTGAAATCTCCAAGATGTGTATCTTCCCATTAAAGATTTCTTATTTTTCACAAAGTGATCTTGAGTTGTGTATCAGGTTGAATTTTTTGATGCGGATTTTGCAGAATTCTTATTTCCTGTTTCCAGAGACTTTCCTCTGCACTACATTATGTCCTTAAAGGCCTTTACAGTACAGAAACAGCTACACTAAATGGTTTTCAGGTACTGCTTCTATCATCAGCTAAGTTTGCCAGTGCTTACAGTATCCTACTGTTCAGACGTATTTTATTATTCCCTCTGCGTTATCTGCTCCTCATCCAGAGATGTTGACAAATTCAAAAATGATGGAGAAGTGTCAATAGTGAAACAGATGACTATCTTTACTATGGTTGTAGATGCATTATTTTAGCAGGTAAACTGCTCTGGAAACTTTTCCTGAGAAGGCAATCCCAACTTCCTGGTCCACTAAGCAACCATAAGAGAAATTTGTGTCTTTATGTAAAAGTAGCCAGTTTCCAAGAAGTTCTTTATTTGTGAGCTTTGACAGGTCCATTTGTATTTTCACTGGAAAAAAAAAAAATTAGGACCACCCAAGTTCTTTAGGCCAAAAGACCAGTTTCATGTCTAAAATACAACTTTACTGATGAACAGTATATTCAGAGAGATGCTGCTTGTCTGATTAGTTTTCTGTAATATCAGCACTGGAACTAAAATAACCTTTGGTAAAGACATAGCAGCGATGGCTAGAATTACTAAATTCTTTATAGAACAATAACAGCACTTGAAATGTTCAGACGGTTTTTCGGTCAATGTGCGGCCTTGTGCTGGGAACATCATATTAGCTCAGTATGTTGGTATAATACAATATCAGAAGAGTGGAGGAGTAAAGATGAGGCAAAGAGGGGATTGTTCATTACAAAATGCTTCCGATAAGTATTTTTAAATGGACCTGTGGGGAGCGTTCTCTGCACCTCATCAACACCAGCACTGAGACCTGCCAGAAAGCAAGCCTAATATTTGTAAAATACTTTTATTTTTCCTGGAAATCTTCACTGAGCTCTGCTAACCACCACTCAAAAGCTGACTCCTCACAAATGTATAAATTAGGTAGGTTGGGGTTGGACTAGATGATCTTTAAAGGTCCCTTCCAACCCAAACTATTCTGTGATTCTGTGAATTTGCCTAATGCACAAACACACACATATACACACTAGCACACCTACAAGTCTTAGGCATATATTATATACGTTTAAGAAGAGTAAAGCCATGTCAGTACCTGTTGTTGTTCTCCATTCATTCCCCACTCTTTGTCTACAATTTGCAAGGTACCTTTCTTCTTCTTTTTTAAGGCTGAGTCATTGGCAATATCGTAAACTTATTGAAGTCAAGAGAATTATTGTTATCAGCATCTATAGGCTTAGGATGTCACTCCTGTTTTTCTAAGCCTCCTGCAAAAAACTAGACAGTTTTGGGCAATGGAAATAATATCAAGGACAGAGAATTAGAAGAAAGCATCTCCTTTAATCTGAATTTGATAAAATTTAACATGGCAAAACTCTACATAGTTTGGGTTTTGTCCTCTTTTGCAATAGCAGTGTTGTACAAGAGCATTGCACTCCGTTCCTGTAGCAGGGGTGGATATGAATGGTAGGATTATAATTTTCAAATGTGTTTATCGCATTACAAAGGGTCACCGGCAGCACAAAGTGCGAAAGTTTGCACATCAAACGTGACTCCTGAGTTAACCGAAAGCTGATGTTCTTGCTTATGCTGTCAAACACAAATCATCATGAGGGGGCACTAAAGAGCTGTCAATAGCAAAGTTATTTTGAGGCAAGGTTTGTGGGGAGAGGTAATCACCTTTTTTTAGATCACCAAACATTTTGGCTGAGATAGTCTAATTTCAAAATGTCTTCAAACTACGAGAAAGCTGGAGTTTTCCGTGAGCCTTTCAATACCCTCTTCTAAAAACTGGGCCTGTAATATATTTGATTTGTAAAGCTGAGAAGGGGTTTGTGAAAGATGGAAAAGCCCTTATAATTATTAATTTTGAACACTTCCTGTTTTAAAAAAATATTTTGTGTGGGAGACTAGAGGTGTCACCAGCCCTTACAACACCTGGCAGCACAAATGAGAAATGAATGAATGAAATGCAAATTGGACATCTTGACCACTAAAGATAGACTATTTCCCTCTAAAGACTGGGTTGTGGATGGAGTGCCAAAGCTGGGGCAGCTGGATTCAGCAGAGTCAACCCTGACAAATCGTAAAGAAAATCTCCTGTCTCGTAGACAAAGCAGAGGATTTTCAAAATTAAAGTGGTCTGTTTCACAAGTGACTTGTGAGCATTCCTGTGGGACTGCACTGCTAACAGATGTCCTCAAAATTGTTCTCGCAGGCCCTCTGGAAATGGAATGCACATATGGCACAAACTGCAACCAGACACTCTCAGTGCAGGCTGATCACTAATTTTGCCCTCCTGGTTTAAATCTGAGCAGCTGACTCAATGGAGCAAGGTCACTTGCTATGTCTCGAACTCCAGGGAAGTCAGTGAGAATGGAACCAGGATTCAGATTAATCACAACAAAAATAATATCTGCTTACTTGCAATTAATTTTCCTTCTTAGACATTTTGTTACATGGAATGTTTGAGGGCATAATAACAAGGTGTTTCCAAGTCAGAGGCATACAAGGATGTGTTAGATTACAATCTGGACTTCAAATTTGTGACTGATAGGACCAGAACTTAATGATCCTAGTCTTCTAGTCTAATACCTTCCCAAGGGTGGGATGTGAGCCTTCCCAGAATCCTGTTCCAATAAGACTGTCGTCTTGAAAAACACCTTAGTCTTGATTTAAAGACTCTAAAGATAAGAAGCAAAGAAAAATCCAGTGTCGAACTGACCCAGTTACTGGTTTCTATCACTGGTAGAAAGTTCACACCCAGCTCCTAGTCCGAAGCTGTCTGACCTCATCTCCCTGTGGCTGGACCCTTGTACCTTTGTCCACCACATTGAGCTCTTTCAGTGTCAGACTTCTACCAGCCACTGATCAAACAACTCGGTCACCTTCCGTTTTTTTTTCATAAGCCACATAGATGTTTTTTCTTATGGCTGTTTTACCAAGGCATTTTTACCAATCCTTCAGGTATGTGCAGAGTCATCATTTATTGGCACTTTATTGAATTCTGGACCCCAAACAGGAAGACCGCAAGCAACTGACATCCACCATGGACATTCGGTCCCATTTAGCCTTTCTAACCATCGCATCATCATGGTAGGCCATAGCCAGCTAACTATCCACAACTGCTTGCTAGTGCTTTTCCAAGGCAGTTTTCCAGAGAATTCTGCCCTGGCCTGTGAGACCATCTTACAGCCTTTTACTCTCAATATAGCATCTGTATTCATTCATGATAAAAGCCATCTTGTCCATCCCAGTTCATTTAACGATACAATCATGTATGCTGAATACAATAATGTTTGCTCAATATCAGCACTCTATCTTCTTTCTGCTAACCTGCCCTTCAATCTTTGCATCACATAACTTTATGAGAACTTGGTTTGGTTTTTTTCCATTGTCAGAATCATAGAATCACATGATTTGGGTTGGAAGGGAACCTTAAATATTACCTATTTCCAACCCCACTGCTGTGGGCAGGGTCATCTTTCAACAGACCAGGTTGCTCAAAGCCCCATCCAGCCTGGCCCTGAACTCTTCCAGGGATGGGGCATCCACAGCTTCTCTGAGCAGCCTGTTCCAGGGCCTCACCCAATGCACGATAGAAATGCACAACAGCGTGGGGACAATCCCTGTGCAGCCTTGGTAGAAGTTTAGTTTGTTAATTATGATCCTTGTAATTCAGAGATTGATTAGTTTAGCCAGTTTTTCTCCGTATTAGTGTATGCTGAGTTTTTTAATCTTTTGCTCAAAACTTCTAATGTGATCTTTCATTTCTATTCTCACTAGAAACTGTGTGTATATTTGAACATTAACGGATTACTTCATTTTGCTTCTAAGCATGATTTTCAGAAGTTTTGGTTCTTCCTTGGCTGCAGGATTATGGATTATTTTGGCTATTTTGAGACAAATCTTTTAAAAATCCAAGCTAATAATCATATTTACACATGCTTCTTTCCAAGATTTTTCTATCGTATTTGTTTTCATTTGTAAAACACCTTTCTAAGAGAATGAGTACATGTATCAGTTCATTATTATAATCATCCAGACTTCATTTTGCCTGTACACAAGAAATCCAATTAAATAAGACCATTTGTTTCAAAGCCATCAATAAAATTAATTCTGTGGTCAATTATTCTTTGACTTTCAAGATGAGGTTTAATACTAAATTTCCTGGATTAGGAGGAACATTTTTGAGTAAGGAAATTAAGTTCTATAATTTTTAGAAATTCTAAGGCTATTTACTTTTGGCAGCGTAATGCCTCCAGCAGATATTAGAATGACAATACCCTCTTCCTTGCATCTGCCTGCCTTTTTCCCTTGTGAATTCTGTGTATCTACAAACAGATAACTATAGCATGGATGGGTAGTGTGTAGAAGATACCAACTGGTGTTTGCTTTATTGGTTAGGACACTAACCACTGGCTGTCAAAGGACTTGTTTCAGAGCTGTCAAACAGATCCCAGTTGTTCTGACAATGTGATTGCCTCTCCTTTGGTCACTTGATACTTTTTTCAACATAATTATTGGCTTTGTATCTTTGATAATTGGATTAATTCCACTCTCCGTATTTTAATTTTCTACTAAATGTCTGCTGACTGTTTCCGCTCTTCACCTTCTGCTTTTGGACATGAGTTTAACAATCAGTGTAGTCAGATCAGCTCTTGGAAAACGTCTTGTCTTCATGCTCCTGTTGGGCACAGTCTGCTCCATGGACAAGGGACTCGCGGCTACACCTGTGGCCCTCACCTTTGTACCATTGACCTGGACACACACTCACTGCGAATTCTTTTCCGTTTTGCCTTGCTTGCAGGAAAGAGATGTTTTATGAGACTTTCAGGTGTTCTTCTCTGTTAAGACTCTTTCAAGTTCCGTATAATCTTGGGAAAATGTTGAGGATCTGTGCATTTGGGGCAGTTTTCAAATCCCACTGCTGTGAGCTTTCTGCAGTACTCTTTGGCAGGCCACTCCGTGCCTCTCGTTGTGTAGCAAATCATCTGATCCTTTTGCTCATGCTCACTGCAAACTGCAACACTGCCTTTTGCTCTGATCCCTGCATTGCTCCATCCGTTCTTCGTGGAGTCTGACCAGTGATGCTTCTCAAATGGGTTATTCAGGAGCTCCAGCCCCAGAGCTCCTGCCCCAGGGCTGTTTCTTCTGTGTGCACCGTATGTACTGGATTCCCTTTTCCCAGAGTCCATCAGAGCAGAAACTGCAACCTGTTCCTTGCAGGCGACAGTGCTGCTTGTTTGCAGTTCTGAGACTAAAACTGTACTTACAAAGCATGTACTTACAATTCTCCAAGCAGCACCTGAAACTCCATGAACACTGGTTCTATTTGCCCATCACGTAAATGGAAAGGTAGCTAAATCTCTTTTCTTCAAACTGTCCATAAAGACCCTTCATTGTCCTAAGTGCCCAAACTTACAATGTGAAATTAAGGCTTTAAGATACAAGCTAGCTGCAGCTGTAGCTACATAGGATTGTTGTCCTCATTTCCATGTTATGGAACTTACGACAGCTTATTTTGCTGGTGGGGTGAAGAGCGGAGGGTCTACAGATGGTGGCAATGGTGGAACCGCCATGTTGGGTTCCTCCAGGTCCATCACCCAATGCCCAAGGGCTTCCTGGAGGGCATCCAAAACACAAGCGGGAAATGAGCCATCCACAACAAGGTTAGAGGCCTGTTCCTGTGAACACAGCGTGGGGAAACAAAGTTCAGCTTGTCTTTTTCTTGGATTACCATGTTAAATACCTACGTTTTTCTATCATCATGTGTGCCCTCATTCAACATCCATGGACATTTCCTCTGGAGAACGCACATCGCTTGCTGTTAGTTGAGCACCACACCAACAAGGGCTTTGTTTTTTGGCTTTTAAGTCTTCTCACTCACAGAGTTTAAATTACAGTTTTACTACTATGGAAAAGTCCCAAGAGGCAGATTTCTTGTGATTTATGGACATCAAATAAATGAGTTCAAATGCCTTCACCAAAACCAGATGTAGCCCTGAAGATACAATTCTGATTTCTCTGAATTTTCCAGCCTGCTTCCACACAGCCATGGTCCATGCTTACTTCACTCATCTGAGACTTGTCTGCTCCCATGTCCTACCTTAATAACTACCATGACCTACCTTAATAACTACCATGACCTCACTTTTCCTAATTCAGTCTCTGTTCTTTCACAGGGATGTGACTTACAACACTCTCTCTCAAGAACATTCTGGTTTTTCTTTAGCCCATTAGAAACTTGTATTTGTCCTATTTTTTTTCTTCTTCATACTTAATATAGAAAATAACAGAAGAACCTTACAATTAGCAGGGTGAAATGACTTGGTTGGTTAAGTCTACAATACTCTATTATTTTGCTGATGGTTGATGGTGAAGCATTATTGTAGGTGAGAGATCTAATATTTGTTCGAGACAGGTGGAATGAATGGTTAAGCTTTTTTTTGTAATGAGCAAAGAAATACAGACTTTTGGCAGTCACCCCCTAAAATTAAAGTCACTTCTCGTTGAATTATGTTGAGTTGTATGGTCACAGGACTTTGACTCCAGACTGAAGGTAAATGCAGAGAGTTTGGCATTGGTTTGGTGTATGAGTGGATGAGGCAAAAAAAAAAAAGTCCAAGAGGCTTAAGGAGGAAATCTGAGAGAATCAGAATCACTGCTTGGGATATTGGCAGGTGGTACCTCAGGTCCAGGGTATTTCGTATGCTCACGTGCCTTAGCAAGATTATGTCAAAGAAGGTGTAAGTTACCCCATTGAAAATAGCACGTAGGAACCCAGTATAAGGTAACCGCTCATGTTAATGGTGTGACACTAAAGGAAGAATATACTTTTAAACATTACTTGTAATTTCATCTGGATGACTATTCTTTGCCTCTTCTCCTACATTGTTCCAGTTGTTGTTCTGACAGTTGCTGGTTTGCAACCCAAATTACTCCAGTGTCACAGTGAATGATTCCCATGAGTAATATATCAAGTGTGCTGGAAACCTACCAGACAATGCTGCCCAACTCCTCCCAGGCACACACAGCTCCCAAGTTTCAGGGTAAGGTGCAGAAATGACCAAATCCATGCATATTGCTCTCATAGAGAACTAACCCATATACAAAGTGTGCATTCATCTGGATAGTTATGTGCCTCACATTTCAACTTATATTTTTGGTGCGTACTTCAAACTGCTTCATGAACCCCATGCAGGTCATGGACCCTGGGTGGTTCTCACCTGCTCCAGATTAAAAAAGAAAAAGCACTGTAAACCAGAAGATTACTATTATTAGCAACAAGACTAATTAGTAAGATATGCTACTTCCTTAGTGAGCCTTTCCAAGCAGGTTATAAATGTCCATAGAAGATGGCATGCTATCAACCTACATGGTTCCACGTATTTTGTCTATACACATATGATTATCACCATGCCTTCAACATGATGATGGCTCTAAAAATATCCAGGCATTAAGGGGTATAAGGCATGGTAAGATGCAATCACAGAGAACAGAGCAGGGGTAGTGGGAGAAGGGGCAGGCAAGGAGAGCAAAGAGCATATTTCACATATCAGCATTCACTTGATCCAATTTAGGAACAAGCATCACCCTGCCATGGCCATGGTCAGGGTCAGGCAGTATTTATAGAATGCCACCTCCTGTGTCACAGACATCTAATGGCAACTAAGCATTTACCCCAAGAGACAATCTGGACCAGCTGGCCTTTGGGACCAATGCGGTATTTTATAGAAAATCAAAATAACTTGTTTACTTATGTGATTCTCCTCAAAACCAAGTGTTTAATCTTTCATTGTGATTAATGGAAAACTCATCAAAATCAATACAGTTCCCTGGCCCAGGTCCAAAAATGTACTTTAAAAAAAAATGCCAAACATCATGCATGGAAATAATCCTACTGATGAGTGTTCCTGATTAATTGGGACTTTCATTTTAAAATACGTAACACTTTTTCACTCTACAGTGCTTGTCATAGCATTATTTAAGTCTCAATTTAAGCTACTGTATACATCAAAAATATTGCACTCTACTGCATCCTCTCTATATGATCTTTACTAAAAGGGAAATTGTGATTGCACACATGTATTGCTGGAAAACGGCCTGGTGTGTATGTTAAAAATGAATCTTCATCAGCATTTGGAAACATAGGCCTGTCAGATCTGCCAGGCAGCCTCAGGGTCTGAGGAGTACATTTTATTTTCAAGCATCACATCACGTTGTTTCTGAAGTGTTTCTGAAGAAATTATTTGAATTTTCAGCTCGTGAGAAGCTTCAGACAGTTATGGGTTCAGTGCACTTCAAACCACAATCAAATTTCAAACAAGAACAGCAAGGACATTTCCCATGTGCCCGACTTTTTGCTTTCTCATCTGGTCTACTATTCCAGGAGCAGCTCAAGGTCTCTGTTAGGGTCAGGGACACCCAACATGGGACTAGGCACTTTTTGCACCTTCTACAGCTAAGTTTAGTTTTTGGAGTCATATTCATGGGACACCTTAGGTGGAATTAACAGGGCAGTCTCCACCAGCATCGCTCTGCTTCCTTAGGATGTGAATACCCAGCCCTGTGCTGTTCGATGGGGTGACCCGAGGAGCCTTGGCAGGACAGCCACTCACTTCTGCGCTCTGTAGAGGACTGAACACCACCCTATGAAGATGCTGAGGATGCAGCTGTCGTATGTTTTTATTTCTGTTTACAGGCACACACCTTGCCTAGCCCAGCCATTCCCCTCCTGTCCTTCACCTCCCTTGGCTGACCCACTGCTGTCTCCATTCCCCACCTGTGAGGCACAAAGTCCGGCTGCAACGCAGCCCCCAGCCCTGATCCCCCGTGCACTGGAGCTTTGTCTGGCCCTGAGCATGCCCTGGGAATCAGCACCAGCACAGACCTGAAAAACGGCTTCATTCTGCCAGAACCCCGCACTTTCCAGCACTGGCACTTCCCTGGGAAAGCTTTGGGACTTGCAGCATAGCTCCACACAGGCAACCAAGAGCGCATTTAGACAAATGTCTTTGGAGAGACGATGGTTTAGGTCTGCAAAGGAAAACAGGAACTGAGGTCTTATGGTCCATGCACTTCACAGAAGTTCTCTCTGTTTTCTGTTACTATCTGTTCTGTCATTGTTGGATAAAAATATATTGCATTGTAAATATGGCGTGGTACTTTCAAACAAAGCCACAAATTTACAGAACAGTCATGATAGATATGGATATGATAATGGATTTGGACTCTGCAGAGGGAAAACTGACAAACCTACAAAACATAAAATACTAGAAATATCTGTGAACCAGTGCAGGACACCCAGGGCAAATCAAGATGACCAGTAATGCCTTTGAGTGAGAGAGGGAATCAATATGATGGAGGGGTTTTAATCTGGTGTAATTACATTGTCTATCCAATATCTGTGAGTAATATTTAGGAAGCTGTCTGGGATGAGCATAAAGATAAATGCAGACTGAAGATTTTATACTGTGACGTAAAAATGTACAATGTCTGAATAGGCAGACCCAAGCACTGAAATGTTCGTGGCTGCAGATTTCAAGATACAGCAGTGCCAATTTCAAATATCCAGAAATCATGAATCAGGCGCCTCTAAAGCTTGTCTCGGTGTGACACCGAACAATTTCTATGGAGGAAATCACTCAAAATTGCCATTTTACAAGATTTACAAGAGCCTGCCATTTTAAGACTGCCTTGAAAATAATGAGATACAGAAAGAAACACTCCTTCAATTTATCTGCTGGTTTGCAAGCCACTAGGATATTCAAGATGTGTTTTAAATTTGCTTTGTAACCCAGAGGACTAGAAACTTATTCTTTTAAATAAAATGTGACATTCTTATGTAATCAGTTGCCCTGAGAGCAAGATCTTTAAGATAAATGCCAAATTCTATGAAACTTCTGATAAGCTCCTAAGAACTGGAATCACTAAATCAAAGAACAAAAATGTAATGACAGGGTCATACTATAGGGCCTGTGAAAAAGAACTGAATGTGTTAGGAAATCAAAGAAGCAACTTCATCTTGTAAAATTACAATTATGGGTGGGTGCTTTCATCCCTACAAATTGTTCAAATGTCATGTTGAGACAAGCTTTAGAGATGTTAAATGAGTACCTTGAAATGTCTTTCTCTAAAAACATTCTAGAGGAGCAATTCCCCCTTAGAAAGAGTAGGTTTGAGTGACTATCTACACAAAGTCACAGACTTTCCAAGGCATTTGTGTATTTAAATTATGGATATTCATCATCCATATATTCATACTGAGGCTGTCCTTCAGTACAAGCATGAGTCCTGCTGTGCCGTGGTCTATATTGAGAATTGCACAAGTGTTGGCTGATGTTTTCTATCGCAAGTCTGGTGACTGTGTCATTCTCTGTTATTCTGCCCAAGAACAAGAAATCAAGATGGCACGATGACTGGGGAGGTTTTCAGAAACCATTTCTGAAGCCTGAGGGACTGGTGGCGTGAACGATGACTGGGTGAGCTACTCTGTGTTTCGGTGCCACTCACTACGGAGTGTTGAATGTTTCAGTTTGCACCAGACAGACTTATTCTTCCTCCTAATGTATTTTCCAGGCTTCTTGGGGTCTGGCATGGCTGGAGAGACTAAATTCAGGCAGGCATTATTGAGCGGAAAATATACTCTGGTCAGGTACCACTTTCTTTCCCAGTCAGTTCCATCCATAGTCAGCTGGTTTCATCATTGTAGTGTGCTGACAGCTCCTCACAGGAGTGAAATCATTCGTCTGATCTGACGCCTGGACTGATTAATTGGTTCACTAAGCAAAATGGCCTACTGAGATCTAGCTTTATTGTGTTGATTGAGAAAGAATAGGAGGCTCATTTTGTCCCTGTTTCTGCAGTGACAGATTTCTGTAAATGCCATTTGTGGTGTTGGTGGAAATTCAGATTCAGAATGGTTTTTGCATTATTCTTATCGGAATTATGTCCCTGGGTGTTTCATGCACCAAAGTGGATCTGTGCAGCATAGTGCTAGGGTCACCAAATCTGTTTCGTCTACTTCACTGTCTCTCACATTATTCTTTCCTCTAGAATGGCAATAATTGATCGCTGCACAATGTAGTCACTGCCTCAACAAGGTCTTAGACACTTGGCCTTGGAGAGCAAATCCAATCCATCTAACACTGAATTTCTCTTTGCAATCAGTTGAGTTTGGTACTTCAGAAGACAAATGAGGGGAGGCCAGTTCTCCCTAAAACAGCCTTTTCCCTTGTTATATTTATTCAATAGGAAATTAGACACCTCCAGAACATAACCCAGTCCATATATATTAGACATACAGCTCTTTTTAGAGCAGCAGTGTCATGAGCTCTGAGCTCTGAAAGTGCTCTCCCAAGGATGTACCAAGGTGGATCAAAGCTGTAGATTCCCAGTAATGTTCTAGGAAGACTTTTTGGTGCAGAGTTCAGGGCCTTCTGGCTATCATTTGCTGAGGAGGTTCTGGAGAGTTTGGAGAAGACCAAAGCCCTGCTCAGCTCCACAGGCTGAGTCATCTCACAAAGCTGGTGGAGCAGGAGTTGTCTCTGTGAGGTGAGTTGTATGCATTCAGGATTGAGACTAATTTGCGCTGAAAGGGACATCAGGAGGTCTCTAGTCCAACCTCCTGCTCCAAGCAAGGCCAGCTTTGAGGTCAATCTGTTCCTGTGCTGTCCTCATGATTAAATAATTTTCCCTTTTATCTGGTCTGAACCTCTCTTATTTCAACTTATACTTGCTGTTTCTCATCCTCCTCACATGCACGGCAAAAAACACAGATGTGGTTGTCTAGCTAAAAGCTGGCTTTGAAATGTATGCAGAGCATAAGGAGAACAAGTAAATGTGATGCCTAAAGAAGATATTAAGATATTCAGTGTTTCCACCACTGTTTATGCATTACTAGTAATTGTTTTGTTGGCTAAGGAATGATAAAGTGTTCTCTGCCAGAGACTCGTAGTAGGCCGAGGTGCAAACACTGAGCAAAACAGGCATGTTCAAGACATCGGAAACTATTTGCCAAATACAGAAATATGCAAAAGTGAAACTGACATTTTAGAAACCATTATGGGTATTGCTTGAAAGCAAAACGTGACTTTTAGAACTGTAAATAAGTAAGTACTTTTCCTAAACATATAATTTTTTTCCTACTTGAATGAAGCATAGTAACTATAACAATAATTATTCCTGGGAGGACCTCAGACCTAGCTCATTACCTTGCCATTGGACATCAGTGGTCACTGAGATGTCAATGGGACCTCTCTCTCTTGCCAACTTCGGCCTGGTGAATTAGGTCCTTGTGTAGTCTGTGGTTGCTCTGTGCCCCTCACGTGGCAGCCCTGCTCTTGCTGCTCCCTCAGATGGCAAAGTTGGATTTCTATGTGCAAACATCATATTTTTTAAAAAATCAACTGCTTGCATCTGGTGAACCCCACCTGACCGGTCCCATGCTGATCAAATGACATGGCAAGCTCGGACAGAGCCCAGGCAGGTAGCCCTGCACAGGCTGGGGTAGGAGGACCGTGCATTTGGCAGCGTTTCCAAGGATGCCTATGCTGTGCTATTTCAGCCGCACAGGCCAGACCACACCATCACCATCGGTGTCCAGCTCTGGGTGATTCCACATCACACAGAGACTTCCCAGAGTCCCCACACAGCCCCCAGCAAGTGAGCGCTGGGAATTCTTGGGATGGCCAAAGGTGTTGCCTTCAGCAGTTGCTTGCCCTGGCCCATGCACCAGCCAGAGCAGGGTGCCTTGTCTCCAGCTACAAGGAAGGTCAGGTAAATCGTGCCAGCCCAGGAAATGCAGTCCTGCAGGCACATACCCCACCCCTCCCACACCTGGAGTGCTTGTTTTTGGAGGAGACAGTGGGAAGAGAGCAAGTGCTCCAACAAGATGCAATCATGCTTATCTACCATGGCTCTGAAAGCCCAGGTGCATGGTGGTAGCATGGAGTGGGTGGTGATACCATAAACACTGCTTTGGCTCCTGGATTGAAGAATCTGTCCCCCAGCTGTTGGGCAGGGTATCATGGGTGGGTCTGGGAGAGATTTAGACCAGATGTATGAAAACAAGTTTTTTTCTAAAAATCGGAGCAGAGCATCTAAAGATAAAACCTCCATCACTGGAGAATTTTAGGACTGGGTTTGAGAGCCAGCTGTCAGGAATGCATTAGGTGGTTTTCATCCTGGCTTTGGACAAGGGAGTGGACCCTTCTGGCATGTTTTCTTTCGATTATTCTGTTACCATGAGGCAGTGCCGTCCTTTTCTTTGACTAGGAAGAGAGCGAAAGAGTGAGACTCTTCACTTAGGACCACAGTTCGGTGCCTCGAGTTAGACAGGGTGAGCTCAGACTTTAGCTGCTCATCTTGAGCTCATTAGTTAGTGAGTTACTAAATCTGTCACTTGAATTATTTCTGATAAGAACGAGACAGCTGGTGTCTGGTGATGCCCATTCATATTCAGCTCATGTTTGAACTTTTCTGGCTGCACCTTTGGGTGATTCAGTTCACCAGCCAGTTTTATGCGTGCTGATCCTGCTCATCAGGATGCCCGTGCGGACCCCAGGCTGTAATTATTCAGCTCTATTATATGAGCATGTTGGAGAGTGGGTGAAGGCGGGGGAAGAAGACAACATGATTCAGCAGCCTTAGGTTCTGACTTAACTTCATTCTCTTCTAATTCAACAGTTTTCCAATTGACCTTGGAGAGAGCAGAGAGAGACTGTGTTAAATAAAATCTCCACTTGCTGATACCGATGATGAAGTGGAACCTCTGGTGGTTGTTGTACCCAACCTACTGAATTCATCTCTACACTTTGGGGTAAGTCTCAGCCAGTTGCAGAGGGAGTTTTCACCATCCCCTTGTCACACAGGAATGACAGGAAGGTTCCTGATATATGTGTCAGAAAGCAAGCCCATGTCCTCTGACATCACCAGATTAATCTTCCGAACACTGTATTGATGCTACATGAATAAGTATCATTGCTATTTATCAAATTTCTGCAACTTGCAGAATACGAACTGCTGGAAGACTATAACACAGGAGGAAATCCACCTGACCCAAGAGGCAAACAATTTGTCTGAGATTTCTTACAACAGGGAAGCTCTCAATTTTTACCTCTTTGCATTCACCTAATTACCTGACTTTGTGCACCTAATTAACTTGCAATGCTGTCACCAAGGGAATCCACGATCTTTCCAAACAATTTTGTGGCAGACGGAGATGAGCTTTTTTTTTTTGATGATCTGTTTTTCGATTGCTGTGTCCAGTTTGCTCTATTCCCTTTCTGTATACCCTTTCAAAAGAATCACAAGTGAGGAGAAACAAAATTGAAGAAAGGGCAAGAGAAATACCGCGTACTCCTGAGACAGCATTGTGTAACAGTGAATCCTAGAGAGATCATACATAGATTAAACGTAGGTTGAAATTCCCTTCACCTTGCATCACAACAAACAAGTCCTGACTATTTAGTTTCCCTTTACATCTGATGGATTTAGCTGGGGCATGTTGTTTTCCACATCCTTTTTCCATCCTGCCAAGGATGGCTCTGTACTTGAGATAGTATTTTCTCACCTGGCCAAGACATTTCAAGAATGTCCAAAGAAGAAGCTCCACTTGGCATCTTCAAGGACCCTTATGGACCCCTGTGCTTGAATGTAACTGCGCGACTCGGGAGTTTTGGGGACTATTTCTGTCTCTGGCACTAATCGCTGGAGGAGGGACTCAACAAAGAGGCTTTGACCTTTTAAAAGATAAAGTTAGACTCCAATATTCACCAAGATCTCCTCTGCTGAGAGATGGAAGAAAGAGACACTTGTGGTTTTGTCTTTCCACACCAAATAAAGATGTTTAAGTGAAGTAAATCACCTCCAAGGCTAGTACTGACTGTAGTAATGCTCCATGTCAAATAGAGACAATAAAGTTTATTAGGTATGATATGAGGGCAGCCATGGAATTTTAGCTTCTAATATATGCCAAGTATCCTTGCTCTTGTTTTTATCCAACATCAGAAAAAGAAAGGATCTCTAGAGAACTTTTCTCCAGGGAGAGAGGTTTCCAGAAGAAAACTGTAACTGCTTTAGTACCTCTTCTGAGTCCAGACAGTGATTATTCTTCTTGTAGCAGGAAGCAGGAGGATGGAGAGCTCTTGTAATTTTTGTACAACTGTGCAGGCTTTTCGTATTTACCGTGTTCCCTTAAAGGTGTCAGTCTTGCCTTGCTCCTGTCCATTGGCGTGCATCAGGTTACACGAGTGGTTCTGTAGTTCATGAAAGTGCAGTGCCATGTGGTGCCCTCAGGTCTTCCCTTTTCCTGTTTTCACTTTTTTCGCTTTTTAATTCTGGTGTGTTAATTATGCTGCCCATGACAATGGGCTAATTAGTGATTGTTCTGTCTTCTCAGCATCAGCCTGCATTTGCCTGCCTCAGTCAAGTCTTTGCCTCTCATGCCAACTTGCCTTTTTACTCTCTTCATGCCTCTCAAGACATGATGAACGATACTAATCCCTGGCAGAACTGGACTCTTAAGTTAGATTTTCCTTGGGTTTGTGTTAAACTTCCTTAGTCTTGACTGTCCTGAACATTTTGAGCCAACAGTGCATTTCACCTCCCGGCTGGCCAGCAGTAAGTAAACACAGCACCACTCTGTAATCCTGTCCTCGCAGCTACCCATGATTAATCTCTTTCCACACTAAGAATTGGGCATTTGTTCCTACTCTTTGCTCCTTATCTCTTCTCCAGTTTTTAATCCATGACAGGACTTTACCTTTCACCCCTGGACTGCCAAGTTTCTCAATAGCCTCTTGTGCAGGACTTTATCAAAAGCCTTTTGAGAGCTGGTGGAGTCCTCCCTGCTCTGCGGTTTCATTAACCCTTTCAAGGGATCCAAGCTGAAAAGGTAGAGCCTGGGAGAAGGAGAAAGATTATTGCTCACAGGAAGTTTGCTGGTTGGCACATCTGTCATCATTTTTGTGTTTTCTTGGCCAAATGGTTTCCAGTTGCAGGAGTGATGTGTGGTTTATATTAACCTGCTTTTCTTCAGGGTGGTCTGGCTGCTGCTTCACTGCATCTTGGGAGGGAGAAGGGGAAGGCTGCTCAGGTCTGTATTTTAAGGCATAGACTTATTTCAGTCTCTAGGTCTTCATGTCACACTCTGAAGTGACTGCTCCAGACCCCCAGCCTTGGAGACAGCCCTTATGTATCCTGTCATACCAGTTATGCATCCCACCTGACAGGCACAATTCAGTTACTCGAATGCGGGTCTGGTGCCACCAGAGATGGCCACAGGTATGTGGTTATGTGCATTATGGTATGGCTATGTTGGTAGGTACCACACAGGCTCTACAGGAGATCTGGGCCATGCTGGATAGGCAGCTGCAGGTGGGTTGTCTCCTACATCTAGAGCTGGCAGTAGAAGGCTTCCAGCATGAAGCTGGGCAAGAGGCCTCCAGAGGTCCCTTTGAACTCCCATTTCCTTGCACGTGCTCTGATCCCGTTGTAAAGGGTCGTTGTGCAGCCTCAGCGGGTGACCGAGCAGGGCTGGCAAAACCCAGGCCCTTCCCTCTGCTCAGAATCTTCTGTTTGCAGTGACTGGCATCTGCAGTTTTGTATAATCATCCCAAGCGCCCTCCTGAGCCTTATTCCACCACTTTAGTTTGTCTCCTTTATTGTCACCGTGTCAGTTCTCCACTGATAATGTCCCATTTACTGTGGTTGAAATGTCATTGCTTCCACAGAAGCAGATCCCTGGTGAAATGTCCCAAACCTCACAGGAGCAAAACCTGATCAAGTCAGTGCCCTGTCCTCAGCCAGCCATGAGCCACGTTTGTTCTGCCAGCTGTGTTTAAGCCTTTTGAAGCTTCACTTTGCAAGATGTCTCTTAAAAAGAGCTGAAGACCCTCAATGCCTCCACTTCAAAGTCAGCTGGATGAATTCAGTGTCTCTCAGGGCATGTCTGACTGCTGTCTCTGGCTGTCGCTCTCCTTTTTACCTGCTGTTTTGCCTGTATTAACATCCTCATGGCTGGACTTCTCTTTTCACTTGATTTTATTATCGCCATAAAACTGGCAGACAGAAGCGAGTACAGGCAGTAACTGAATCCTGTATGTCTCCCTTTCCTTGTAAGAACCATGACCATATCCTTTTCTCCCCACAGCCGTGACTCTTTACTGCATTTGCATCCTTCATCCATGCTCCTGGGCGCTCAGTCATACATGTTCCAGCACTATTTATTATGTAAAGAAAATATAGCAATTGTAAATACATCTGGACAGGAGCTCTCTGGGTCCTTTGGGCAGGCAATGGGAATTTCACCATAGACTTTTTTTTTCCTTATTTATGGCTGAAGTATATGCACATATTAATTACACACAAAGTACTTCAGGCAGAAATAAATATACAGTTTTGTTTTCTGTAGCACAGTCACCATACAATGAACAGAGCAGGAGTTGCAGAGCAAGGACTGAAATCTCTATCTCTCAGAAGGAAATCACAGAATTCCCAGAAGTAGTAAAAAATTTAAGGAGAAAGATAATAGCGTATTTCAGTCACTACCTGTAATCCTTAAGGGCATCAAAAGACTCTGGAGGGATCTGTTATACACAGTGAAGACTCTGAAGAAATACCACTGTCAAGAAATCAATTCCCAGCTTGTAAACAAGCGATTGGCAGTTTACAGAGAAACACCTTCAGCCGGGCTATATGGCAGGATGTATGACAGTCATACAAATAGAGGTATCTCTCCAGAGGCAGCTGCGTTGAGCAAGCTTTAACCCTTCAGGCAGTGATCAGTAAACCACCCAGATCTTGGGGAGGTCTTGTTTTACCATTTCGCCTTCTTAGGAAGAAAATACCACAAATGTGTTTCCTGGGTGAAAGCCAAGGGCTCGCTGAGGTCAATGGTTTTTATCCCAAAGCTCTTGTTCTGGAGTCAAAGCAGCAGTGATGTTGTGTAAATACCATTAAAAGTTGCCAAAACAACAAACCTGACAACAAAAGGTAATATAATATAACAGTTTGTTTGAAAAAGAGGAGAGACACTCAAATTGACAATGTCACTGTTCATGCCAGGTAGAAACCCTGGAAAAGAGCAAATTGTTATCACCAGAGTTCAGAGAGGTACCCTGTGCAATGTGACCTCCTCCTTTCTTCATCCTTTACCGAGGTTTGACAGCTTTTCATTAAATTCTGGCATTCAGTTATATTACTTTTCCAGCTGCCTTGCCTTTGTGAAACACTGCTGCTGACTGGGAGATAGCCTCAGTTTATTGATTTTGCAAAATACCTGTATTTTTGGTAGGACTTTTTCTGGGAAGTTTTCTGATGGTCGTTAAAAAAAAAAAAAATATTGTTCTGCTTATGTTCTCTTTGAACTTTTATAACAGGATCAAAATTCTTAATCTGAGGGAGAAAATTTCAAATATCAGAAATTGAATTGCATTCCCCACCTCCTTGCAGCCAAAGAAGTATTGACCAACAAGGTATGAAGCCTCCACCCTGCCTGGTGGAGGCTTTGGAAAAAAGTAGGTAACATGTGCTGGAAAGAGAGAAGTTTTATACACAATGGGGAAACTGAACATCATTTCCTTAAATGTCAGCGGAGTGAATAATCACATAAAATAAAATTTAAAAAAATCTTTTCTGCACCTGAAAAAATAGAATACTGCTGTGGGATTCCTGCAGGAAGTGTATGACTTAAATCTGATTAAATCAGATTTTGCTCAGCTCAGCTTGAGAGCATCCAAAGAAAAAAAAGAGCTGATCTTCTGTTCCATAAAAACAGAGCTTTTCCGCTATTTAGTTTTGAGACTAACAAAAGGAGAAGATTGTTATGAGTCAGAAGTAAATTGCTTTAGTATGAAATAATTTTTATTAAACTCACTGACCTCAACTGTTTTAATTTTGCTTGCTTAAGTACATTAAAGGGAAACTTTATCCAACCTTGATGCCCTGGTGTCTCAGGGATTATATATCAAGCTCAATTTAAATCACAGATTTAAAAAATCATGTGTTAGCTTTCAGCACCTCATAAATGTTACGGGTTTCCTAATGCTCTTGCAGAATCGGAACCACCAGTCATTCAGCTCTCTAACTGTTGTTTGACTATGTGGCATTAAAGGTTGAATATTTTGTTAGCAAAAGGAAAACAATCCTGAAATTAAAATAAAATACTCCACCCAATAGCCCAACTGCATAATACTCAAGCTCAGATCCAATTTGTGCTCTTAGCTGTCTCCAGAATATACTAATTGGATAGATTTGACAATGAAAAATGTGTTCTAGTAAGATGCTAAGGGTGGACGAGATTCAATAACCTGCCAGAAGTCCCACCTGCTACAATCTAAGGATGTCTTTTTAAAAGGAAAATAATCATAGCAAGAGAGTTTCTGGAGCTGAAATAACAAAAGGCTGCAATTTGCTAAGAGCAAGAAGCATCATTTTGGGCACTTTGCACAGCAAGACCGAACCAAATAAACTTTCAAGTATAAATGCTGAAATTGAGTGGAAATAGCCCCAGAATCATAGTCCCAATGGTTGGAAGGGATCTCTGGAGGCCTCTTGCTCAGCCTCCTGCTTGAAGTCAGACTACTGCAGACTCCTGATAAGGTCAGATGTGGCTTTGCTGGCCAAATTTTGAAAACCTCCAAAGACAAAGGCTGAAGCAGCCTCTCTACAACCTGTTTCACTGCTCTGCCACGTTCTTTAGGAAATTATGTTTTCCTCGCTGTCCCTCCCAACCTGCAGACTGTGGTCGTTGCCCTCTCTTGCACTGCTCTGTGCTCCTGAGGAGAGTTTGGCTCCATCATGCTTATGATTTCCCATCAAGGAGTTGCAGGCAACTTCTCCATTTCTCTTTTATCTCCCTTTTGCCAGACTACTCAAGCCCAGCTGCCTCAGCCTCCCCTTCTAGAAGTGCAGGAGGTCCTGGACCATGGTCATAGAAATGTGCTACACAACTGGGGCTCCAAAGAAGCCCAGGCATGTTGTTCCCATACTGAACGCAGCAGAGAAATGCCGGTTTTAATGCATGGTTATAAGCAGGTCTCACAGTCCTTTGGAGACCTGCCCAGTGATGTAAACCTCCAACTAGCTGAAATAAAGAGCACAGCCTTTTTGGCAGAGCAGGGATGAGGTTGGTTCATGGAGAAGGGGAAGGAGAGGGTTTGACAGGGCCGTAGTCTCTGGAGAAATTGCCTCCTGCCGAAACTTTCATTCCTCTGAAAGCATCTCAAGCCAATTAGCTTGCAATTTAATCTCCTGTGTTTCTTCTCAGGGTGATTCAGTTTGCTGTGGGTTTATTTGCACATACGTGGTTAGAAGTTAGACGGATGTCAGCTCTCTGTCTATGGGGACTAAGGGAACTGGCTGAATGTTAGGCGGGAGCAGGCAAGCAACCACTGCACAATAAACATATCCCCTGGTTTTCCAAATGTCCATCTTTCATTCCCTGCTCTTTCCTCTTCTCTCACTCATTTCTCCCCATTTTTTAATTTTCTTTTTTTTTCCTGGCTTTTGACTCCTCTTTTAAAAAGAAATACCTCTCTTCTTCCCTACTCTTGGTTTCTTTCCCCATCCTCTCTGCCCCTGCCCTTCACAACCATGTGAAGCCTTGATGCCAATGTTTGAGGCAAACTTATGAACCCAACTGCATTTATAAACTAAAGGAAAAACTCCCACTTTTTCTGCAGTGAGTCTGTTAAGCTGAAGTGTAAGGGAGATAGATTAGAGCCAATGTCTGAAAGCACTTGCTACGTGTTCACAAAACGTCACCAGAAAGGGAAGAGCAGCCAGACCTCTGGGTTTCTGGGGACGTGCTCTCTGTCTCTGCCACAGTGGTATTTGTAGATTTGACCATAATTTACAGATGTCAGGCGGCCCAACTGGGGCAGCCGCTCTTACTGCGTCAGCAGATGTCCAGAAGTCCTGACATATCCACCGCGCACGGGAACATCTGTGCTGTAGCATCAGAGCAGTTCGATGGAGACTCCAGGAAGCCACAGGGGATCCTCGATTGTGGCAGCAACATCAGCTACTCCATGACCCCGGCATGGATGGCCTGGAGGGCATGTCCCTGCGCTCCTGCAGGCTTTTGCAGCCATAATGAGCAGGCAGTGCCAGGGCAAAATAGGGGACTGAGGAGATTTTTATCTGTGCCAGAGGTTTGCTTTGTTGACGTGGATGTCACTGTATTTTTGGTGCCTGGATTCGCTAGCTTCAACACAGGGATTGTGTTCCGTTTCTGCTTTTCCACTCAGATCATCAGCAGTGATGCTGAGAGTTTCCTGGTGTCTCTTAAGCCCAGTAGACACCTGATCTTCAATGGCACATCTCCTGAGCCATGAGGCGAACCTGCAGCACAGCCTGAAAGCATGTGGCATTTCCCATTTTTGGGGCACTGAAAATAAGCAGCTTTATTCATACAGACCTGAGGCCTTTTTAACTATTGTGGAGGAAGAGACATGCCCGTAAGAGTCAGTCCGAAGAACAGTACTTGCCTCAAACATCGTCATCAGGAACTTGGAGAGATACCATGAAACAAATGCCCTGAGAGGAAGAACTGCATGGTACAGGGAGTCTCTGACCTGGGACTTCAAGTAACAATCGAGATAAGGCCATATAGCTGCTGTCCAGAACATGGACTTCACCTGCTGCCTCAGCCAGACTTGCCCCACGTCCTCCCTGTTACTAAGGCCAATGAAGAGGAGCATGCACAGAGGCTTGCAGAGGGTCTTGAGGTCACTCAGCGGACAAGTAAGAGACCCCTGAACGCGAGGCGGCGCAGGCGCAGACAGGTTTTGGCAAGCAAAGCGGAGACTTTTTGGACCTGCACAGTTAAATCTGGATTGCAAAACAAAGTCGGACATTGGCCTCAATCCATGGGAGAGAGGAGGTGTGAAGTGCTGCTGCCTGGCATAAAAGATGGTTCCTAACCGAACCTCGGAGAGATCTCCCCACCAAAGGATCACGGATCACGATGGAGGACCGGCAGGATGCTGTTTGGGACCTGGGACCATAGGGATGCCTTTGGACCCGTGGTGGTAGCTATAATCCTCTTTCCTCCCTTTTTTTCTTCTTCCCTTTTCTCCACTTTCTCTATAACGTGCCGCTTTATGGGCAAAATAATGAAGTTACATTGTTTGATTGAATTATAACCCCTTGGCATTTTGGTCACCTTGATTTTGCACTTTGAGATCAAGGTAAACGAACCATCACGAGTCCACCGAATGGACCGTGACAATGCCCCAAGACCAAGCTTTATGAAGTCCCATGCAGGTTACACGGGAATAGGGAGGACATGATGCCAAACCCTGGGGGTTGCTGTCAACTGGTGTCACTCACTCCTCCTTCACCGCTGTCCCACCAGCAGCAGCCTCCATATGGCAGAATCCTCGCTGCCCTCTCCGCCCCTGCACGAAGCTCTCTCCGTCTCTAAAGCCAACAGAAGTAGGTCTGGAGAGGCTTTGGCCAGCAAGGAGTCCTCACCCACATCCTGCAGAGCTGTTCTGAGTTTTGTCCGGGAACACGGAGTGACTTAGGGTATAAAAATCCCAGAGCCAATGCTGAGACCACATTTACAGGATCTACAGCAGGGACAGTCTGGAAGGTGTGGTGACACATATACCTATACAGAGAGAAAAAGCAAGGGAATGGCGGCATCTCCCCATAGCTTCCCCAGAAGATGGTGATATCCTCACCAGCATATATCGCTTTCCCCAGGGAACCAGGCAGCCAGGAATAACACTTCAATGTACAGCTGAAAAAGGAGAGGGAGCAATCACTGCCCCAAAATTCGTAAATAGCACCCAGTAGCCTTGATCATTGCAATGACTGTCACTGGAGAAGGTGGGTGATAGACCGTGGCAGGGCTAGAGGACAGTGTTTGCCTCGGCAAGTGTTGTCACCACGTATCTCATGTTCTCAACAGGCTGCAGAGCCAGTGTGATACAAGGTACAGGCTTGTATAGACACATGTCCAGGACAGAGAGAGACTGTGAGCTGGTCATTTGATGCTGCTCCATCTTCCATGATCTCATTGCTACATCTGTCAGCACCCACCTCCAGGGAAACCCCTCGCTGATAAAAGGTCTCCCCTTCTGCTGAAGCGACAGTGCCCTGGCCAGACGTGGGGAAATCCAGCCTCCCTGCATAGACTGGCTTCCATGTTTGGTCTTCCATGGCAGCAGAAGAGACAGTGTCTCCATAAGGGAGTGTCTCAGGGAGCGCTAAAACAAATGGCATCTCTGGTTGGAGACGAGCACGCTTCTCTTTCATTACCTGGACCTTACAGCTCAGCAGGACGCTTTGCTCCTGACACACTGGGTCCAGAGTCTGACCCAGCTAAAGCTCTCTTAACCAGCTTAAAGAAAAGGTTGTATCTATAATAGATATAGATGTAGCTATTTTTATTGTAGATAAAAAGTCATATCAGACTCTGCCAACACGGAGGAATCTTTTATCTTGTGCAGCGCATAGGAAGTAAGCAGGACTTTGCCCAAAATTTTCTCTCTGATTTTAATATTCTGCATTTTTTATTCTCTCAAACCCCTGGAAAGCGAGTGGTCATCCTGCATTGTGTCACCAGGGTTTTGCACCAGCCTCTTCTGCAGCAATGTCAGGGCTCCTTAGAGGAAAAGTGTTGTATGAAGGAAACCACTTCAACTGCGGCTTTCAGAAAGATGTGCTGAAATTAAAGACCACTCTTGACAATGTTATATTAATAAATAGTCTCTTCCCTTCCCAGTCCCAGGGAAGAGCTCTCTCCTGGATGGGAAAGCAGCTCTCTGTGTCACAAGCAGAACATCCGAAATTAGCTGAGGGGTTTGAAGTATTTGCCAGCAGTGCTCAAACAGCGTTACCTCCTGGCAGGGTGCCTGCGGCCTCTCTGTCCCTGCTCAGAAGACACAGCTGGTGGTGGCTGTTAACCCTTAAGGCCATCGTCCCATCCCCCGGCCAGCACAGAAAATGATGGGGAGCTTTGCAGACATCCTTGGCCAAGCCTCGGGGAGAAACACACACAGACTGAAAGCCATCTGGAAGAGCCAACAGCTACTGATGTGTTGGAGAGGAGCCCACAGAAACGCTGGGTCTCACAAGACCACACCAGAGCTACGTGTTCCTGCCGCGGTCGGAGACACCCCAGGGGAGAACAGGCCTCTGCTCTGTTACACATTTTACAGATGCAGCACACGCAGTCTGGGAAATTTGTCATCTCCAAAGAGTTTAGTACCCAGGAGGAACTTAAAAGTACTGCTGGGATCTCAGCTCCACTTGGGTTTCTTCTTAAGGGTGATGACTGCCTGCAAACAGCATAACTTGAGATGTTGAATATGCCCTTGATGGTGACTAGAGATCGAAGGAGCAGCCAGAATACCTTTGTATCCCCTTGCAGGGATCTGGTTGGGATCGCTGATCTCTGGCTGCCTCAGCTCGATCGCCGTGCCTGTCCGCCCCAAGGGACTCCTCATCTGGGACTCTCTCTGTGACTGTGGGGCTCGGCATGACACAAAGCCTGACTGACATGCACAGCCCCTCTCCCTCCTTCTCCCCCGCTCCCTGTTAGACAATGCTAAATATTATCTTGTCCCAGGAACATCTTGTGCTTGAATTCACATCTCAGACCCAGGAGAAGCCCTGCGTGTCTCAGAGCTCATCAGAAACCCATGATCCTTTTGGATGACTAATAACAAAATGAGCACCTCCGTTTCACTCCCTGACCTGGTATTTTCTCATGCACAGAGCTGATGTCCTCCCTCCAGATACTCAAAAGGAGCCTATAGGAAAGATGGGGGAAGACTTTTTAGAAGGGTATGTTACAACAGGACAAGGGGTGACGGTTTTAAACTAGAAGAGGGGAGATTCAGGCTAGACACGAGGAAGAAATGTTTTACACTCAGGGTGGTGAAACCCTGTCCCAGGTTGCCCAGAGAGGTGGTGGATGCCCCATCCCTGGAGACATCCCAGGCCAGGCTGGACGGGGCTCTGAGCAACCTGAGCTGGTGAAGATGTCCCTGCTCATGGCAGGGGTGGCACTGGGTGAGCTTTGAAGGCCCCTTCCAACCCAAACTGTTCCATGATTCTATATTTTTCAGAGATAGACTTGCAAGTGCCACTAGCCCCCAAATCCTCTGTGCCACCGCTTCCCCAGCCCCGCTGTCCTGCTCTGACTTCTCCCCCTTTCGCTGCCGTGGGCAGAGCAGGCTGGTGGCGGTGCTGGCCCAGCGCTGCTGTGCGGGCAGGTTGGCTCACACACACACCTCTTGGCTCTGCTCCTGGCTCCCCGTTTTCCACACTCATCGCAGTGACAGGTTGATACGGTGTGGGTGGGCCGGGAGACAGGAGCACAGACGGGCACCCAGACAGCCCATTCTGCAGCACAGCAGTAGGGCGAGAAGCAAAGAGGTTCCTGGAGAGCGTCAGAGCTGCAGGGGAACTGCAACCGCAACTGGGAAACACAAGTGAACTTGCATAAATCACTCCACATGCCACATTTATTCCTTCAGAGCTTGTAGAAATGGCAGAGCCCAGCTACAGCTTGGAGTTTATTGGATTGCTGCTGGGCTAACGAGATTCATGGGAAAATTAAAAATTGATCAGATGAGCTAAAAACAATGTGTTCTGCTGGAAAGAGTTGGCTTCAAGTAATTTTGCAACTCAGAAAAGTATTTTTTGAACATCATTTGACATTGCTGAACATGTATTGTTTTGCAACTGGAGCGGGGTGATGGAAATGGAAGTGAAACAACTCAGTTGTGCTCACTGGAATCTTTCTTTCGGGTTTACAGCTTGAAAAATGCTTCTGTGATTGTGGCTTTTCATTGCAACTCATGACAGATTTATTATTCTTTTTGCTTTGATACCCTAACAAGTTTCACAGAGAAAGAAAACCGCACTCTGCCCAGCTCTGGCTGCGAGCACTTTGGAGTCAGACATTGTTTTGCAGGGAAGGCTGTAGTGTGTACGCTGAAAACAAGGGTTACCCCAAGCCCAGTTATGCAAGTGGCTGTTTAACCCAAACAGTGGTATTAACAGTCAACAAGCCGAAGCAACTGGAGCTGCTGGGGTCTTCCAGTCTGGATGTGGCTGTCCCCACTGGGCATTGCCTACCTGCACTAGGGTCTGGGGCCCCATTCAACTGCCCATGCAGAGGCACGCAGCACCATTTGGGGTCATCTGTGGGCATTGGACCATCCATGTAGGACTGGTGGCTGTGACAGTGGGCCTGGGGTAGATTCCTCTACGTGCAGACCAGCTGGATGCCAACCAGGCTGTGAAATGGCATCACCCGCCTATGTTTAGGTAACAATACAACACTGTCTGCATCTGCTCAAAGAGAAGACTCTTATCTACCTGAATATTACTGGGGGAGTGAGATTATGACTGTCTTCATACCCCTTCCTACAGAGCTTCTCCCTGCTGCCAAGGCAGTTGGGTCTAGTGAGTGGATCTCATTCTCCTGACCTTGAACACCACAATTAACCCAGACACTTAACATATGACCTCTAAATTCAGCCCGAAGTTCTTGCAGGGCCCCAGCACTTATCGCCCCAGCACTTTTCAGCGCAGTCCTGAAGCTCTGGCAGGAGGTTTTGGTGGCTGATGGCTCACCCGCAGCCACACAGCGAGCCAAGGCTGGCTCTGGAGGAGAGGAGGATATTTGTAAAGTCCTTGGGGTGAGAAGCACCAGCAGCAATAGCCATCCTTCCCCCAGGGGGAGGAGGCACAGGTCCCTGCAAGAAGCTGTAGGAACTGTACGCAGCGAGTTTTATAAGACTTTAAAACAAGGATTGCCTCTGGTAGAAAAAAATGAGCGTGGTTAGCAGTACAGTCAAAAATCCTGGGAGTCACTGAGCAACAGACTGGTCACAAAAGAGCCACGGTGCTGAGTCCTTTGAACATGACCTTTCTTGTGGGGTCAGGTCCTTTTTTAAAGTGAAGGTACTGGCTCTTGCTTGGCTGTCACCTTGGTGACTTGCTTGGGCTCGGTTTTGGTTTGATGTGCTGGAAGGGAGAGGCGAGTCGGGGCTGCTCTGTTTAGTCTTACTCATCTGGCATCTCACTATCGCGTTTCTCTCCTGGCTGGACCAGCTGTTCCCCACAATCAGTCCCGCTGAGATAGCAAACCCAGCTAAACGTGCTGTTCCCAGTGTGTCCCTCCAGCCTACAAACCTCACGCTTTCCACAAGTCGCTGAGGGAGGTCCCTGTGCAGGACATGGACCCCTCTTTGGGGCCTCTGAGACAAGCAGGGAATTACAGAGAGCAGAAGAGAAGGGACCCGAGGACGCTTCAGTTCAGACCCAACCATAAGGAAACCAAACCTCACCACGGTGTGGATGTGCTCTCTGGGTGCTGTCTTGCCTTTCCTCCTTCTCCAGCCTTCCCTTTCCCAGAAGGTGCAGGACAACTGGCCCAGGTGGCCTCCTGTGATGGCACATCAGTCACGTAAGCTCCCACCTACAGAGAGGAAATTCTTGTGGGGAAAACCCAAGGAGAGAAGATTTGCATCTTCTCCCTGCACATGCATAACTTTTTTCACACAGGAGAAAGGTATGCAGGCAAGGCTATCAAAAGCCCATGGCACCTCTCAGAGACCTGCTGTATCACAGAGAGCTCCGGGTGAGGGCACACAAAGCATGGGCCGGGTGTCCCTGCAGCAAGATGGACAACCAGCCCAGGCTGCCTTGCTCCAGGAGCATTGCACGGGCTTTCGCACCGAGAAAACACAAAGCAGGAGCCCTACAGAACAGATTCTGCTCCACAGCACCAGAAGCAGCCAAAAGCACAAGGATGCTCAGAGCCAAAGGCACAGGTTGTGTCTCCCGCCCACCCCTGGAAGCCTCTTGGAGGAGCTGAGCAGTGGCAAAGTCACTGGAAACGGAGGCAGAAACGTGCTGCAAACCACCACGGTTGCTACGAAGAGCTGAACCTCTGAGTTTCAGCTGACTCTCAGCTAGCAAACTCCCGCAGAAGGGCTGGCTTGTCTTCCCCATGGTGCTGCAACCACAAGCAACACCAGCAAAGGTCATATAATGTACATAGCCACATCTGCTTTGATGATTTCACTGGCGAAGCTGAAGTGATGAGAAGAGAGAGTTTTTTGCTCACAGTCTCAACCTAAGCGCAGCAGCCAAGGCTTATGCTCTAAATTAAGTACTGGGCTGGGAAAAAAAAGAAAAAAAAAGAAAAAAGAAGTTTGTGGCTAAAGTTGAAGGAATTATCCTTGTTTCGTCTACAAAAGGAGGCTAAAAAGCCATAATAGTCTTCCAACATGTAAAAGGTTGCTGTAAAGCAGGAGGGAGTCTGTTGTTGTCCCTTACCTCCTGGGAAGAGGACAAGAGGTAAAGGCAGTAATCTCCAGCAAAAGTGACTCAGGTTAGACATGAGGAGTAAGTAAAAGGAAATTTAAACACCAGGCAATAAAATTGGAGATTAAGTTACTGAAGAAAGACACAAATCTCTGAAGGTTTTAATGGCAGAAGAGACTAACTTTGACCAGGAATAATTTGGGTATACTTGTTCCTTACTTGGTGAAAGAATTCTGGCCCCATCTCAACCATAGATTCTGGTTTAGGTGCTGAACGTGGGCAAATAGATGGGTAAAACTAAAAGACAAAGCTACTTTGAGGAATCACTGTTCACAAGAACAAGCCACTCTACGAAACACAACATTCCAACATTTTATGCTCTGCTTACTTCCCATCTCCTGTACTGCAGGTACGTGTGTCGGTCAGTCCCTCACCCTGCCTTTCTGTCCTCTCCCCTTTCCCAAGCCCTGGCCATGCATTCCCTGGGAGCAGAGTTGCTACATGATATATAGTAGGTATTTTTAGCACGTGCATCACTATGGCATCTCCTCTTGCCTAAAAAAGCTGAAGTCAGGACCCAGTCCTGCTGTGATACGAACCTATGGCTTCCAAGAGCCTGGGCATGAGTTGCTGAGCTGCGCTTTCCAGATTACACAGTTTACTGAAACTTCAGGTCCAAACTGATTTATTGATGCTGCTCGAAGCCTGCAGACGCGGCAGCGACCTCATGTTGGTGAGCAAGGGCCAGCTGATCTTCCGAGGTGCTCCTGCTTGAAACGGGTGGATGAAATCCCTCCTCACCCCAGCAAAATAGACGTGAGTGTTGAGCGTGTGTCAAAGTTGCATCCAGCGACCTCCTGATAACCAAGTGCTGAACCAGCTGAAAAGGTCAATAGCATATCAGCCAGAACAGCTGGATCTAACAGAACATGAGTCAAGCTGGTACATAGTTGGCATTGCGGGAATAACAGATGTACCCTGGGTTGGTTGTAGCAGTGTGCTGATGTACTGAAGCAACTGACAAGAGACTTACGTGACCACAGTGTATCACTCTTCCCATCCGCTGAAACTGAGATGACCCGCGCATGTTATACAGATTTTCTGGTGACCAGGTTTTGGCACATGGCAGATACAAAGCAGATCTCACAGCAAAATGGGAACCTGGGAAGGGTCATTTGCAATGAGGGATATGGAGATGGAGCAGATTGCCAGGTAATGGATATAACCTATAGTTCCAATTTGTGTTAGGACTCTGCAGTCTTCACTCCCAGGCCTGGCTACATCACCATGCATGCCAAAAATCCAGATTTGCCATTTCACCTTCTCTGCTGTTGTTGAAAAGATGGTGATGTTTGCGGGTGAAATACACACACACACACACACACACAAAAGAAAAAAAAAAGGCAAGCAGCTGCTTAGCTCAGAGGATCTTTTATTGTCCAACTTAAAGGAGGCACAAGGAGCAAGGTGAGGAAAGTGGCTTGCAGGGAGCTGTGAAGCCACTAAGTCTTCCTGTGGGCCCTGTGATGCTGCACTGGCAGCACCTCGCTCCCAGAGCTGTAAGGGGGATTAACTCAACAAATTTAAAAAGAAGGCTAAAATAGGAGTCTAAAATAAGAATCAGAATCCCTCTGGTAAATTGCTGAGCTCGCTCCCCGCTGCAGAGAGCCTGTCATGTTGTGGGGAGTGAGCTGTTTTCTGGAGATGTGCTGGAAATAGCACGGGGTATTCAGGGAGCAGCAGCGGGTGAGCAGCAGCAAGGGAGCCTGTGGCCCCCAAAAAGCTTTCCCACTAGGCTGGGCACTCCAATGCACACTGAGAGGATACGGCAAGAACCAGGTGGACGTGAGATGGGATGGGATGGGATGGGACGGGGTGGGATGGGATGGGATGGGATGGGATGGGATGGGATGGGATGGGGTGAGGTGGGGTGGGATGGGATGGGATGGGGTGGGGAAGGTGGTGGGCTCAGTGCTGCTGATTCAAGACTCCCAGCTCCAACTCTTAGCAAAACCCCCCTGTTTCTGGGCAAGGCGTTGAGCCCCAAGCCTGGTGTGCCCCTCATGGAGGCACAGCTGAGTGCAGTGGGGTGCTGGCCCAAAAGCACGGGGCTTTTTGGAGCCCCACGACTTACGGCAGCCGCTCCAGCCCGCAGTGCCCTTGCAGTGACGAGCAGCCGGTCATCTGGCAAAGCAATTCCTGCCAGGCCCAACGTGCCGCTGCTAGTACAGAAACTGAATGTCGAAGCTGTCGGCAGGAATTCCTTGGGGAGCACTGGCGGGTGGATGGGGGACAGCAGGAAGGAGGCTTTTCTTATCAGGCTTCACTTCTCACTTGGACATGCTGAAATTAGATGCTAAGCCTTGAAGTAAAATCCTCTTCTCTTCCCTTTTGCATTCAGCACTGCTCTTGATTTTTCACTTATAAAATCTGTTTGTCGAAGCCGCACATGGTACCTCCTTGGGAGGCAGGCTGTAAAACATTTGTCCTGAGTTTTGAGGTGTCTCTGCCTCTTGCAGAGGGCATGACGGGAAGGGAATGGACACTGGGGCAGTCAGAGAAGCCATATAGTGCAGGAGACTGGGGCTAAGGAGCTATGTGAAGGAAAACCAGCTTTCCTGTGTGGTGGAAACAGGTCACAAAAGAAAAAAAAAATCAAACCTAATTTCCTGGTCATTGTTAAACCTGGGAAACCATCACCAAAAACCAGCAATTTATTTTTCAACCTTTTTTTTTTTTCCCCAGGAGTAGCAGACTGGCACGTAGAGCACTGCCTTGTCAATGAGTAACCATTCCTTATGGAGGTATTTACAATAGAGGCACGTGAAGAAGCGCTGGTTGTTAGAAGGGTTTTGGTGCGATCACGTGAAGCTGATGAGTTCAAGCCTTGTGCCTGTCTGGGTGAGAACACCAGGAGGGAAGATGGTGTAGGAAAGCCTCTGTGTGTCTCAAAGAGGGAGGAAGGGGAGCAGGGGTGTGCAGAGGTGTTTCCATCCATGCTATTTCCCGCAGGCAGTAGGTTATGTGTGGTGCTTGTCCTGGCAATGCACTGTAGTAATCCTGAAGCCAGACCTTTTCTGGCCCTTCAATATGTTTTCCATCAAGCATTCATGAGTGTTGGTATCTTGTTGTAAGAAAGTGTATGGTCAGGTTTGGGGAACGAAACCTCTGAGTGTCTCACCTGCACTTGAGCTCCATGTTGCAACACCCAGTGGGGGCTGCGAGCACCTGAGCTGAGCCCACAACAGGTCCCAAACCCATATTAGGACTCCGCAGGTTTATCTGTATTTCCAAGGGCCCGTAGCTATGAGCACACTTCTACACAAGCTGCAGATTCTGGGCCCCAAAAGTTAGACCGAGCCTAGGAAAGGCAGCTCTGCACTGAGATGGGACGGCCTCACTGCATGTGCAATGTGTCCTCCCCTCCAAGACCCGCAGCACAGCCCGCAGCCTCAGCCAGCCTTACGCTTGAGGCACTGGCCACTGAAGCAGCAATAGGAGAATGTCTTCCATATCTCTTCGCTTTTCTACAGGACCCCTCACTTTGTACATGAGCTCTTTTCCAGCGGGGGGACAGAAGAGGAGCCCCAGGCGAGGTCCCTGTCCCTGGGGCAGCAGGGACAATGCCGTGCAGTACTGGGGAGAGCCACTGGAGGTCTGTGTGCATTCGCGTTCTCCTGTTCGCTGTGCAGCGCTGCACAGCGCAGGACAAACCCCGCTCGCCCTCCCCTAGTCCTGGCAGGACAGAGCACACACCTGGCCGGGCCAGCCCCACACCCCGGGGGAGACTCGGCTCCTCTCCGAGCACCCCAGGGCAGCCCCGGGGCTGACCCACCTTTGGCTTCGAGGTGGGGTGAAAATCCACCTGCAAACCAGGAAAACTGGGGGGACAGTTCCCCTGGCTCCTCTCCCCCCAGGACGCACCTCCCGCAGCTGGAACTGTGCTAGCAGGAGATGCCCGCTTTCTCTTTCCCAAGGAGCTGCTTGCGGCTCTCCCAAGTTTGCAGTGAATTCATCCTCAGTTCAGATCAGCAAGAAGCTGTCAACCTTCAGGACGTATAAACCTCCTTCCTTTCCCTGGCCAGCTGGGATCATGGAAAAGGCGATGCGGGGGGTCTCACAATAAGGCTCATTTTCTCCAGGGTGGCAGGTTCCTCACTGTCCTCCAGCTTCTGCAGCTCTAGTCCTGCACCTCTTGACTGTATCCCCATCATTGCTTCCCTGGCCCCTGCCGCATCTGTTGCCCTGACTTCATTTGTAACCGATTTCAAACACACTTGTGAGCCGCAGGATAATGGCGTGAGCGTGTGTTTGCACAGCGGTTTGCATTCCGGGAGGGTGCTTACCCACTTTCCCGGCTCAACAAACAGATGGGCACGAGACAGCAGCTGTCTGATGTGGAGGTGGCGGTTCAGCGCCGGCACCGGGGGTGCAGGATCACAGCGGTGGCTCAAGGGTGGCTCGCACCAGCTGGGTTTCAGCCCAGTTTCATCCAGCCACAACTACATGACGGCTTCTTCCCTGTGCCGGTCTCTGTGCGATGCCAGGCCGTGCTCATTGCTCTGGGCTGCGATGCTCTGGGATATCACCATGTGCTTTGCGAATTTGCCCAGTGCAATGAAGACCAGCATGTCACCGTCACAAAAATGCCGCGGGATCTTTTAAACTTCACAAGTTGTTGGGACTTAAGTTTCAAAGGAAATACAGCACCCCAGGATCACAGCATCCCCCATTACCATGTGGTGGCCCTGGTCAGAAGGGAAAGCTAAACCTTTCCTTCCAGTTTGAGAAGAGAAGGAAAACTAAAAGGACCGGTCATTCATTTTTCAGAGCCTGGCCATTCTGAGGTGGCTTGGGGCTTGGCAGATGCCAGGTTGCTGGTTCTGGGTGCTGCCGCCACCCTTTCAATGTCTGAACCACACTCAGATCCCAAGGTTTTCCACTCAGACGATTTAGGGCTGAAGGTCTCACTTGGCCCGTGCCCCTGTGACCCTCCTTACCTATGACCACACCATAGACACCACCTTGCTCTGTCTGGGAGCTCCAGATGACAGTGATGGACCTTACTATGAAAGGAAAGCAGAAAGCAGAGCTAAAGTAAGCGACAGCCATCAGAGCCTCGCTGTCTGCTTTGCAAGAGGTCAAACAAAAACTTAACACGGCTTTTTATGAACTGAGCTTCAGAAACCTGCTGCCGTGTTACATATCCACAAAACAACCCCCAAACAGCTTTCGGTTCAGGTTGGGCAAAAGGCAACCAGAATTCAGCCAGGCCGTGGTGGGCAGCGTGCTCTGGAGAGAGGGAAACGTGGCAGCAAAGGCACCACAGGAGCTGAGAGGGACCAGAGGTACGGGATGTCTTTGTGTAAGTAGGAGGATGCAGGGCTGGGCTGGGGAGGAAGGAGACACAAGGATGGCATAGGGCAAAGGATGACCAGGCCCAGGAAAGCAGGAGCATTGCTGTTTTTCACAAGGATTGCAGCTCGGAAGAGGAAGGAGATATTAAATTATACTCTTTTTCAAGCGGCAGTGATAGAAAAGTCAGATGGCATTCCTGAAAACGTGAGCCCCACTGTTCTCGGCTTATGAAGCAGAAATATCCTGCACTTGCCATGTTTCCAGCAAAATCAGAGCAGCACACACAGAGGAAACCAAAGCGGGCCTCACAGCAGACTCCAGGCTGAAGCTGCTCTGGCTTTGTCTACCTTAGGAAAATGGGGACTCCTCGTTCTCCGGGCAGGTATCCATCTGACACAGGAAAGCAGTGATGTGGGACCACGTCCTGCCCCAGCAGGCCTGTCCTCCTGCCCCAGCTCTGAGCTTCGGGGGTGAACCCTTCCACAAGCAGGTGTCCAGCACGCCCTTTGCCTGTGGCCAGCTCGGAACTTGCCCTCAGCTCCCCAAAAATCCATTTTCAGCCCCTAGTTGATGATGCCCAACACCTTTCCCCATTCCCATGCTGGTTCCGAGGAGGATGCTGGGCTCCGTGGTGCCCAGGTCTCTCTGGAGAAGACAGGGAAGCACTAGGCAGCTGTGGGAAGTGTGATTTTAAGAGCTTGAGGCTCCCCAGGCAGCCAAGGGGAGATCGGGTACATGCTTTGCTTCTCCAGGAGGAGCCCAGGCTTCTGCGGTGCCTGGAGAGAGTGTCCCTCCACCCCATGGGCAGAAGGAAGGGGACCTGGGGCCCGCACCCTGCAGCATCGGGGCCTGGAGGCATCACTGAGCAGGAAAACTGGAAATACCTGAAAATTTGCCTCAGCTCCTTGCTGAAAGGCATTATGCAAGGAAAGGAAAATCCCAGCCTGGATCGGTGCTGGAAAAAACAGTGTAAAATCAGCTCTGACATGAGTCCAACCCATATAGGGGATGATGTATATTACATCCCCCCAGGCAACACGCACATTCCTCCAGGAGTTGGGGGAACTCACTGGCCCTTGCAAGCGGTTACAGCACAGCCTTGCAGGCCAAGCTGAAAATGCAACTTTCCTTTGCTCAGCAGCCAAACTGACTTCCAATTGTAGCCAAAAATACGCAAATAACCTTTGCACATCTTTTCCTGCCCTGTCATTGCAGAGCTCATCTTGGGCCAGGGCATGCGTCAGTCGCATTTTGAGGTTTTTCCACTTGTGGTTGGTTTGACATCTGATTTCCCTCTCTTTGCTACAGAATATCCTAATCTCTTCTCTGTTGCAATTTTCTGCCTATTTTCCTCCTTTTACCTCCCCTGGGTCCCTCTCAAACTCCGTCCCCTCTGCCTGCTGTCAGTCTGCAGTGCCTGCCGTGAAGAGGGGTAAATAAGATGCTGCTCATCCAAGTCCCTTCAGCCTCCTTAGAAGATCATAAAGCTACAGACGTGCTTTGGCGATCATTGGTTAAACCAACTGCAGTTAAAAATGCCAGCAAAATAGCTGTTGGTTGAAAGTACAGTCATTAACTTTATGTTCTGCTGTTCTTCCTTAGCAAAGATGGATATACATTGACAGAGTTGTTCATGGTACAGCAGATTTTGTTGTAGCATGACTCCGCTGACCCAAGCAGATAGCCAAAATTTGGGTGGCTGGAGGTTACTTAGAGCAAGAGAAGGAGCTGACTGTGGAGACAAGTATTTTTCCAAAGCGGTGTTGCTAATTTACAAAGAAGGTGCAAAGTCCTGCTCCAAAAATCCCCAAAAATGAGCGTTTCCCAGCTCACACCACCTGTGTCATCCCCACGTGCACAAAAGCTCTCGTGGTCTCAGCTTTTCTCAGGCCACACATAGTCCTGGTCCCTCCGTCATGGCACCATGTGCCCAACACAGCCCCTGCGCAGCCTTCCCGTGTGTCGAGGAGCCTTGCTCTGCATGCACAGCTCTGTCTCCCATAGCTAATTACACTGAAGGTCTCTGGCAAAAGCTGGCAAACAATTCGAAATTTTATTTTAATCCAAGCTTGCAGCAATAATATTAGCAGGAAGAAAGACGTGTTGTCTCCCCAGGCCATCACACTGAGTGTCAGGAAATGCTGCTCCTTAACTAAAGATGTTTTAAATCTCTACAGACCCTCTCCTGTTTGAAAGTATTGCTCACTGTTGCACCGAGATGCTCTAGACAAATCTCCGAATAATCGTTGGATAGGTCTGAAACCCAGCTCAGAGCTTAATGTTCCTGTCATTAGAATGGAGCTTCTGATGTAACATCTGCCGTAGATGTTACTGTACATTAAATGTATATGCAAGTTCCAAAACCACTGTTCAGAAGAGGATAAAGCCAGCTGTGCATACGTACACTGTTTGGGAAACACCCGGATTTCATTCACATCCCACAAAATTCTTTCAACCCCAAAAAGTTGTAGGAAGAGATTCATCTTCAGATATTCCCCAGGGAGACTCCACAACCGAGCTAGTCATCCTGCTCTCCCTTTAAAGACAAACCCAACCACTTTTAGCATATGATTCATCCGATCTATTTTAGGGGTCCACGTTGGGACAGGAGGCTCCATTCCTCCAAAGAGGATGGTTTTCCCCCTTTGCGGTGCCCACAGCGGAGGGCAGCCAGCTCTGACACTGAGGTCCACCTGGCAGAGCTGTGTGTTGCTCAGCAGATCCCACCTCCGGCCCCTGGTTACCGATTCACAGAGTTTTACAAGTTGGAAATAATTTGGCACGCTGGGTTTTGTAGTGATTTATTATTCATGGCACCCAGACCACTGCAGAAGGAGGGAGCCTGTATCGCCCTGTGAGAGGTCACAGCATATGGCAGGACTGGGGAAACTGGGATCGGTGTGTGGTTCCTGTCAACCACTCGCACGGCACAGATGCCGCTGCTGATTACGGCTCCTAAGCAAAAGATTTGCTAGTCCTCAGCCTTGGGGGGGTCTGTGTGTTGGGAAAGGGGCTGGCAACACACTGTCAGCAGGAAATAAGTGCCCTGAAGAGAAGCTGCTGCAGTCAGAACTAGTGCAGTGAGAGGAAATCTTGGGATGCTAATTAATCCCCCTTTAGGAAGATATTTATTAGGCAAATGCCTCACATTCATATGCACATCTGCAGTCAACAGAGAGGCTTTTACTTTTTTTCCAGCCCAGCAAAGCTGCAGGGTGGGAGGCTGCTGCAGCCGAACAGCCGGCGGTGCTGGGGGTCTCAGTCTGTTCCGGGCGTCTCGGGTCAAGTGTGGAATTGAAATGACCAAGGTCCAGGTTGGAGGAGAACCCAGAGGTTGAATCATAGAACTGTTTTGGTTGGGAAAGACCTTTAAGATCATTGAGTCCAAGCGGTAGCTGAGAAGAGCTTCAAGCCTGGGTATTTTCCTTCCCCACTGGCAGACAGAGATGGTGCAAAGGACAGGGTGGGAGCCAGCCCTGCCAGACAGCCTCAGCCTGTTGGGAATCACTGCATTAATATAACCTGGGGCAGATTTTGCTGTCAGCCAGTTAATTGCTGAGGTTGATTGATACAGCCGCTGATGAGCAAAGGATTGTGGCTGCTTGTAGCTTTTACAGAAGAAAGGTAGAGCCAGCAGCATCTCTCTCCTTGCCCAACAGTTACCAAGCAGTGGGTCAAGGAGGTTTGCAGGGGAACTCCCTTGGCATTCCCCACCCCTTAAGTATAGATGCTCTGCAAGTGTAACTGCTCATCCCAAATTGTTTGCAATCGCACATCTCATTGCGTCAAGAGATACAGCAAAACCCAGCTGGAAGAAGATGTTTCAAGTCATTCAAAGCCCAGGGTTAGGCACAAAACCTATATTTTTGGACCAAGAGCGTGGTGTGAGCTTCCCAGCAGGGGAAGCAGTAATTCTGTTGTACATGTGCTGGGTGCTTCCCACAGCCTGTAAAGGGGAGTGGCTCCCCCCAGCCCAAGATGAGAGCTGCAGTTTTGGGAAGGACAAATAATGACATTTCCAAGGCTTACTGGTTTGGTGTGTTAATCCAAAGCAAAGTCAGCCCAAAGCAGACCTGCTGAAGGCAAAGCATGTTTCTTACTGAAATACTCAAACGTCCTCAGCCCCCAGAGCCACACAATCAGCCCTGTTGTGTTTTTTTTTTTCCTGGCCATACCAATGGATCAAACATCTATACAAGCTCTTTCTTTACACTGAGCAGTGAAAGTTGTTGAGAGCACTGACACAAAACTCAACCTCTAAACTGCCCATCTTAATTAAATTAGTTCTACCCATGAGGTTCAGCGGTCGGTCATGGCATGTGGGAGATTTACCCTCAGGTCCCAGAGGAATGGGAGTAAACCCAAGAGCAAAATCCTCAGTGACTTGGGATGACAACTGCGTTCTTAAAGACTGAAAGCTCCTGGCAGAGCAGTTGCCTTGCCAGCAAGCTGCTGTTAACAATATCCTTTTTATTCCAGGGGCCCAAATTTGCCGTCTGCGAACCTGACTGGCTTTTGCAATTGATTTCAGCAAGGTCCTAGATTTTCACTGACATTTGCTTCGGTCAGTCACAGCTGTCTGCTTCTTCCCCATCCCTCCTCCCCACCGTGCAGCGGCACCCCCAGAGCCTCCCTGTCCCGCTCCCCCACTTACAGAGAAAGCTGAAATCTTGGCTTTGCAATAACAAAGGCAAAGTTTGGCATTCAGACAGAAAGAAGGACTCAGAAAACTGGTCTGGTGCCTGTGTCTTCTTCGAGTTGCTGCATGATGGTGCATAAATCACTGCGTCCCTCTGTGTCTCAGTTCCCTCCCTGTGGCCAGGGATGACGATGCCCCTTTATCTCAGGGGAACAGGGGATATTAATTAGTGTTCATAAGATGCTCAAATGTGGCAGCATAAATAGTAAACAAGTGTTTAGTGCCTTTCTAAAGATAACTCATCTGCAAACACTGAAGTCCATAGCCTGGGACTGGAATTGGGAGCTTCCCTGGCTGTTATATAACTGCAGTGGGTTGGTTTTTGGTGTTTTTTTTTTAAGGAATGGGTTGTTTTTATTACTGTAGTTACTTCATAAATAAGCAACACATCTCACTAGAAAGGATCAAACAAAAATAAATGCCTGCTTAACCCAGGCATATGGAAACTAAGCGCTATTTTAATTACATTTTTGAAACAGCAACCTTCTATCTTTGGCCCGAAGCTTTCAGAATTCAAAGGCAAACACTATCCTGATTTTTTTTCCCCATCCACAGGCTCTTTGCCTTTGCGTCGGTGAACTTGGGGCTGCCAGGTATCTCCCGAGCGCAGGAGTCCAAGTAATCACTGCTGAGGTGAGGCGTGATGGGGGGATGCAGGGATGCTGTACGTCTTGCCTCTCCCCACGGGGGAATCTCCTTCCCGTGGGAGGCTCCGTTCTCCAGCAAGAGATCTTGCTCTTTTGCCTAACCCATCCACTGAACAGCAAGGCTGCCATCGTACCTGCACTGTGCCATCCTTTTATAATCATACATTTTGCTCTCCAGCTCAGACAGTCACAGACTTTGGGAGCTAGGAGTTGCTCTGGCTGCAGTTGCAGGAGATGCTCGTTAGAAATGGGAACTCTGCAGGCACTGGAGGCTGCTGCTGGCGAGGCCGTGCGGTGCCTGCCCCTCCGAGCAGGCTGGCAGTGCTGCTGGCACCACTTCTCTGGGTGGGAAGGTTTCTAAGCCCTTACCTAATCCTTCCCCCTCTCTCATCTCTATTACTTTTGAACAATTTTTGATAGAAAAGTGAAGCAATGTAACCACAACGAAATAATCACAGTGAAATCAAGCTTAGCTTGAAGAAAAGATACAGTTACTGTGCATCTTCCTGAGGACATGCCCCACGAGCTCCTGCGACAGCAAGTCCTGCAAAGTGCCAGCAACAGAGCTGCACATACTGAGGTGAGCACCTCACGGGGGAACGCAGGGACGAAGCTTCTAGGGGGGTACAGGGGTGCATCTCGCAGGGTCTTGTGCTCCTTGCAGGGCGATGCAGGGGTATAACTCGAAGAGGGCTGGGTCAAGGGTGCCTCCTGGCAGGGGATGCAAAGGGGCACCTTGCAGGAGGAGACACCGGTGAAACTTTCAGGGGGGTGCATTTCGCAGGAGAGGCACAGCTGAGGCTTGCACGGGGTGCACCTCCCGGGGGGGTGCACAGCTGCACCCCGCAGGAGTGGCTGCACGGCTGTCACCTGGTGGAGGGCACACAGAGAAAGCTCTCAGAGGACGCACCTCGCAGGAGCGGGGGTCGGGGCATCCCGGCTCCCTGCCCAGCATCCCCCCGCCTCCGCCCCGTCCCTGCACCGGCCGCGCACGGCGCATGCCTCGGGCAGATGCCGGCCGGTTCCAACCGGGAGAGACCGAAGCTTTTCGGGTCCTGCGAGGAGGAGGCGCCCGTCTCCCTCCCCGCGCACCCCCCGCCAGCCCCCCCCCGGCCGCCTCCTCTCTCCGCCCCGCGGAGGGGCGCGGAGGCGGCGTGGGCCCGGGAGGAAAAGTTACCGGCCGGGGGGGCTGAGGTACGGGCAGATTTATTTAGGGCTCGGGCGGCGCTGGGGACAGCGCGGCCGCACACCCCCCCAACCACCGCAAAGTGTTCCCGCGCAGGGTGGCTGCGGACGGGCCGCCGTTCCGCGCCCCGCGGAGCGCCGCGCTGGGGGTGCGCAGGGCTGCGCCGCCGCGGTGAATGACTCACCGCGGAGCGGCCCACGCCGCAGCCCGCCGGGACGCGGTGCGGTACGAGCCACACCGGGTGCCCCCCCCTCCGCGGCTCCGCAGCCTTCCGCGCAGGGGATGGTTCCGCGCAGAGCTCCGCGCACCCGCAGCGACTGTTCCAGAAAGCTGCCGAGCGTATGGTACTTTCACTGTAAATAAATAACACAGCACGCCCACCCTGCACCGCCGTATGCGGGCAGGGAGGTGCGAACCCCCAGGAAGAAGCCGGGGCGCCGCCGCCCCCCGCACAGCCCCGCGCACAGACGCGCCGTAGTAATTTGCAAGGGGCGGTGCAGGGATGGGGGGGGGGAGAGAAGGTGTCCCGCCCCCCCGATCACATGGCGACCCCGCGCAGCCAATGCGGGGGGCGCTAGGACCCCGGGGACCCGCGCCCCTCCTCGCCCCCACCCCCCGCCCTATAAATGCCTCTCCAAAATGCAGCGGAGCTCCTTTCTCCCGTCCCGACCGGCTGCGCAGCTCCGCGTCCCGCGCAGCCGCCGCCGCTGCTTGGCGGGTCTCCGTCCCTGCTCCGCGCCCCGCTCCTTCCCCCTCCCCTTTTCCTTTTTTTTTTTTTTTTTTTTTTTTTNTTTGAGATTTTAGTTTTTAATTTCCCACCCCCCCCCTCCCGTTTTTCTCCTCCGCCCCCTCCCCGCGGCCGGTTTGCATGCATTGTCTGTCTCCCAAGATGGTTTGTGAGACCAAGATTGTGGCGGAAGATCATGAATCAATCCCGGGATCCAAAAAAGACACGATCATTGTTTCTTCCTCCCAAATGTGGCCCTCTTTGGCGGGCTCCCCTTCCTCCCCCCCGCCTCCCCTCAGCCCCCCAAAAGAGGACCCCCGCCGCGACAATGTCTATATCCGCGAATTCCACCCCTCCGAACAGGAGGTGGTGCGCCGCATATTTTACGAGGGTATCATGGAGCGGATCCCCAACACGGCGTTCAGGGGGCTGAAGCAGCAGCCCCTCACTCAGCTGCTCTACGGGCTGCTGGCGGGTGAGTATCTGCTCCCTTTTGGGGGTGGGGGTCGCGGGTTTGTTCTTCCCCCCCCAACCCCGGGTCTCCACAAGATGGTCGGAGAGGCGGGAGGAGCCGCGGACCCGCTGCGGTGGGAGCGCCGCAGCATCGTGCGGGGCGGCCGCGGAGCCGCAGCGCTGCGGCGGGGGCTGGCGGGGGGAGCCTGGAACCCCTGGGGGGTCCGCGGCCCTGCGCGGGTTGTAAAGGTGGGGGAGAGGCGAGGGGGGAATCGCCGCGTAGGTTGCGCGGGGCTGAGGGTAAAGTCGTCCTTGTAGTTATTTCAGGCCTGAGCGGGGGGGGGAGCGGTGCGCGCACTGCACCGCGCACTGCACCGCGCACTGCACCGCCCCCGCGCAGCCCGGCGCGGGGGGGCCGCCGCGTGCCGGCGTTGCCTGGAGACGGCCGGGCCCGCCACCGGAGCCCCCCTTACCCCGCCGTGGGGAGGGGGCAACCCCTGCAGCAGGGCCGAGCCGGGGGGGCGGCTCATCTCCCAGAGCTGCATGGCCACAATAGCGCTTGCAAGGTGCCCCCCCCCACCCCGTGCAAATAATTGCACGGAAGTGGGAGTCACGTTATTACTAGTGTGTGTCCGCCCACCCCAAGCAAGCTTTGGGCTGGTTTCTCATGCCCTTGGTGGTTGCAGGCAGGTTGCACCCCCATGTGCCAGCCACGGGGGAGGAAAGCGCCCTGTGCGGGAGGGGGACCCCGCATCAGGCAGTTGGGGGGCTCAGCCGGCAGCTCTGGGGGGCCGGGAACATGCTGGCGGGAGCTGCCATCTCGGGGGCGTCCGCGGGAGCCCCCCAGGTCTTCAGCAGCACCCCGGCATTGAGGCGGGCAGGGTGTCTTCTCCGGGAGTCGGTGCTTCCCACGATGGCAATGGTGATGCCGCAGTGAGAACACATGGCTGCGGAGCGGCGTGCCCGCAGCCTGCCTGTTCCGCCCCGGATGGGATTTGGGTTCCCCGGGGAAAGCAAAGCTGGGGCCTGGGGTGTCCCCAGTGTCCCCACCAGCCTCTCTCCTGGGCGGAGGGGGGTTTGGTGGGACCTGCCTGCATGACGGCATTGTCCCCACCAGCTCTCTCCAGGCACCCCGTAACTTCTCCGGGGTTCTCTGGATGTGATACGCAGTCACTTAACATGATGATCTCAAGAGAGTCAATTCTGTGTGTGCTGCAAATGTGCATTTTCTCTGTGCCTGTTTGGTTTTTTTTTGTTGTTTTTGTTTTGTTTTTAATAATGAGTTTGTATTCCGAAATCAACACTAAATTCTCTTTTCTGACAGGTATCGTTTATTTCTCTTCCTTATCTCCATAGTAATATGCTTTGTTGTGACCAAGTCCTTCCTGCTGACCTGCTGTTTGCCCATCTTTCTGATGGGCATGAGGTACTACTTCAGTAGAAAAGTTATCCTCCACTATCTCGATTGCGCGCTGCATACGGACATGTCCGATATTGAGCAATATTACATGAAACCGCCAGGTGAGTATGAATTCCCCGGAGGGAGCCTTCCCCCAGCCCTGCTCGGGGAACATGGCTGCTCTTTGCTGCTGGTGCCTTTTCCTCCTGTCAGCAGCACTGAGCAAGCTCAAAAGTTGCCAGAATGCAGCTCTTTGGCCACACCAGGCACAAAGCCATCTTTGGTTTTGGTTTGGTTTGGGCTTTGGTTTTGGTGTGTGTGTGTTGGGCTTTTTTGTTTTGTTTTGTTTTGTTTTCATAAGATGTCTAGTCATCCAAGGCAGCTTCCGTCCTCCCCCTGGATGCAGCATTCCTGGGTCCCATAACCAGTCTGGTGACTGGGATGTGGGTGCTTGGGGACACTGAGGGATGCAGATGATTTACTGCTTATTAGATCCACCCCAGCCCTTAGTGCTTGAGCTCTGTATTTCTTTGCTGCTTGCCCTTGGCATTAGCTCTGAGGGCAGGAGGAGGGGGAGATGAAAGGCGTTTTATCCCAAATGCATGGAGGAACCTCTTTTAGTTATTGCACCCATTTCCCCGTATTACTTAAGAAGAACCATTCCTTAATGCCAGTGTTTTGGAAGAGGCACAGATCAGGTATGTAAAGGGATGCTGCCTGGATTTGATGTAATGTGCATTCATCCATTTGTTACATACATGGATGTAATAAAAAACATAGTATCTAATGGTAATATTTGCTTGTTAAGCTGTAAAAGATCTCTTATGGGATTTTTATATATATATTTTTTTTAAAAAAGAGCCTCTTTAGAACTTGTCAGGTGCTATTTCCCTTTTTGTAAGCATACATCCATGTTGAGGACCAGAGCCAGGGGATGTCTGGGCAGTCACTTGGGGTTTGAGGTTTGCTCTTGGTGGTTGTGTAGCACTAGTGATGAGCTGGGAGAGCAAAAGTGATGCCAGTAGTCTGCCTTAGTTATTTCCATCTTGCCAGGGTACCTGTTCTGTTGTTTTTCCATGTGACCGTGTTTTCGCTGTATCATTGCTGTTCCCCAGGTATGACAGATCTACTCCTGGGCACTTTTAGAGGACTCATAGGAAGCACCATAGCCACAAACTTTCCTTCACTTCTACTGTGCAATATTACATTTTGCTAAAATGATGCTCCTCCTGTAATAAACATCCCCAAATACCTTAGATGTGCTTGCTTTAGGTATCATTTCCCATCATGGTGCATGTCTTGTACAGATCTTGTCCCATGTTATTATACACACAGGTTGTGTTTCATTTACAGTGCTTGTTTTCGTAAAAATTACAAGTCCTGTGTGACTTGGATTTAAAAAGCTCAATCTTCATTAAAGGTGGTGTCACAAAAATAAAAGAGGTTTTAGCAAAACATTTTGGAGCCTCTGCAGCAAGGTTCAACAATGTATTATGCTGGAGAAGGTAGCAGGGGACTCCAGTAGAATAAGAACAAGTAATATGGAGTTAATAGGTGTTTAAACTGCGTCGCTCATTAATACTTGGGACTTGTATGGTCACAGTTCAGGGCATGGATCAAAGTGCCTGTATTTATAACATTAGAATATATAGAAAATAAAGGGATTCAAATGAAGAGTAAGAAATGCCCTTGGTTTATTTAGGGTCAGTAATGTTATCCAGTTCAGCTGTGTTGCCAATGTGTCTTTGAAGCCTTAGCATTGCTTTTATTTGGTACCTAAAAGGGCTGATTTCAATTTTAGAGTAAGTGTGTGGGCTTTAATTTTTGACAGAATTTAATCATGTGTAATTAGGCTTCTGCAGTGCCATAAAAAGTAGATTTATGGGATTGTTGGTGCTTGTTAAAGGTTCTTGATGGTAGTGGTGCTACGCAAGTTGAGGTTGTAATTAGGTAAAAGCCAAAGAAGGTTTGGGGACCGGGGAGGAGAAGGGCGTCCGTGGGTCGGGACCGACACGACCAGGGATGTCTGTCCGTGTGCCTTGAAGCCGCATTTGGTGTAGCTGTGCTGCATTGGTGCTGCTCATCCCACCCAGAGGACAGAAAAACGACAATAAAACAACTTCCAGCCCCAAGTTTGTCTTTTGTTCAGCTAGTTTACAGATTAGCGTGCAGGCAGGGACGATCGCAGAGGGAACGAGAAGGGCTCGTTCTCCTGTGTGTTGCTCCAGCTGAGTTATTAGTGAGAGCTTTCTGAGTGATGTGTTAGCAGAAAATGGTCACAGTGAGGGGAATGGGGCACGGGGACAGGGGCCAGAGAGGCTGGAGGTGCTCAGAGCTCAACGAGACGAGCTAGAACCGCCAGCCTGATGTAACTGGATATTGGCCTGGCTTTAGCTGGGAGTACAACCAGGCAACTTCTTGTTCCTTCTTTGGAGAATCTGTGTCAACCTGCTTGAATATTTTTTTTTTTCCCCAGCATGGAAAATAGGGTAAGGGAGCATTTCTGTGGTGGGTTTATGCATTCTTGTTTCGTAGGGTGACCGGTAGAACTGGGATGTGATCTTAAAAGTCTCAGATCATGATGTTAGTCATGGCTTTGCCGAGGTTTTGCTCTTGGCATCTCTGATACCCGGGCATGAAAATCTGTGGTTTGCAGTGGGCTCCTTCTGGTACCCAGGGCTGGGGCACCACTGTACAGAGCGCCTACAGCAAATAGCACCTGGTAGGGCAGGCATCTACGGTGAGGGAGTATTTTAGCTACTGAAATGGGTCATTCATGGTGGTTTTGCCAAAGCATCTGCAAAGACTGTGGGTTGGATTTAAAACCGAACCGAAAGGACCCGGCTTGTCATGAGCATCCAGTTTAATGATGAGTGTTGAACAGTCGTGTGAGTTACATCATATTACAGTTTTCCTTCTGCAGTTTTTCTGAACCGCTTGCCTCCAAGTTAGTTATTGTTTTAAATTTCCTCTGCTGAGTTTTGTACCAACTGAAAAATATGTCCTGATGGTGATTCTGCAGAAATAAACTAGCCAAAATGTAATTATTTGTTTTCTCTTGCCCTGCTATATTTATTCCAAGGATCTGGTAGGACACTTGGGCCAGCGCTTAACTTTGAGCTGGTACCCAGTGGGGTGACGTGAAATTGCTGTTGACTGGAAGGGAATTGTTTGTGTTGAGTCCTGTGCTGGGGTCTTAAAACAGAAGGTTGAATGGTTCAAACACCTTCCTGAGCTCCTTGTAAACTTGCGCTTTACATTTTAAAATAGCACTTATTGGAATTTTCCTTTTTTTTTTTTTTTTTAAACTTATTTTTAATACGCTATGAAAAAAGGCACTGGGACAGTAGAAAAGAAAGAAAGGAAGGAGTTGGATAATGGGCTTAATTGTCAACCGGAGTAACTTAGGCTCTAGTAAACAAAAAAAAAAAAGCTGAATTAGTTTTAAATAGAGCCCTGCCTCTTGCATTTCTCTACAGAAATAAGAGAAGCACAGCTGGAGCTTCTTTTATAGTCTGATTTTGACGACTAATCAATTTTACAGTGTCTCTTCAAGCTTGTGTCCCAGTCAGCTGTGTTGCAGTGGCTGATGTGTTAGAGAGATTCTTGGTGAGGTTGAGGTCTCTGCTGGGGAGCTGATGGAAACCAGGACTCCAGTGTGAAAACCGCTGCTCTCCAAAAGGAGCAGAGCTGGGGCTTTGGCTGGTGAGCTGCCACGTCTTTGTGCGGTGGTTTAAAGCGTTGCCTGCTGCTGGTGTCCTAGCAGGCTCTGCTGAGCAGGGTGTGTGTCCTGGTGGTTGGGAGCCGGCCTTTGCCGGTGGCTTTGGGCGCTGGTGACGAGCTGGGTGGCTGCGTTGCAATGCCCAGTGCCGCGGCGCAGGATGGACAGACAGCTCGTGTGAGCAACCCGGAGAGCTGTGGCTGCAGAGGGCTTGGTGGAGTCTTGAGAGCATCTGCCTTGCGTAATGCAGCAGATGAAGCCGACGTGGTTGCTGCGGGAGGTGTCAGGTCACGTTAAACACACCGCGCTCGGGAGCTGGGCTTTTCAGCAGTGGCTGCATGTCTGTGACTGCTGAGCTCTGGGCACGTGCACCTCTGCTCTCCTGGCTCCGTCCGGGGTGAGCGGAGCCTCCCTTTGTCCCCTGCTCTGTGGGGGTGCACACAAAGAGCCTGCGCTAATACCCTGACCCCCCTGGGGGACAGGGGCTGTGTCCCAAGAAGAGGGGCTGCAGGGGGTTGGCTTATTGGGGTTCAATTCCTGCCACTCTTGGGTGACGTGCTCCTCAGCTGAGCCCAAGGGAGGGATGTCCTGCCCTTCTTGGCACAGGTTTTGGGATAACATCCTTCTGCCAGAAGTACACCAGTTGGGCAGGGCCGGAGTTGGGTTGTGAGGAGATAAGATCCTGTTTGCTGCTTGTTCCTTTTGAGGCGTTTCTCACCTTTGGTGGGATGTTTGTCTGGGTAACAAGCAAGTATTTTAATTGTGTTCTTGAATCGGGCCCTTTTGTGGTGGGTTTGGTGCCAGAGGGACAGTGCTGATGCCAGAGGAGTTGAACCCAGCTGTTTGCAAGGAGATGAGCAGCTGGGTGGGACATGGTGTGGTTCCTGCTGACCCTGCTGAGCCCCGGGGTGCCGCTGGGGTCCACAGCAGTTGTCACTTGGGTGCTGGGCTGGTGTGGGGACTGCAGGGAAAACACAGGGGCCACCTTGGGAGGAGATCCTCAGCCTGGGAGCTGCGGTTGCTCTGTCTTTACAGGCCCCAGCACAGAGCCCCCCGGCAGAGGGGTGGCCGTGGAGCCCAGTTCATGCACATTCTGGGGGTAATACTCAAGCTGCCAGATAAGCAGAAGCTCCGGCTGCCAGCTGATAACATTGTTCGGAAAGAATAGAGCTGCTCTTGCTTTGCAAAGAAATGGCTTAGTTACCTGGCGCCGGGAGAGGGCTCAGGGCTGCAGCTTCCCGCTGGAGGAATGTGGTTTTGGAGAGTCCTGCCCGGGAGGCGGCTGGAATCTAAAGCATGCCTATCTTCAGCGATTCTCGCTGGCTGATGCAGGGCCCTGACCTCACGTATCTGCCAAACCCCCGCGGTAGCTGTGGTGTGTCAGGATTTCCACGCGTGCCTCCCCTCATGCACCCCACAGGGCCTTGAGGAGTCCGGCGTGGGGCTGGGAGCTGGAGCACCCAGGGGAGAGGCTGTGTCCTTCTCGCCATTTCGGCATTTCCCAGCTCCTCTCCCACCGCTGCTGGGAACTGAGGTCAGGTCTGGTACTCCCGGGAGCATTTCATGTGCAGGCGTCTCTTTGCAATTCAATGAGGGCCCTGCAAGGGATGCCGTCTCCATACCAGAGAGATCCTGCGAGATTAGGATTAGAGACCTTTAATGTATTTAATAGTGGGAAATATTATGTCTGAAAGTACAGGGTGTTTCAAAAATATAGACCCAGTTTCACGATGGCATCATGTTACAGTTACACAAAAATTTACAAACGGTTTAATGAGTTATGGAGTTTTAGTAACCTTTTTATAAATGCTCTATGTTCCCTCTACCTGCTGTATGGACAACACCGAGACAATAGTTGAATTAATCCCAAACGCCTCTCACTTGGATCCATCTTTTTGAAGCACCCTATATTTTCAAGGCTGACCTCCTGCAAGGGGGATGGTCGGGGATGCTGCTGCTTCGCAATTTCCAGCATCACTTTTGGGTTTCTACAACTTACCTGCACCAGAGCTGCCTGATTTGGCATTTCTAATCTCCAGTTTGTTGGGAAGCAATAGGAAAAATAACTCATGTTTCCAAGTGTTGGAGATATGCTTTGTCCAGCATTAGTAATGGACTGGAATATTTATTCATTTATTATTTGAATCATGCGAAGTGTCTTTAAAGTTGGGTTGCCTCTCCTCATACATCTTGCGCTTCATCACGCGTGGCTGCCTGGTTGTGCTGCAGAGGACCTTTGGCTTTTGTATCTGGGGGCATTCCCCTCCTGCAAGCGCTTAGCGCTGCCCCACAGAACCTGTGTTGTTCAGAGTTTTTCCCCACTTTAGGGGGATCAGGTAGTGCGGAGTCCAAAGCGGTGCTGGCTGGCTCGTGGGGAGAGCTGCGGTTGCCTGATGAGCAGAGCAGCCTGTGGATTCGGGTGGGTTCAGGGCTGTGTCACACACACAAATGGGACAAAAGCTTTCATGGGCAAGCCGCTGCAGCCTTCCCCTCCCCTATTTATTTATTCCTATAGCAGGAACATATGCACAAACCCCTTCCTCAATGTGCGCATCCGTAGGACAAAAATAGCTTTCCCTTCAGATCCATGAGCTTTGGCGTGGTCCCATGTCAAATTTAGATGAAAATAGATTTTCCAGTAAATTTTGCAGTGCGATATAACCTATTTTTTTTCCTCAGTGCGTTCAAAATTTCTCTCTAAAGGTAATCCCTAATTGTCATGGCTGTCAGTTAATGCAGTGTATTTGTTGTAGCCATGACTGGGTGGATATCATGCTTCCAAACACAAGCTTTGCCTGCAGGTATTTAAAAACCCCAATACGTGTGAGTGCTGTTCGTTAATCTTCAACACAAGAAGAAATAAGTTGTGTAAATTGAACATCAGTTGTTTCTTAGGCTCAGTGAACTTCTCAAGACCATCGAATACAAGCCATGCTGGGACTTATGAACATGAAGAGGGCAGGAACATCAGGCATTCTGGGTTTTTTTTCTGAGTTTGAGTAGTAGTATTTTAACGTTTTCTGTCATTTTGGATGTTTTCTGGCGTGGTTGTGTGTGATTTCTCACGACTGTCTTAGTGAATATACCTAAAAAGGACTACAGAATTTTCTCCACAAATTTAAATGCAAATTAAGTACTCTTATAAAGGGTTTTCAGTGGCGGCTCTTCCTTCTCTTGCTTTTTTAGGAATGGTCAAGATGTAAAACAACTACCGAAAAGTCTGTTTCAGGTTAAGATCTTCATAATAGCCTAAATTTAGGTTCCGTCGTGGGTATCTAAATCGTGGCAAGAGTTTTAAAAGTACAAAGCTTTGAGCCCCTCTTGATGCTGAATTTTGGATGTAGGAACATGAACTGAAAAAATCTTATTCCCAAGTACATTATTATATTATATTAGGATTATTGAGGAGTCTGTGTGATCAGGTTGGTTCCTCCCAGTGTGCATGACCATGGCGCCAATACTGTAGAAATTATCGGCCAGCATTGCTTTCTATCTTAAGTCCTATAAACATGTTGAAAAAGCAGCTTTTTGATGTAAAAGCCCAAATGCATGGCCTGGTTTTCAGGAAGACCGTCCATTCAAAATGCCTCCAGTTTTCACAGCAGATTTCTGGAAGTCACATATTCCTACTGTGGGCTTACATCTTTATTTGGGCAGGATATATTTCCTTACCTGAGATGGGAAGGGCTGGTGGGGCTCGGGGTGCTCAGGAGCCCCTTGTGGGCTCCAGGAGCTTGTGGTGTTTTTTGTCAGCATTGCAGAGCGCACCCTTTTATTTTGGTAACGCAGCGCTGCGGGTCTGTTACAAATAATCGCGTGTTTGATGCTACTCCCTCCCAGACTAAAGCAAAAAGAGACTTTGCAGAGTGTTTTGCCGGCATCTGGTTCTGCAAGGAGCCGGGGGAGGTACGGCTCTTTGTTGTTGCTTTCTGCATCAGCGAAACGGGGAGCTTCAAAGTGTATTTTTTTTTTCATTTTATTTTTTTTTCCTCCTGTAGGAAGCTGAGGAATTGGGACAAATGCGTAAATTGTTTTGAACTGACAAAACTGCATTTTTAAGTAAGCCACTTGCCTAGATTTATCCTCGATCACCGGTAATTGCTATACAGGCTGCTCCCGCTCTTTCTTGCCGATGCGCTTGAATCCAGACTTGGAAACTGGCATCAGAGATACAAGTTTATTTGGCTTTTATAGTTGTGGCTCTTGGTCTCTGCACTAATGCTGCTAATGGAAATGGGGGTGATAGACCAGCCCTGAGGGGCTCCTCAGCACATCTCGCATGCAACACCTATTTCAAGAGCTTTCAGATAATATCCACATTTGGGAACCAATGTGGATTGGATTTGGGAACCAATTCCTTGATTTTATTTTTTTTTTTTTCCCATTTTTTCCCCTCTTCCTTCCCCTGACACAGCAGTTCTGTATCCCGCTTTTCCAGTCGCGTGTCGAATTGCAATATTTGCTTTTTTTCTCTCCTTTGAATTCTGCTTGACCCTCTTGTCCATCCCTGCGTCGAATTCTCTGGTGGCTTTGCCTGGTCTGGTTCTCGTTTCGTTCACTGTCTGGTGTCTCCCAAGACTTAGTGGTCCCACACCCAGCATCCCACTTCGTATCTCTCTGATCTTTCCCCCCTCCACCCATTACGCTTTTAAATTTATGTCCCTTTGCTTAATTTCATTCTGCAAGTGCTTCTCTTTCTTCGTCTGTTGTTCAGATATTTTGCATGGTGAGCGCAAGTATTTATTTCTGTTGGTAGAATACTCAGAATAACAAAGATGGAAAATAAATAGAAGTCAGCAGCACAAGAATATTGTGTCTGCTAAGCTGAAAACAGAGTGCGTCAGCGCACAAACCCACGTGTCGGTGGTGGTGAGGAGAGAACGTTTTGCCTAAAGGCAAATAAGCTGCCAACAACAGAATTTCTTACACCGTCTTCTGAGCATCTGACCCACATCACTCCCAGATATATCTGGTCATGGCCTACTGATCGTCTTTTCCACTGTGATTTTTCATATAAAACCCATTCTTCCCATTTTAATAGGATGTATAAAATCATTATTGCAGTCAGAGTACAGCAAAAAAATCCCCAAACATTTCATTTGCTGAGATCAGGGATTTTTGTTCTTTTTTTGGAGGTGCAAAATCTGTTCATCCTCCTTGGAACAGTCAGAAACACTATGTAACACTTCTAGTGAGAATCCAGGGAAGACCTAAATCTGTAGTCTTTCAGTTTAAAATAATGTTAAATAGTAGAAATGCAAAGAGAAGCTTTTGAAAATAGCCTGGTTTGGAGCACCTGCCATTTGTAAGCGATTTTAGGTGATGATTAGTTAGAGACGGCGATAAACACATGGGAGAGACGTGCTGCTGTCTGTTTACCAGCAGTGAGTGTCTTGGTTAAGTCCTTGTTACTGGAATTACATCATTAGTGCTGGGATTTGTTAAAAAAAGGGAGAAAACAAGCTGGGGGGAAGTTACTGTACGAAAGGGATACTAATGAGAGATTTTTTTTAAATCCAAACTGTTTAAAAGGGCTATTTGTAAAACACCTTTTCAAGCTTTTGCTGCCTGTAAAGTCAATTAGATTCACTTAATGGCTAATATACGTCCAGTGTGATTTCAGAACCTGCAAATGTTCAGAGGATAACATCAAGCCGTGCCTCTCGGGCAGCAATTTTCATTTGGGAATAAGCCGTCATCAGGTTTTACAGGGCTTTTTTTTGAGCCTTGAGTAGTCTGAAAAGCATCAAAGCATCTGCGAGGATTCTTGAGAAGTGGGAACACTTTTCACGGATAACTCAAACAGCTAAAGAGGATTTCAGTGAAATTCTAAAGAAAAAACCCCCGCTTTCACTGGGACTGAGCTCTGGGACAGTTTGACTTAAAGATTCAGTGGCGCATTTGCTTTAACTTAATCGTGGGCTTAAATCCCTTGTCTCCGGTTGGGAGTTTGGAGTGTACTTGGGGACATCCTTCAGTAGAGGTCCAGGTCCTCTTTTGACCTGTACAGGAGACCCGTGACATAAATGGGAAATGCGGTGATGGAGTGAACCTTGAGCTGGCTGTGTGTGCACTGTCAGCTGCCTGCAGGATGAATTTATGATGTTTTAGGGAAAAGTGGTGCGCTGGAAGGAGGAGTTGGTGCAGCTGTGAACCTGCTCTTAGCTATATTAGTTCTGCTGTTTCTTAGCATCAGGTGGAGGGGTCAGTGTTATTTAATGTTGCCTGTGTACTTGGGAAAATCCACTTGGTCCTCGAAGTACCGCATTTCCACCCAGGTTTGTGTGGATTTGCGTCCCTCCTGGCTGCTGTAGGTGCTGTTCACGTTTATAAATCGATCCTCTTTCTGTGGGTACTCGGTGAATCAGTGTGCCACGGGGTGATGATACACGGTGTAACCCGCTCCCGGACAGTGGGAGACGTGGCCTGTTACCTGTTCACTCCATTGATTTATTTTGCAAATCTCTTGCAAATCCCTGACTCACGTAACCAGTATCGAGGCTGTGGCTCAAAGGAACCCTGCTCCTGTGGGTGTGGGATGCAAGGTGTTGATACATGGGCATTGCAGGAGGTGTGGGAATAACTAGATTAGGCTTTTTTAGGGGCTTTTTGGCCTGACTGGTCTGGCATAGTAGTGTGAACACATGGCAAAGGTTTGTTGTTTGTTGTTGGGTTTTTTTTCTTTTTTTTTAATTTTAGAGGTTTACACATGTAATTTTCGTTTTCTATTAATGCACCATCCACAACATGTCCATTGTCTGTGCCCAGCCTGACAGATGTTCATGTATTTATGGATGTAGAATTTTCTTACACTGCCATATTAAGTAAATGTGCTAGTTTCAGTCTGGAGCAGTGGCGTTCAGTAGAATTACGCTCAAGACACATTGGCCTCTATGTATGAGAAGAGAGATGTAGAAACACATTGTTTTTAGCAACGCTGAGGTGTGTTTCTGCGCCATGCCAGTGCTCTGGCTTTGCACTGAGCGTTGCCACTGGTTTGCTGAGGGTTAAAAGCTGCAGAGATGTGTGGTGGTGGAGGCTTGCACTGCTTGGGAGGTCTTGGTGGCGTCTACAGCGTGGTGGGTGGAAGGAGATAATACTGAGGCTTTGTAGAGGGCTTTCTCAGGGAGGCTCAGCGTCCTGCAGCAGACTTCACAAGTACAGCAGGATGGGAATGCAGCGGTAACCCCGTCTGCTGCTCCTACCTGAGGAAAGGAGTCACCACCCACCATGTCGGTCAGTTGAGGGTTGGGTTGGAGGTGTGCGAAGGTGCAAACACCAGCCTGCAGCTGTCAGTGGGTCAGGTTCGGCCCCATGGCAGCCTGGTGAAATGCCCCAGGGTGGTGGGATGAGCACCTCTTTCCCTGCTCTTCTAGAAGAAGATGGGCTGGTAGGGTCATTGAGTCATCAGGAGTCTTTGCTGGAGGAAGACCTCCAGTGTTTGAAGCGTGATGGTGTCAAAGGCACTTAGGGAACACTTGGAAGGTTTGCTTCCAGAAAGGTTGCTAGTTATTTATTCATTATTTTTATGTGGGTCAGGAGTTGCATTTGCTACAAACAGAAGCATTGGTCCTCTCCTCTTGAGCTCTTCCCAGTCCATTGCAGTGGGTTTGGGGGGCTCATTGCAGTATGGCAGATGGTGACAATTCATGTTCTGTGATATGATGGGAGTGAATTGGTCCCGGCTGAGTATATCTGGTGTCCTTGTTGGATTCCTGAGCTCTGGGAGGGGTGAGTGTGCAGCACTATTTCAAGCTGCTGTGCTAGAAATAAGAAATATTTATTGCTTGCAGTAGGCTCAAGGATATCAAGCCACGTACTGACTGACTTCAGCCTGTAGTTTGCACCAGATCAGTGCCCTGAACCATTTCTTTTTTTTTTTCCCCCAGTATTTTCCTCTGCATTGAGTAATGAATTCTTCGCTGTGGTGTCAGATGAAATATAACTCCTTATGACTTGCTGTTTCGCTCCTGTGGATTATTAATACAATGAAAAGTTAGGTCGGGGAGGTTTGATTCATTGCGTTAGCAGCAAGGTAGGATTCTTGTGAAACTCAAGTCATCTGCAGAAAGAAAGGTGTTGAGTGCAGCGGAGTGGTGTTTACCGTTAGTTTTAGGAGAGTGTCGTGGGAGTTTCTCTTTGCCGTGCAGCACTTGGTGAAACGCAGTCCCTGCCCATCCGTTCCTGGTACGGCCCTGGAAGGAGAGCGGAGGAACTGCCCTGGAGCCCAAGGCTCTTCTGGTTGGCGTTTCTGCACGTGGATATTGCAAACTGCTGCTCGTCGCTGTTGCTCGTCGGCTGCGGTAGTGAGCTCCTAATTCAGAGGCTTCTGAGGGCAGCAGGAATGTGCTAAAGGGGAGAAAAAAACCATGTTCAGAACCACTATAACGCGCTGTACAGAGCTTTTTGACCAAATGTATGCATCCTTTACTTGACTTACAACTGGATGTTGTGCCATTGCCCTTTTCTATCACTTCTCTGCCTTACAGACGTAGATCTTGGTGTGTTTGCAGAACCAGTCAGCGTCTGCACCAGCACTTGGGGAGCCCCAGTGCATTGGAATGATATCTTGCCTACTTTATTTCTGGCTAAAAGTGGTTGTTTGCAGTGAGCTGCGCAGGCTTTTGCTGTGGTCATTGGCAGAAGAGGGGCTCTCCCGGAGCATGGCTCACCTTAAAGGTGATTGACCTCGGTTAGAGCAGCATAAAACTCATTGGAAGTCCTTGTAGAGCTCAGAATTGCATTTATTATTTAACCTTAAGTAAATGTAACATTTGTTTCTCTCTTTGCTGTGAAGCATTTTGTGCAATACCAGTGTAGATAACAGGGACTTCTACTGAACTAGAGGGAGTCTTGGCTAAATTTAGACCAGATGAGTGATGGTGGATGGTGAAAATAAGATTGATTCTATCTGCTTTCCCTGTATGATTTATGGCTAGGCCAATTGCTAAGCTAAAACAAAGTCATTTGATGATTATTACTCAGTGCCTTTTACAGTAATGCATATGAAGTAAAAGTGAGCCAGCAAATAATGAATTGTAGAACCTCCAATAATTGTACATTTCCCAGTTTTTTCATTATTTGGAAGTGGAAAGTGCTGTCATGTAAGTTGAGTATGTTTCTGTAAGCAATAAAACCATATAGTGAAAGATTGATGTAGAAGATGGAGAGACTTAACAACGTCCTTTTAGGAGCTGGCTTAAAACACAACCAGCAAGACATTTTATCTTGTAAACTAATTTAACTAAAAAAGAAGCCAATCGTCATGTCAGTCTTTTGAGCATTTTGTGTGGAGATGCAGGCTACCAAAACTGGCAGGGTTTGATTTCTTTTTTTCCTCTAAGCTTCTAACTAAAAACCAGTCTAAATTCTGAAGTGCTGATTTACTTAAGGTCTGACTCCGCAGTTGATGGGCTTAGTGTGGATTTTGGATGCATAGGGAACATCTACCCTGAAAGCAGTTAAGTACTTTTTTTTCTGGCTTTGTCCATTTGTCTGTTCTGCTGAGCCAGCTCCAGTGAGCTGGGACTCCCCATCCAGTTAGCTCTGAGGACAATGCTGGGCCAAAATCGCATATTCTAGTCTTTATCCGCTCCTTTAAGCTATTTAATTCTTTGCTTATCGATAACAATTGCCCATGTGCAAAAAAAACCCACAGACAATGCCTGGTTTCTCAAACTCTGCTTTCTTTTGATGACCCAGCAGGTAGACCCCAATCGCTACATTGGTGGTTTTGTCTCTCCTTTCTCTGTAGTGTGTTCTTTTCAACAGTGAAGAGCAGAGTGATGGACCAGGCTAAACACACACTGATAACTAGGGTACTTCTAATCCTCTGTAGCTGCTTCTGCAGCTTTTTCTTGAACAATTGTGATGCATTGGCTTTATTACATTTCACGTTTATATTTTGAAGGCGCGTTGTAGCCAGCAAATACAGCCAGATATAAGATTTTAAAGTCCTGCTGTTGCACTTCTTAATATAGCACCCTCTGAAGTGTGCTGGAAGGGCTGTCTGGATTTCTAGCTGTCTCATCAAATGCCTCTTCCTGAGATGTGCTGAGTATATTTCCCTGGTGCTGTCACATGTGGTGACACCCTGGGCCCCACAAGACTATGAGGGTGGTGAGGGACTGGAACAGGCTGCCCAGAGAAGCTGTGGGTGTCCCATCCCTGGGAGTGTTCAAGGCCAGGCTGGATGGGGCTTTGAGCAACCTGATCTATTGAAAGGTGTCCCTGCCCATGGCAGGGGGGTTGGAACTAGGTGGTCTTTAAGGTCCCTTCCAACCCAAACCATTCTGTGATTCTGTGTCTGAAGCCTATTTGAAAAATTAACCCGTGAAATGCTGATGTGGCATATGGCAAATGATACCTTGCGTTGATCCAGACCTTCAGGCTGGGTCTTCCTGAAGCTTTAGAGGAGTGAGGTGCATGAGCAGGAGCTGTCACACAGGTGTTTTGGAGGAACAGGGTGAGATATAAAGCAAAGGTTTCGGGGTCAAAAATGCCTGTTGGGTTACATGCCCAGCAGGGACAGCAGAAGACGCTGGCTAGGACCCAACCTGGCTACTTTCTGAAGTCTATTTGCTGCAGAATGCATTTTTCTCTTCTCCAGTCAAAATATTAGAGTTGAGGTAAACTAGCTGTTAACATCTTAGTGGTTTCCCAGGGGCTTTGACACCAGAAAATGGAATACCTCTGATAAAGTAGCCGAGTGCTCTTGGGTATGTACCAACTCCATCAGGAAGCATGGAGCAGGCACTGATGAAAGTCAGTTCTCATCCTGTTACTCTAAGTTGCAACCCCACCACCCTTCCCATCCCCAGGTGGGACCAGCACCTGTGCAGCTTGTGCTGCTCGGGGTTTATCAGCCTTGGCACATTATGGCATATTCCAGTTTGAATCCAAATACACTTTTGGGTTCACACAGATCTTTAGGCCAGCTCTTGCCTGCAGTACGAAACCCCAGCACCCCCTATGTCTCCTTTTAAGTTCGGGTTCATCAGCTGCAGAGGCCATCTCCAAATTTCCATCTCCTGGGGTGGTTTCAGACCTGTTGCTGTTGAGGATCGTGGTCACGGTGTTTCTGGTAGCAACTGTGCTGTGGCTGGATGCCACTGTCACCCCACTGATCCCCTGCTGGTTGCAGCTCTGGAGGCTTTGCCCGAGATGGTTCCAAGTAGCTTCAGCCTTCCAGCAGCAACAGCAACAAAGGTGAAAGGTAGCAAGGATGGAAAAAAAGGTAGATGGAGACATAGCTGAGCTGGTGGCTTGGGACCAAATCATCCATCTCTTTTCATGCTGTGTAGGTGATCTCATTGCCGGCTGCCCAGATGCCCCATGAATCAAGGGGTGTCACTCACCCTCAGCATATAGATGCACTGCCCTGTGCTCTTCCAGCAGGGAATTATTTATAGTGGTCAATGAATCCTGTGCTGGTAGTTTATGTGGAGTAATTTATGGAAAGGAAGGGGTCCCACAGCATTTCTAATTTCGTGCATGAGTAATTCTCATGTGTCCCTGACATTTTTTGCTCCCCTATGCCTGGGCCTTGTCAGATGTAGAGGGATGCTCACAGGTGTCAGAGTCAGGGCCCCTCAAATCTCATGTGGTTTCCATGGCCATAAACCACTCTGAAATGCCATTATTTTGTCAGAGCCCTCCAGGAACGCCTTTCAACTGAAGTCAAGTGCAGAGTTATTAGCAGAAGTTGTTGGAACTGTTATGCAGCCCGGCTTGAAGCTGAGGGAGAACTACAGGGTGTTTCAACAAGATGGGCCCAATTCCAAAGATGTCAAACTGGGTCCATCTTTTTGAAACGTGCTATAGAAAGCTGGAAGGGAGAGACACTCAAGACACGGGGAAGGTGGAGATAAGGAGCGATAATGTGCCTCATAGACACAGAAATACAGAAACAAATCCTTCCCTTACGCAGCTAGCTGAGCAGCTGCAGTCAGTCCCTGCACCCCAACCGCCCGTGCCTGTGACCGGGCAGCAGCCCATGCGCCACGTCGGTGCCCCAAACTCCTCCCGCCAGCAGCATTCACATCACGGCAGCCGTGCTCTCCCCAGAACAGCCTCCTTTCTCCCTTGATGTTGATGTAACTTGGCTGCTCTGCCCCGCGTTTCGCTGAGGGTGGAGGTGAAGGAGGAGGGAGGGTTGCCTGGAGTGCTGTGTTCCTCTGCTGCCTCTGCATATCCCAGGTGGGATAGAAGGGCAGGGATTTAAATGGCATCAGCAACACAACGGCCGTGGCACAGCCAGCTTTGGGCTGGAGGCTCTGTCCACTTGCTGCCACGCACTCGCTTAAAGCGACGTATATAGATAGCACTGGCAGGAGGAGAGGCGAGACGCTGAACTTCGTGGCTTTTTACTTTGTCATCTATAAATAAGTCATAATTGCACAGCATTGTGGCCAGTGCAGGACATCCCCCATTTCGCTCTGTGCCACCTTGCTCAGACCACCCCTGCTTGGCTGAAAGTGCTGCTCTCTGGCCAAAACCACACCGAAAGATGGCACGGGAGGCTGAACAAGTGACTCCAAAGGCAAATATTTAAAGCTTTGTGATGTGACAGCGTGTTGGGTTTCCTCTGTCCTGGTATTTCCGTGCAGTGGTGTTGCACCGGGCTGTGCCGTGGTACGTCAGTGGTCGCAGGGAGGAGTTTGGGGGCATTCAGAACTCTGGGATTAGTGAGCCAGTCACTTTTGGCAAGCTTTTATGTATGTGTATGAAGAACAAGAGACACAGGCAATTGCAAGTCGTGCCCTATGGGAAGAACAGGGATGTTTTGTTCTGGTTTTAGATAGGTGTGTTTGTTGTGTTTTTTGGTGTATGTTGTGGAGTTGTGGTTTTTTTTGCTTTTTTTGGTTTGTTTTCCTTTTGCCCATTCCTAGTAGGCTGAGGGGAAAATCTAGGATAGAGAGGGTGCTTTGCCCTTTTGCAAGATGCTTCTCCTCCCAGCAAACCCCTGAAAACACACATGAGCCCGTGGGCAGCCTCCCTCCCCTCCCAGAGCTCACACTTGCACAGGGATGCATTGTCCCAATTTTTAATTTTTGGGGGCCTGGCCGGAGTTTCTCATGATGTCAGCTTCCTTTTCTCACGGTGGCCAGTCCTTGGATGCCTTCCTGGCTCTGCTGTGGGCACACAGAGGAGCTGGCGTTTGCCTGGCAGGTTCCCAGCAGTGGTGGCTGTTGAGCAGCTCCCTTGGTCCTCTCGTCTGGCTGATGCCACCTGAGTGTGAGCTCAGGGTGTTTTAGGGCAGCAGAGCTTTGCCTGCTCCTGTAGAAATACTAGAATTTACCATAAAACAACGGATTTTAAGAGGTGGTGGACAGAGCTTTGCTTTGTTAGAGCAATGCGTGCTGTTGAATTCTGTTTTTTGGGATAGCAGTCCTTGAGCACTAAGGGACTTAAGCTGTGGGAACCTGCTGTATTCAGTCACATAAGACTCGTGCTGGTGGAGAAGGCTGATGTCTCATTTTCCCCCTCTCTTCTAGCAGTATGCTCTGCTAGTACTTTTGGCTCCAATCTTTCCACCCATCCACCCACTGGCCTTTTATTCACCAAAGGGTGTAGAAGACTTTGCAGCAAAAATAGATGAATTTATTTTCGCCCACCATCCTCGTCGGCTGCGTGGGGGAAAGCTGTGCAGCTCTGTGGAGGAGAGCGGGAGAGGAGCCTTGCAGGGATCCCATGGCATGTCCCATGTCCTTGGGCAGGAGCAGGGGGTGCTCCGGGTGGAGGATGCGCCGCCAACATGATGCCACCACTCCAGGGAAGCCCCTGGGCCCTGCAGCCATGTGTGGAGCCTCGGGGCAGCCCACACTGTGGGAAAGGGGTGGGCAGATTAGAACAGTCTTGGTCCTCAAAAGCTGAGAATCATCTTAAATTTTGAGCAGAAAGACAGCGTCATCGCCTGTGCTTTCAGGCCCTGGGTGCCTTCAGCTGAGGAACCACATCTAGCCCTGCTGGGTTATTCTCCCCACCAGTTCATTGCTGTTGATTTTAGTGATTTCATTACTACCATGGCACTCTCTGTGTCCAGTAAGCAAAATCTCTTAAGTGATGGTCCTGTAGGAGATGGAGGCTTGGCAGTGGTGAAGTCTGGGTTCATAGGCAGCTCTGTGGCTTGAGTTACTTGCTGATAAGTTGGTCTAGTTGGTTGCCCAGGGTGTGGAAAGGTGTTGCTGAGAGACAGACAAACCCACAGACGAGGACAGAAAGATAACGTAGAACCGCTGGCCTTTTGCCATGTCAGGTATTTCAGATAACGTCAAGGAGGCAAGAGATATGGATCCCTGGCTTTGCTTTATCTTACAGTGCATCTTGTAGATTTTGTTTATCCCACCGTATCTCTCCTCAACATTCCTGCTCACAAGCAAAGTGACCTTCCTCATGTACAACTTGCACCAGTACGTGCACATCCGATCCAGTTTTATCCTGTGACTCATGGACTTAAGTGCAGCAGGATCCTCATGGCTTGATAAGGCGTGGAAATACCTTAGGTGGGTCTTTCCAGGGAAAGGCGTTACCCTCTGGAGCTCAAATTTTGTGTCTTGAAACCTGTCTGCTGCTGACCTGGACTCCCAGGCTGGCTGCTGTCAAGATGCTGGAGGAACCAAACCTGTGAAGCATGAACAACCTAAAATAATAACCTTTGTTACATACATCACAACCGTTTTGTGGTTTTTTTCACAGATGTGTGCATCCCAAGGTTTTGTTTTTAATGATAGAATGGTTTAGGTTGGAAGGGACCTTAAACATCATCTAGCCCAACCCCCCTGCCATGAGCAGGGACACCTTTCAATAGACCAGGCTGCTCAGAGCGCCATCCCACCTGACCTTGAACACTCCCAGGGATGGGGCATCCACAGCTGCTCTGGGCAGCCCGTTCCAGGGCCTCACCATCCTCATCATTAAAAAAATTTCTTCCTTTATTATGGCTTTTGCTTGTGAGTTGCTGGAGTCCAGACTCTGTGTGGTGAGGCAGCAGGCTGGGGAGCAGAGGGAGCTCAGCAGGGTGGGTGGTGGTGGGCTTTCCATGGCTGCTTCTCCTCACCTTTGCCCGTTGGCAGCCCGGGGTGGTGCGGGTGGGCTGGGAGGCAAGGGGCAGTGCTGCAGAGAGGCTGGTGTTTAGCTGCAAACATCCGATGCCCCCAGTAAGCACCTCCAGTACTCCCGAGTGATGCTCACAGGGCAGCCGGAGTTAAATGCAAGTTGTCCATGAAGAGCAGACCTTGGAGTGACTTTTCTTGCAGGGTCAAAAACCAAGAGAGGAGCATTAGGGCAGGGTGAGCTGGAAGGGCTTTGGATGTCCATAGTGATGAGTGACAGGGGAACCCCAGGAGATGGAGGCAGATGAGAGCAAAGGCAGAGATGCTGACAGGGGTGAGTATCTGAAGGGCAGGGAGAGTTGTAGCCATCAGGGTTTATTTATCTTTGCAGCAGTGATTATTTTCAGATAGTGGTGTGTGAGAGTAAAACGTCAGCTCTTGCTATTAATAGCGCTGTGAGCAATAAGGCTGTTGTTCGTTACTGACAGGTGAGATGAAGTTAATTTTATTTCATCCTAGGTGTGAAAAAGTGCAAAAACAAGACAGACTCTGACTCAATCCCGTTGACCCAGAAAAGATGGGTAAGAGACTCCCCCAGCCTTGGGGGATGGCAACGTGGGGTGGTTTTCTTAGGGTGCTTCCATCCTGCTCCAGATTAAGTGCTGCTGGAAGCGCAGATTCGCTGAGGAGGAGCAGATGGCTGAGATTGCTGAAAACATGGGGAGTTCAGGTAAAAGCAAGCGAAAGACCTTCAGGTTTCCTGCTCTGAAACTGGAGGGCCTGCCCCGAGGAGAAAAGATCTGAGCCTGAGGCCAGCAGCAAGTGGTGGCATCCCAGAAGAGCTTTTGGTAGCAAATGCCCATCCAAATAGGGCACAGCCCTCCAGAGGAGGGATTTCACAACCCCACATGTGGAAGCTGCTCCTGGGCTTGTGTCACCTTTGGAAACTTGAGGTGTCTTTAGCAGGCTGGCGAAATGTGCCAGATACTATTTCTTTTCACAATGAACTCAAAATCATTATAATTAAGCTTTAAAGTTGTAAGTAAAAACTAACAAGGAGTGTGGGTTTGCTGTCATGCTGCTTGTGACCGGGCCGGTCCCCACCGGGATGGATGAGTGTGAGGGTACAGCCTGTCCTGGAGGGTGGCTGGGGGTGTGAAGGGCCTTCTGAGCTCTGCTATGGTGGGCATGTCCTGATTTGGGTTTTAAATAGGCAGAAGACTTAAAAATACTGGAAACGTGCTGTTTTACAAAGGTGGGGAGTATTGTTGGTTGAGCTTCAGCAGCCTCTCTGGCTTGGCAGGCACAGAATAGAGGTGCTTGCTAAGGAGGGAAAAGCGGGAAGAAAAGCAAGAAGCGATGAGGGAAGCAATCACATAACCTCGGGCTGAGAGAAATCTTGATGATGTCTGATTGATAGGTTCAGGTGGAGTTTCTGTGCCCCAGGCTGGAGGACAGGGACATGGTGGCTGTGCCACCGGCTGCAGCTCAGCGGGCACTGGTCACTGCCTGCTTGTGGCACTTCCTGAGTCTGTGTCAGGACAAGGCGGGTAATGGGGACAACACTGCGTGTCCCTGGGGGAGCACCTCACCTCTGCTCCCTGATTATGGGGTTTTCTGAACCCCTTCTTTGGGCTGTGCCGTAGGAGCTGACATTGGTGGCTGTGCGTGTAGGGGTGAGGACCACCACAGCCTCCGTTTCGGAATGTGCGTGCCGTGTGACTGGAGGTGTGACGGATGGGCTGGGGACGCGTTGGGCAGAACCGCTACGTGATGAAGGCTTTAAATCAAGTCTGTGGAGCAGAGAGCCGTGAGCTCTCACAGCCCTGCGATTTGTATTCAGAGGGAAAGCAGCTGCTGAGTTTCAGCACTTGTAGGTCTTCGTCTGGGGTCGTGTCTGAATAAATTACGTTTTGAGATCCAGGCAAACGCAGGGGAACAAGCCGAACTGTCAACGCAGCAGTGGAGGAAAGACATTTTAACTGCGTATGATAAATGGGTCAAGATGGGTCCCGGTGTTTCAAAAATTAGCTGTTGACCTAGATAGCGGCAGCGTGATGACTTGCTTGCAGGGAGAGCAAAAGTGAGTGTTCCTGGAGTTGCATGTTGCTCTGAAGGTGGGGACGAGCCCGATGTGCTGGGTTGAACCTGGGCTGGTTCCCCGTGCTCCGTTTGCAGCTGACTTTCCCCACAGGCTGGGCTGTACTGTGGGGAAGACCTCGACCGTCTCTTTCCGATGGCTTCGCCGAGTAGCCCTGCGACCAGCAACCCCCCGGCACCTTCTGCCACCCCGTGCTTTGCTCTCCTCCAGTAGTGAAGGACTCTGAGTCGCCTTATTCATCTCCACTCTGCTCCACCCTGCATTTTGCAGGGGGAGCAATGCCGTGCACCCCTGAGCACCCACCCGGGCTGTTTAACACCGCTCCTTACAGATGGGTGTCGTGTGTTTGGGTCAGGGCAGTTGGTGGGGTTGGTGCTACACATGCAGCTGCTGCTCAAGTCAAGTTTCCTCTGCTGAGCCCTGGGGAAGGAAAAGGCCATTGCCTGCAGCAGATTCTGCTGTGCCAGGGGTTTCTCCTGTGCTGGGATCCTCTTCCTTCAGGTGAAGCCACGTTGCTCCTCAGCACTGAAAGTCAACACGTTCCTTCTTGGCGAGAGACCTGTCAGTGCCCCTTGTTAGCTGCTCTAATTGAGTAGTGGCTTTCTTGGGTGTTAATTAAGCAATACCCAAGCTAAAGCTGCAGTTGCCCTGTGCTGACAACACGGGTCTTTTCAGCTCAGTTAAAGATGCTTTTCAGAATTTTCTGTGAAGGTCTTTGGTTGAGATCTGAATAATTCATTACTTGAATTTCGTTTTTGTTTCTTTGCTTGTGAGGTTTTTTTTGTTTTATTTGTTTGCTTTTTATTTGTTTGTTTTGTTGGAGGGGGTGTTTGTTGGTTGGTTGGTGTTGTGTTGTGGTTTTGTTTGGTTTTTGTTGTTTTAAATGCCCTTGCCAGCGAGGCCAAGTGATGCTGTAATACTCCAGAGTTAAAGCAGTTTCTAATCGCATTGGCTTGAAAGTCTGTTGGCCAGTACAAGCCATGGGATGGGATGGTATCGGTACCTCTCTCCAGCAAGGTCCAGTTTTATTTGAACTTCATCACTGGGGCTGTGGTCAGTGCACTTGGGACCCTGGGGGGCTTTGATTGAATGGGTTTTGCTTTCACCCCTTGGAGGCAGCAGTTACCCCACCAAGCCTTTAACCCCATTGCAGAGGGGCAGTGCTGACCCCCTGCACCCCCAAAAGCGCAGCCTGTTCATTAAGCCGCATCCTCGTTCCCAGAGCAGTATTGCCAGCTGACCGGTGCCAGGGTGCAATTAAGGATGGGGCTGGTTTTGCTCTTTGAAGCTCTGCCTGGTTTTGGCCCGAGTTGCTCTGTTTGCAGCCCACAAGATGCTCTCACCAGGCACACGCAGCCAAAGGAGGAGCAGCAGCACCTCCAGAACAAGGGGAAGCCTGGCCATGAGCACCCCAAACTGGTGGGTGAGCCCGGTCTTGGCTGTGCAGAGGAGATGCTTTTCCTGGGGAAATACGTATGATGTTTTTCCCTGTTTGTGCTTTGCTGGCTTTGGTGGTCCTAGTTTCTCATCTCGCTGTCCCGTTTAGATTTTCTATTTGAAACTGTCTTAGGCAAATCCCGCACTGAGCCCCTGAAGTCCGCAGGAGGAAGATGCGCTTACACATCCAGATGTGAGTGGTCGGGAACGAGCCCGGCAGTCACTTATTTAGCCTTTCACATCAGGTCCTTGTGGGTGGAAGAGGTGGTGGCAGGAGGAGCTGCTGGGAGCCCTGAGCCATCGGGGCTGCTCTTGCATTGCACCAGGAAAGCGACATCCTTTTGAGTCCCAACAGGAGGCTGGGAGCATGGCTGGGTGTCTGGCCCGTGGCAAACACAGGTTTCCTGGATGGAAGGAGGCTCCGCCACCTCCCCGTGCCCAGGCGTGGGGTGTCCCACTCCACTCCTCTGCCTCTGGCCACAGCACCAGGGAAAGGGGCTCAGCCTTCCCTCCCCTCACCAGCATCTGGGTTGGATCCTGCCCTCCCAAATCACACCAGAGATGCTTTGTGGACCGCATTGTGCTTCTCCATAGCTCTCAGCTGCTAAGCCCAGCCATGCCCTGCCCGCACCACAGGCGAGCCGCTCACCTGGAGACAGGAGCCTCTGGGAAGTGCCGCTCCTGGCAGACAAGCAGTTTGGCAGCAAAGTGGACAAGGGGCCATCTGCACTGCTGCTGGGTCCCGGGGTGGGATGCAGCAAGCAGGGAAAGATGGGTTGTGTGGTGCTGGGGGGGGTCTGGGACTCGCTGCTGTGAAACCAGTGGTAGGACAGGAGAACATGACTGTGCGGGTCAGGAGCTGCCCATCATGTGCCACTGTGAGCTGAGGATCATTCCCTGTCTGTGACAGCAGCCACGTATGCTTTGTAGCGCTTGGTCCCTAGGAATCTCACATTTTGGTTTGTAGAGACTTTCCTGTGCGTTTTCCTCTGGAAAACAACGTTCCCTTCATAGTAGCAAGGGAAGTCCTTACCTGTAGAGGTCCTTATTTCTGACCTGAAGCCCAGCCCCCATCAGCATGTTCACAAGCAAGTGCCTTGCCTGTTTCTTCCCATCCGAGGTGGCCAGTAGCTACAGGGGCTGCTTTATCTCCCGCAGGCTCCTGCTTCTGGGTCGCCGTCCTGGATGGCAACGTGGTGGGGATCGTGGCGGCGCGGGGCAACGAGGAGGACAACACGGTGGAGCTGCGCCGCATGTCCGTCGACTCCAACTACCGCGGCAAAGGGATCGCCAAGGCCCTGGGCCGCAAAGTGCTGGAGTTCGCCATGCTCAACAACTACTCGTCCGTCGTGCTGGGAACCACGGCCGTGAAGATGGCAGCCCACAGGCTCTACGAGTCCTTGGGGTTCAAGCACGTGGGTGTCGTCGAACATTACGCCCTGCCAGGGATGACGCGCTCCTTACTGGAGAGAATGTTTTTCCAGCTCCGCTATCACCGCTACCGCCTGCAGCTGCGGGAAGAATAAAAAAAGAAACAAACCAAACCCAACCAACCAAATTTTTTTTTTTTTTTTTTTCCTCCTACCCCTTCAAAAAATAATGAATTGCCCTTCTCTTTCTCGTCACTGTTGAATTGCCGATTTTGGGTTGAGTGTTTGTTCCCTCATGCCATCTCTTGGTTTGCTCTGTGCAGCGGGCTGTCCTGCCGAGCAGCGCTCCTTCCTCGCATGCTGCAGGCGGTGGCGGCGTCCTGCGGCCCGGCGGAGCGGAGCAGAGCGGAGCGGCGGCCTCTCCTTCCCAGGTACCTCCGTAAAGCACAGAAAACTGTAACTGCGAAGTAGTCCCGCTGCTCTGGTGTACATAGTCTTCTCCTTTTCCAAATGTAAGATAACATAGTGATGCATTCATGATAGTGCAGAAATATTACTTGAATGCGGTTTTCAGTATTTCATGCACCAGTAAGTAGAATATGCATTCGTCTAACCGTTATTTACTGGTTAATAGTTTTCAAAGAAAAGGTGGGGGGGGGGGTGCAAAAGCCCCCCCGCCCCAACCCGCTTGCTACAATGCATGAAGAGGAAAGCGCGTGCACGCACTCCAGCACATGGCCCTGCCACCACGGCACTGGTGTTGCACTTTTTTTTTTTTTGGATGTGCCTCATTCTGCCAAATGTCTGAGAGACCCCGGGTGCATCCGGTAACCACGACCCCGCTCCATCCCCCCCTCCTTCCTGCGCCAGCACAGACTCGGACCGACTGAACTCTGAGCCCCATTGTACCATAGTGTGAAGTTCAGATCAAACCTAAACGTCTCCCGCGCTGTTCTGTAGCCACGCGTAACCTGCAGTCCTGGGCCAGGCTCCGCATGTGCGTTGGACGTTCTCCTTGCTGCCTTTTTGGGGGTTGGTTTGTTTGTTTGTTTTATTTTTAAGGGGGTTTTGTTGTTGTTGTTGTTATTATTTTTAGTTTTGGCTTTTGCTGAATGGTGTCATTGAGGCGTAATGGAGGCTGCAGTTCCTATGGCAACACATTTGCACATTAATGTGCACACCGAATCTAACCACTTCAGAGAAGCAACGTGTGACAGATAATCGCATTTTGGGGAGTGCCGGGGTGGGGGGGAGCATACTTATTATCTTAACCAGCTGCTTGTTCGATAAATGTAGATGGCCTCACTGCAGCCTTCCATCAAAGGTAGTTAACTGCTTTAATGATGTCAGATTTGTGAATTGTACAATGCAAAAAGCAATGCAAAGCAGATTCGGCATGTGTCTGTACCCGGTATGTATGTACAGTGCCTGCCAACTAAAGAATAACCAAGACTACAGCTTCTTCTAGCCTGAGATATCAACTTTTATAACTTATTTAAACAAATAGCAACTTTGCATGAATTACGTCTTGGGGAAAAAGAAGATCGGTAGGTTTTCATTTTTAAAACGTGGTATCAGAAGTATACAGAAAACATTTCTGGCTGCACTTAATTTGGGGTGGGTGGAGGGGTTCAGCTCTGTTAATACATTTAAAGGGGAAACCCCTTTAATTTAGTTCCTGGGGGGGGAAGCCGTTACTATTTTACGAGGTGTGATGCGTGGGGGGTGGGAGGGGAAGCGAACACCTGTCACGATGCACTCGATGAAAGGGTAGAGCCTGTGTTAACCACGCTGGCACTTGCAAACACAACAGCAGCATCAGCGGGAGAGCCCCAGCAGGGAGAGCCGTGGGGCGAGGAGGTGTCACAGACCCACACCTGGGATGCTGCCTGCGTCTCGGACCCAGAGCTGCCCTTTCCAGCCCAAACGAGGGTGAGGGCAGCGGGGAGGGGGCTCGCCCCATCCCTCCCTCCATCCATCCATCCCTGCCGGGGCTGTGGACCGGGCACTGATGCCGCGGATGGAGGAGCCGGAGGGGCAGGGTCCCGGTGTGTGTCTCAGCAATAAGGGGGGAAAATGAGGATGGTGAACGAAGGGCACTGTAGCAAGAGACCGTGAGTTTAATTAACAAAATTTCTGTATGGGGCGCTATATTTTTAAAAGTTCTTTCTATGCTGTACATTTCTCCTGAAGCTGAAATAATGTATTGTTGGTAGGGGTTTTTGTATAGTGTACAGAAATTGGCAGAATATTTTCTTGCTGCATTCAGTGATTTATTAACCGAAGTAAAATAGACAAATATAAAGTGTTAGCAAAAGTTGAAAGAAAAAAACCACAGAACAGTTTGTGCCTTTTTTTAGTTTATTTTTCTGTTGCTATATAATCACTGCACTAAAACCTTTCCAGAAGGGAAAAAAAAAAAAAGCAAAACTAGTCTCTTAATAAGGGAGGAATACGTAAAGCCTAAATTGAGTGTTAATTTTTTTATTGGGATATTTAATTAAAAGAATGTTGCTGGTTTTATTTGATACCTGTGCCTTTGTAATAAAACTCCACATCCTGTCAGAAAAGCCAAACCTGGAATAAATCCCACCAGATCCCACAGATGCAGAAGTACCATCAGGTTACCAGTATTTTCTTTAAAAAAAAAAACAACTTGTAAACCTTAACTAACGATGTTGCGGTATCTGATCGTAGTACCTGCTGAGTTGCTGGGAAGGGGTGCTTTGGGAAGGTGCAGCTTTCGGGTGCTGTCTGCGTTCCGTCCCGGGCACACCGGCTGCCGGAGATGCGCCGATGAGGATTGAGTCGTTGCCACTTGGCCGGTAGCTGCTGAGCAAATTTCTTCCCTTAGCGCTTCTGCCAGTTGCTTTGTGACCGGGCTCTTTGGAGAAAATCCAGCTGGTCGCTCCCAGCTCTCCGGCCGGGCCAGCTCGTTTCTGAAGGAGGGGGCTGGCTGCCACGTAGGCTGGGCTTTGCTTTCCTCGGGTGGTGGACAGGGCTGGCGGCTGGAACGCTGCTGATCCCAGCCCTGGTTTTTACCAGGGAACCCACGTGGCTGCCAGGGCTGCGTCCCTGGTAGCAGCAGTGGCACAGGGCACAGGACGTCGAGCTGGTTGGCACAGTCCTGCCTCGGGACCATCACCATTTCCCTTTCTCTGGTCATGAGCATCGCCTTCTGAATGCTCCCGTCCCAGTTCAGTATCTGAGTTGTGCAGAGCGGCACAAAGTGGTTGTGGGTCGGGTCCTGAGCAGAAGAACTTGTGGTCTGGACCTACTGCCAGAAACCCATCGAGAGCCTATTGCCAGTTGTCAAGTCGAATTCCAGCACAGACTCCCAGCAGTATGAGGTGGCAGGGGATGCTCTTAACTTATTTTGGTGGTTTCTCCTTCCAAGGACACTTGAAGCTGGAGTTTGGGAAGAGTGGAGCATCTGTTGGGTCTTAGCCTCAGTTGGTAAACATGATAGCTAGGAAGACTGCTTCAGATTTAGGCAGAGCACGTGTTGGAGATGTGAAGGAGCTTCCCCCAGCTGTGCTAGGTGCTGTTTTTCATTAGCTGTGCATGTGGGTTGTCACAGCCCGCTGCCCTTGCCCTGCGTGCCCTGTGGTGGCACTGAGGACACGGTTTCCTCAGCTGGCAGCTCTCTGCTTGGCATGGTGGCTTTTTCTTCTGATCCCTGAGCAGTGGGCACTGCTCGAGTGTCCTCTGCCTGGAGGGGACTGGGGCAGAGCCTTTGCTCTCTGGAGAAGGCACCTTACAGGGCCAGGGTGTGATGTGCACGTAGATGTTTCTCTTCAAAAAAAACTTTTAAAGTATTTTTAAAAAGGGGGAAACTTTGCATTGCAGTGGCTGAGGTCCAGAGCCTCGGGGCTCCCCCAGCCCTGCGGCACAGCCTGGGCAATTTCCCCGTGGAGTGAGTGGGAATGCCCTGCGCATCCTGAGCAAACTGGCATCCCAAGCACTCTCAGTATTTGGCAATAAGCTCTGTGGGAAGCTTGGCCCCTGAATGGTCCCTGGCCAATAATGCTGAGCAATCAAAGCAACAAGGAAAGTGATTTCTAATCTTACTTGAAACCCTTGGACTGGTATTTGTTGTAAAATCATGCAGTGTTTTCCCTACGCGAAGCAGACAGCACTTGCAAAATGCCTGGAAACGGCAGCCACAGCTCATCTCTGCTGGGAGACGCCCTTCGCAGCGCTTCTTGCTGCAGAAAAGTTTGGGGCGCTGCCATCAGCTGAACACTGATCGTTTCCCCTGCACTGCCCTTACCATGCGGTGTGTGGGGTGGTGTTTCTGCGCAGGACCGAGCATCGGGAGCTGGGCTGTCACCTGCGGGTGATGTGCGGTCCATCCACTCCCATCCGCTCAGCGAGCAGCCGCAGCGGTTGGGGCTGCTGGGGGGGGAGAGATGTGTGGCTGTGGGGAGCCGTGGCCATGGGGTACCTTGGCTGTCCGGTGTTCCGGGCTGGGCATCACGGCAGAAGAGAGCTGGCAGTCCCTGTCAGGGAGAAGCAGGCTTGTTTTAAAAGATGTTTGTTGGAAGCAAGATGAGTTTAATGGCATTATAAGGAGCCTGTAAGGATGCCCTGTGTGGTAGCGCTGCAGCGGTGAGTTGGTTGGTTGGTTGGTCATCACGGGCAGGGTGCGATGGGGGTGGCAGAGGCAGGACCAGCGTTTGGGATGCTGCAGAGGTGGTTGTGCGCCCAAAGCCAGCATCACAGCTCACAGGGCACAAATTGTTGCTCTTCTGCTGTGTGCAGGATGGATGCACATAAATCTTTAAAATCCCAAGGGCCACCTCTGCGTCTGGACTGACTCAACACTGCCCTTCAGCGAATACAGGTAAACGACCCCGGGGACATCTGTCCCCAGGGCTGGGACCTGGACAGTCGCTTCCCCTGTGTTCGTCCCCATGTGAAATGAGGATGATTCTTTATGTCAGGACACCTGAATTTATTAGTCCCTGTGTAGGAGAAGCAGGACCGAGGGTTGGCAGGTGGCTGTCCGAGTTCGGATGTGCCCACGGGGCTCTCTATGCCGCGCTCCTGCAGCCGGAGCAGAACGTGCTGGGAGCCTGGGTGAGGATCAGGGCCCTTCCTTGCTGTGCAAATTGCACCTCAGTGCTGGGGAAAGCAGGATAAGGCTCTAGAGAGCAAGAACAGAAAGTCCCGTGGTCAGAATTCCCCAGGCAACTGTGGTTTTACAAAACCACGTCCCCGTCCGTGCTGCTGCCCGTGGCTCACTGACCCGTCCCCGTCCGTGATGCAGCTCTGCTGCCTTTTAATTTGCCAGATTTGCTGGCTGAGGTGCAAATGGATAGTTACTGACTGCAGGGATTTCCGAATCGCCAAACACACAAGGGCAGGAACCAGCTCCAGCTACCTCTGAATTAACAATCTCGTTTTCGATGTGCTGGGAGCCTGTGTTTCATTAGCGCTACCATGATGCTCTTGGTATGCACTCTATTTAAAGCTTAAGAAAAGGAATTTTAATTCCAGGCTAACTGGAGTCTTGTGGTAGAATACAGTGTACCACATAAAGCAAATGAAGGGGTGCAAACTGTTAACTAAGCTTTAACATGCAAAAGGATAGTTTTATCTTTTTTTCTCCCTCAAGATAGATCCACACAGAATCTTGAGAAAAAAAGTTGTGTGCTCTTGCATCCCTCAGTAATAGCAACTATGCACAGAGATTATGCTTTTCTCCCACTGAAAAACTGCTACCTGAATGGTCATTTGAAGTACCTTTCGTTGAAAATAAAATAAGATAATTTGAACAACAGAGGATTTCGTTAAAATACAATATAATTTAAAACAAGTTCTAAGTCAGCGTTTGGAGTTTGATCACTGTTTAGAATCGCTGTTCAGTGCTGTCTTTGTATTAAACAATGGTCAGCTGTGGGAGAGAATATGCTTTTAACATCTAATGGTAGCAGGTGGACTTACTGGGACCAAGAGCATAGCAAATACGTAATGCAACTGTAAATTTATTTATGAGTAAAACATTTGAATGCAGAAGCAGCTACTGCTATGTAAGCATAATGAACATATAGCTAACATTGTTTTCAGTTTGTTTTTCTCCAAAGCTTAGTCCTTTTGACTTGTAATATGTATATTTGCTTTTTTTAAAGTCTAATTAGGTTTAACAAAACATCTGTTGCTTTGTGAGTTGTATTTACGATTGTGCTGGGCCGTTAGCTTTAAGCAGTTTGTGTGCTTGTGTTATTTTATTAAAGCAAAAGTCTTCTTGAGACAAATGCGGTAAAGGACAAAATAATAATTATTTTTTTGGTAGTGTTAAGCAGATGTGTGGTATGCGTTTGGAAAATGTCCAATGTCAGTTCAAAAAAACCAACCAAACAAACTGGGGCTAAATTGCTTACCAGAACTGCTCATCTCTAAGGCAGTGGCTTCTTAGTTCGTGGGTTTCAGCCTAAACTCCGGCCTAAATAGAAACTTGGATTCCCCCAAACAGCCTCTTACTCTGCATCTCTTCACCGTTGTACAAGACCGATGTGAAATAAGTCTCGCATTTTCTGTGTCCGGTATGTACTGTATTTCGTCACGGGAAGTGGCTACAAGTCCTCAAAGAAATACGAACATGTTTTAAAACAGCAATAATTACCACTGTAAAGCAAACGAGCGCGCGGGGAGAGCACAGGGAGGTGGTTCGCGAGGATGGTGCCGTTAGGAACACGCTACATCAGCGCTGCTGTTGCACCTGGTGAGCAGGTGAAGCACTGGGAAAGGCACCGGTCTCTGGGGTGGGACCTCGCCTTGGCAGAGAACTTGCCCATGAAGGGTCCCTCTGCCCGAGTCGTTATTTGGTGGTTTGAGTCCTTGCACGGCGCAGGTGTTTCAGCTTAGTTTTAAGGGCGAGTTATAGCAAATCCTGTTCCTGGTGGGAGAGGCAGACCCAAGAAAGAGCTGTCAGAGCGGCTCAGGGGAAGGTAAACGCTCGTTGCCGCAGCCTCGCACCCCGGCGTGCTCTGGTACCGCGCTGCCGGGGCTCAACAACAGCAGAAAATAGAATAAACTAGTAGAGCTTCCCCATGGAGGGAAGCAGCAGCCAGCTCAGTTGGAAAGCTGTTTGCGTCCCGCCCTCTGGCGTGGCAGGGCGCGTTGGTGAGCGCGAGTTTAGGCCTTGGGGTGCTTTAGGCCGCGGGGCCTGCGCCCCAAGGCGTTCCCGCTGCGGGGGGGTCTCGTCGCCCATGGGCAGGGTCCCGGGGGCCACCGGCTCTTGGGGACAGGGGGGTGACCTCGGGCAGGGCCGGGCGAGGTGCTCTGGACAAGTGACTTGTAGGTACTTAAGTTCTGTTCCTGATGGCCGCTGTAACTGTGAAAATTAACCAGACCTGCTGTGATAAATTTGGTTATATAAGGTTTATTTGGTTAATTTTTTATAAGTGAAAACTGAAAAGATGAAAGAGAATTGTAATATGAAAGCAACTGCTGTAAATAATGTATGAATGAATAAAATCTAAAACTTATGTCAGTTTTTTCCTAAACTGTATTGCTGTCGAGTTACTCACACCACAGTGCAGATGGTGCCTCCATCTTCTTCAGCTCCCAGTCCAGCACGGGCAAACACTACTCATTCTGTTTTCATTGATAAATAGGAATATCTTTATGTGTGTCATGCACGTCTCTGGATTATATTCCATGCTGTTCCAGCTCACTGACTGATGTTGACAAGCTCAGAAGTGTCAGTGTTCTTGGAGCTGCACATAGCAGTAGCTGCATATAGCCACCCCGGTCACTGCCTTGCTGGTGCTGCCCCGAGATGGGGCCCTGCGGGTCTGCCTGAGGCCACACGCCTTCACTTGCTGGTTGAGATCCCACCTGGGACTGGAGATGGCCCTGAGAGATGTCCCATCCGAGCAAAGGACCAAACAAAGCCACACGGTGTCTTCTTTTTTTTTGCCACCGAGGACATGGAGTGATAAGAGTGGTATCAGTGAGGACGTTTTCGTGGTGGAGGTAGATCTGCGTGGGTTCCCCAAGCCACACAAACCCCTTTCTGATCCCTACATCTCTGCATTTCCATAGGTAAAAATGAGCACAAGTGGGCCACTCCCCACTGTTTGTTAGACCTGTACAAGGCTGATTCTGGCCACCTCTCATTATACAACGTCCTGGGTTGGAAGGGACCCACAAGGATCATTCAGTCCAGCTCCTGTCCCCGCATGTGACAACCCCACAGTTCACACCATGTGTCTGGGGATGTTGTCCAGTCTCTTCTTGAACACTGTCAGGCTTGGGGCTGTGACACCTCCTCCTTGAGCAGCTCTGGGATGCAGGAAAGCCCTGAGCTCCCATGTGGGGAGGGGAGATGGGGCTCCAGCCTCAGTCACCTTCCCGGGGGTGGGCGCTGAGGCTTTGGGCCGGGCAGGGTTATCTGACTGAGCAGCCGGGCAGGGATGTGCCATGTGCGGTTAATGCCTTTGCAGTACAGACCCAGCCCCTGTCACTTCTCTGCTTTATCCAGATGTGCAGACAGCCAACAGCAGCACCTCCCTCAGAGGAGGCGTGTATAATACACCTCTGGGATAGTGCTGTGTTGTGGGGTTTTGTGCGGTTCTGAGGGGAAACAGCTCTAAGTTCACTCCTGTGCAGGAGCTTTGTTTTATATGAAAGACACCAAAAAGCCCTAACCCCAGAACTGCTGTAGTGAAATAGTAGGAAAGTGGCAACAAAAGCTGTTAGTTTTAGAAGCTGCATTGTGGGTGTGCTGTGTGCCTTAAAGCACCTCAATTAACTGGTTATTTGGATAAAAAGTTAAAATTCTTGGGGACAAGGACTTTTTGCCCATGCCCTGTGTTCCTCAGGCATGTGCCTCATGCTCTAAATAAGACAGGACCTCAAGATCCCTCCCCCCATTGCAGGCTCCCAGTGCACGCACTAGCCATGTACACCTAGTGCCTGCTAAAAGCCAAAGCAAACCCACCACAAGCTGTGCCCTCTGCCAAAAAGTAGGGAGAAAAAGCCCCACAAAACAGCTTTTAACTTGGCCAAGCAGCCACCAAAATGTTCCATCTGCTTACCTATCTATCCATCCATCCATCCATCCTTCCATCCTTCCATCCATCTATCTATCTATCCATCCATCCATCCTTCCATCCTCCCATCCATCTATCTATCTATCCATCCTTCCATCCTTCCATCCATCTATCTATCTATCTATCTATCTATCTATCTATCCATCCATCCATCCATCCATCCTTCCATCCATCTATCTATCTATCCATCCATCCATCCATCCATCCATCCATCCATCCATCCACCCATGCTGGCCAACCGTTTACCAAGGGACAGAGCTGTGAAGCCCCCACCCGTAGGTTCCCAGCCGTGCTCCACCACAAGCCCACTGCCCCCTGGGCAGCTCCTGACTGCGGTCTGTGTGTTGTCTGTCAGGTAGGCCAAGCAAATGGTGCTATGGCAAGCTCTGGGGTTCCTCCAGTTCTCCCCATGTCCCCACAGCTCCAGGAGTTGGGGGTCATTTCATATCTGGGCTTTACCAAGAGCCGTAAACTAGACCTTCGTATGCTTATCTCAGCAGCAAGAGCTGATCAGCAGCAAGGTGGCTTCTGTGACCTTATGGTTGCATTTCTTTTAGTACAGGTGTACTCTGAGCACGACAAGCAGGGTGTATTTGGGACACGATGCCCTTGCAGCAGTGAATGTGGTGAGTGTGGGACGTGGTCTGGTGGTGCAGCAGGACACCCAGCCCCACTGCTCCCCTTCACTAGCCACCCCACCACCGTCTGCAACCTCACAGAAAGCCCCCAGACATCTGCTTGGCTTCAGCCAAGGAGCCACTGCTAATTCTAACAAGAGTTATCATCTGCTTGGAGGGCTCCTGAGGGTGTGCAGGGTTCAACCTGATGGTTCCTTCGCTTGTTTGGAGTCTTTCGCCGAGCTTGCTGCTGCATTTCTGCCTCTGCTCCCCCAGGCATCTCCCTGGTTCACCCCACCACACACACAGCCACCTCGCTTCTGTTACACCAACGTAAGTACCACCATTAACAGCTCTTTTTGTTTTAATAGATAGGAAAAAAACCCTCGTGTGTTCCAGTGAAGATGAATGTGTCCCTTCCCAAAGATTATTCTGTGTCGCGGGTGTTTACAACCTTAGTGGCCAAAAACAGCAAAGCAAACCCTCTTCTTTTTAATTCCCCATCCTCTCAAGATATAGCCACGCTCCTCCAGGAAGCAAAGACCCTGGAAGAAGCTTCCTTTTGAAAGGGGCTCCTCACCAAGCAGGCTCAGGCACCGCAGGACGTTTGCTTGGCTGCCTGCAGTCCCCGCAGCCCACGGTTTGGCGTCGCACTGGTGTGTTATTGCCAGGATACGTTCAGGCCCTGGCAGTTCTCGCCACCAAAGTTTTCCAGGTTGATCTTCCTACGGGGTGAAATCTGTAGAGCTGTCAGCTCTGTCGCTTAGCAGCAATTGTGTATAAAATGCAAGGATGTCAGCTATTGGTATGGGAGGAAGACGGAGCTTGAAGGTTTCATGTTTATGGTCATGTATGCTAATACAATTTCTTATAAAAATGTGTCAAACTTCTCAAGAAATTAACCTATTAATTTCTTTGAGGTACGTTTTTGTTCTTTTCTGTGCTTGACTGCATTTGCAAAGTCAATAGAGTAAATTAAACACCTGAGGCCAGTTATAACAGAAGAAGAGGGAGCATTGGAGAGAGATGAATCTTCTCGTCTGGATGTCGGAGGCAGGGTCAGATGAATCATGCTCTACAAGTGCTCATTTCTCTCCACTAATGACAGTCCAAGGTGAGCCTAGACCAACCCAGCAGTAGATGTCTGTCCTATAAACACCGAAGGGGAGATAAATCCTAGCACAATGTCTCTGTAGAAAAGCTTAATTGTACCTGAGAACTTGGGGAAGTTGAAGGAGAAACAGTGTCACTTTTTTTAAGCAAATATTCATTTGGGCTTTAAAGGTTTGCATTTGTATTCAGTCATCAAAACTTAGAGCCTGAACAGTGAACTGTGCTCCTAAAAATGATCTGAAATTGTTGTTAAAGAATCAAAGTTTCGGTGATGTGGTGAAGATAAATTAATTGCAAAAACTCACCTGGTCTGTAGTCTGTTCCAACACCTCCTACACTGGTTACCTGCACTGTGGTTTCATCTACTAGACAGAAGTGTGGAATTAATTGCTCACCAGTAATATTTACATTACAATCTAATTACTGCGTTGGATCTTTTTTTTCCTAAGCAGAAGAGACCTGATTGTGTAAGAGAAGAAGAATAAACAGCTGCTTTGTGTTCCTCTGCAGACAGGTAGGTGGGATGGAGAACAGGAAGACCACAGCAAGCTGAATAACCTTTGATTCCTCTTTATTCGTTGTATGTTGTGACTCATATTTTATCCTGCAGCAACCCTGAATAATAGTCTTTTAAAAAAAATGGGATCATTCTTTTGATTCAGCTGTTTAGGGACAACTTTGGTTTACATCTGGCAGGCTTATTTGTAAGAAAAGCTCCTACAGCCTCATAAGCTGAAGAAACCGTGTTTCTCAAGAACAGGAGAGAATGGTCTGTATGACGAGATGGGCTTCCAAGCTTAATCTTTTGTGCTCTCTTCTTTGTGGAATGGCAAAGAAAACCAAGAAAAAAGTAGAAACTTAGTCTTACAGGATGTGGCTTATTTCAGAATATCCTAAGGAACAGAAGAAAAAAATCTAGAAGCCAGTGTACCATAAAAAAACCCCAAACCTTTAAGTGATTGTGCACCAGGTAGGTATTTTGTCAGAGCATCAAGGGGAAGAGGAAGAAGGTTCAGTACTGAAGCAGGATCCACCAGGTGGGTCCTGTGGAAGGCTCTTCTCACTAGAAGCATCAAATAGCGTATGGGGAAGAAACGAGCAAATGGTTACAAATGCTTGTTCTTGACCTTCGTCTAGTGTGTAAAGTCCATTCAGATGTCCCACTGGTGACGAGCTTCTCCTCCTTAAAGGCTGGGAGCTCTCAGGGCTACTGCACTGCAGGTAGAAGGGAAGCTCAAGGCTTCAAACCCAAGAGGATCACGCCAAAAGATGAATTTAGGGTTGGATGTTCTCTTTAGATACAGATTTTCCTGTTTGGTTGGTTGGTTTTTTCATGGGTATGGAACAGCTGACCGGTCCAAGAGGTGCTTTCAGGGCAGTTAGTCCTGTTTGGACAGCTTTGGTCTGACAAAAGCCCCCTGCCTTGTAAAAATGACCTCATTCTGCCTCTGAAAACTGCACAAATAGCTACATTTTTGGTCCAGCTCAGAAGGTGGGTGAGAGGAACCAAACCCAGGAGACTTTGTGCCAAGCCTCTCCAAGCTGAATGCATGGTGTGTGCTGGGGAGCAGGGCTGTGTCTGCCTTTGTGATTGTTAGACTGTGTATGTATTCACCCAACAACCCATAAAAATATGTATATTTCTTTAACAAAGCCACCATTTTCACCTTACTAATGTATAGGTGTATATTATACATCCACCTCTCCCATGGAATCCACTGTAAGAAAGAACCCAACTGGAATTACTCCTGCCTCACAAAGCATGTTGTATGGGGTTTGAGTGACAGGGACAATTACACTGACCTGCCACTACCTCTGTTCCCATTAAGTTTTGCAGGTATTATACATAGAAGAAATAAATAACTATTCATCAGCATCTGTTTCAGATAAGGGTAAATGGGATGTCGAGGTCCTAGGAAGGGTGGGGAGCTGAAAAAAGGGGTAAGCAAATGAAAAAATGAGTAGCCAAGCGAAAAAAAAAAAAAAAAATCACACAGAAAACTAATTTCTGCAAATGTGATTGTGTGAAAACTTCCAGAAGCTGCTGTTCTACTTTGGTTCCCAGGCAGCAAAAAACTTGCATGGCTGGGACTTGGAATGCAGCAAAAATGTCCTTGATCCGCTATTAAATTTTCAGAAGGCTGAAGTGTTTCTCACTGATGCTGGATCTGAACTCTTTGTCGTTGCAGTATTAGCCTCCTAAATGCCAGCTCGTACCTATGATTATCACACACACACTCCCTCAGGCTGGCCATGGGGAGGAGAACCGCAATTCCCCTTTGTGCTTCAGGTCTGCGCTCTGTTCAAAACCAGTATCTGAGATTTTGGGATCTTGGCAAGATTCCCTCACTGTGACTTGCAGAAATAACTGCATTTAGTGAAGGCAGATGCTGGTTTTTCACTCTCATTCCAGCAAACACAAACACAGTAGATTTTGATATGAATAGTAATTCTGTCTAGAAATACAAAGGACATGATTCAGCTGGCTAAACATAAGGATGTAGTAGCATTTGAGACACCCTGTGTTTAGAGGACCTGAAGTGGGTCCAACCAGACTGTGCATTGCTTTGGGAGTGCTAAAAACCTGGAGAGGGAAGCAATATTGTTGTCTTCTCCCTTCCTCTCATGCTGAGTCATTTAGGTTTATTATATGTTATGTTTGCATAGCAAATGTAACCAGTCACACAGATAGCTTGAGCACTTGCAAGTTAAGTAACCTAAAAAATAAATATTGTTTATTCCCTAAGGGATTGTTTATCTTGACTCTGAACGTCTGAAAGGCACGACTCAATCCCATGATTATCCACTATTTCTACCGCAGCATTTTAATTAATATCAGTGTCATGACACCTCTGGTCCTAGGAATGTGCACTGCCTATGCATAATTAAAAATAAAGATAGATTTCAATAAGACAAATAATAGCGAGATGAACAGGGTACATGATAAAACAGTTCCTTTGTCATTCACTTTAGCAAAATTAATCAAAACACTTCAATACGCTAATAAACTGCAAAGTTATTCATTGAGATGGTTTGTTACTTCATCATGTCACTGTGTCAAAGGATTTGTCACCAGAGCCTCTGCACAGATTTTCAGTATTCTTTTGCATAAGTAGAGAAGTCTTAAGGGAAAACAGCACAGAAGCTCAGGCCCTCCAAAAGGCCAAATCAGAGGTGTAAGAGCTGTGAATTTAACATACTTTGAGCATGCTAAAAGAGAATAATATATCTAAATCTGTCTTATTTTCCTCCCTGTACTCTAAAACTCATTCTTACAAATCTATTTTTAGAAGCTGTATGATTAAACTGAAGAAATATTTTTTTATCGATGTGCAATAACCTCATAGTCCTTGTATGTAAATCACCACAGGTTTAATTGCAAGCTGTAAAGCTCATTCTGTAAGCATCCGGGTGACTGGCCAGAGGTCACAGAGCTATTGCTTGCAGTGTTGTATATTATTGCATAAAAATCTGTGTTAGGTCGAGAATGATGTCAAGGTAAGGGACAACATTCAAGATTATTTCTTCGTTCCCCTTCCACTAAATTAGAGAATGTTGCGCACATCTGTTCACATTCAGTTTACCACTACTGAGTTAATAAAGGTGGTGTGATTTACTTGTTGTAGAGCTGAAGAAGAGACGTTCATGCCACTTTCACCCTTGTGCGTCCAGCTTTGGACACGATGCTCTGTTGGAGCTGCGATGGTCTTCAGCACGCAGATCCCCGTGACACGGTGAGCCTGACTCTGCCAGTTACAGGCATTTTAAAAGATGGGCCGGAGTATCTTTGCCCCTTTTTCCACCTTTCCTTCAGGAATACCCACAGAGTGAGGCTTCCAAGGGCTTCCCTGGGTCCGTGAATCCGATGGAGGCGTTACGGCCGGGGAGCAACACGGCACAGGGGTTCCCACAGGACCTTTGCTGGAGCACTTAGCCTCACAAATGGCTTTTGCAGCCCCCGCCGTGCCCCCCGCTGTCACACCACTGAGAATGGATTCCAGTTATGAGCACGGAGAGACCTGCCGAAATTCAGTACAGTAACTTCTTGGTTAGTCTACTGCGACATGAAATTCTTGGAAGTGAGATGCCTATCTCACTGCTATTTCCCTGGTAAAATGTTTTAATTAATGAAAGCTATTTTATTCCTACTTAATCTTTATTTCTGGTAGTGCTACCAGGGTTAGACATTTAACTTATAAATGCCAAGCATTTTATCAGTCCTGCTCAGTCTAATAAAACCTATTTATTACTTTCTCCTACAAACCATTCCAATTAGGACAAGTCCAAGGCTTCAAGTGGGTCGGTTCCATTTGCAGCCCTCACTTAGTTTACAAGCAGATGAAGCATCTGTTTGTCTCTGGCACCGGAGTTCTTTGGGATGGACCATCAAAGGCCACATTCAGTGCAGGTGAGTCCAAAAGAGTCTTTAGAGACGGGGCATTTCAGAGTCTAAGGAAAACAGGAACGGTTTGACCATTTCCCATAAAAATCTGTTTGAAACAACCTGCCTTGGTACTAGCTCATGTCCTGACTGCTGGCATTGCCAGAGGCTGCACTTTTCACAGTCCAGGGCCATACCCTGATGGAATGAGAGGACCACTCGATCGTTCCACAAGGAATTGATCCAAAAACCTCGGTTCTCTGTAAGCAAAAAATCAAGAGTTATTTAAGCTCAAGAGCTATTTAAGAGCCTTTAAGCAATGAGGTGTCTGGAGGAGCAGTGGTACACAGACCTGGTGGCTCAGATGAAATTTCAAACAACCTCAGGCAAGAAACCATGATGCGTTGGAAGAGCTGCAGTAAATTGTACATTGTGGTTCTTCTCTAGGCCTCTTGCTGATGCTACAGCTACGAGGGAGGGTTGAGACTTTGGATCCCTGCATTGATGTCCAAGTTTAATATTATCAGTACCAAAGGATTTAAACATTTCCTGTTAGTTGCTTAACTGTGGGAAGCAGAAAGACATAGGCGTCTTTACAGCATCTTGATGCTTTCTGAATTGAGTCTTTTCCATGAAGATTTCCTTTGGCCGCTGTTTTACCTGCTGGGTTCTCTCATATCACTGGTCTTTGGGGAAGGGAACCCACATTTTTTTTCAATTGTGTATCAAGAAGAGTTTTCAAAACTGACTTTCGGTCCAATAGCTTTATGCACCAGGCAACAGGATGGTTGGCTTCCCCGTTTCTTCAAGGCAGGGACAGATATCTGGAGATTAAACGCTTAGTGTACAATGTGAGGTTCTTGTAGGTGGTAAAAGTTTCCCACTATAACTAATGTGTTTAGGTGCATCACAAACAGGACAATACTAAAGCTGGCAGATTCGAGGAAAAAAAAAATATAAAACTTTATGGTTGCTGGGGAAAGAATGTCCTTGAGCTAAGAGATAAAAAAAACCATTGGCAGATGTTAGGTATAGAAGTACCAACGTGGAAAAAAGAGCAGGAGGTGGAGTGGAGCAGGGAGTGAATAACATCTACTGCCAAGAAAATTTATTGAAATAACTGAAATATAAAGAAACCAGCGATGAGTTTTAAGGCCAAGAGATCACAGAAAAGTAGCTGAAATTCTCACTTTTGAGTCAGAAGGTGATGTAGGGGAAGCAGGGACAAGAAGGTGCATCCCTGTCTCTGTACCATTAGTGTGGAGAAAAAGGATGTGGAGGATGCATAATGCAGGAGTGATTTTAAAGGGAAAAACATCTTCCAGCTCAAGGGCAAAAAAAATGTGCATTTCACTGGGTTTTTACCTGAGGGCAGTTACACAGCAGAGAGTTGATTCTGCTTTGTTCCGATTTACATACAATGACATGTTTAAAAAGGTGAAGCATCCCCCGGATTGGAGGCTGGAACCAGAGTCTGAGCTCTTCTGAGGGATACAGTAACTCGGAGGCTGGGCAGTCGGGCTCTTTTCTTTTTTCTTTTTCCTTTTCTCTCTCCTTTTTTTTTTTTTTTCCCCAGCTCTCTGGCAGAATGACTATTGATTAGTCCACATACAGCGGCCAGCCCCAAGAGGGAGCACAGAAAGCTCCTCAGCAGAACATCCTGTAATCTGGTGGTTCGTGCATTCCCGTGGATGATGGATGTTGAAAGCATTTCAGGGAGAAAGGTTTCCTACACTTCGTAGATAAAAGGACAGGAGTGGCAGCAACATCCATCGCTCTGGCTGCCTTTTGAGCGAAGGAAGTGCCTCCTAAGTGTTGGAACAAAAAGTATCAGTTGTAAGGAGGTGAATTCCAGAAGAAGGCACTTAAACCCCAGAGGGGCAGAATCAGTTACACTGCCCTGTGCACAGGGGTTTTTTTTTTTGTGCAGGTTACTTAGGTCTTTAGAGGGCTGGCAAACATGAGATAAGTCTCAAGCATTTTATCGAGTGCTAAGTGTAAATTTGATCCTAAAAATTCTACGTGACACTAACAGTCTGCCAGATCCACTACTCCTGCCAGGCTGAGCAACGCTGAGTAATCCTGATATTAACAGCTGACGAAATGAGAGGTCAGTAGTTCATTTGACCCAAACTGGACTTCTAGATAAGCAAAGATAAATTACCCAGCTCAGTAGGTCACTTACAAACTGGAACAACTCCCTGCAAGGCAGCGATGGACACGCCGAATGCATGAGCAGGAACTGGAGCGCTGGGTCTGGGCTGGGATACACAAACAGGCAGCTTGCGGCCAACTAGAAGTGCAAGGTGCTCTGTCCTGAACAGAGTCTTCAGACAGAAAAAGTTCAGTGTTTCTGGCTGAAAAGAGAAAAAAAAAAATCAGCACATCTATGTCTCACAGTGATGTGATGAGTTCTACTAGATGCACCATGCGCAGTATTTGGTACTGTGAGCCTTTGAGCCCATTTTGTGATTTGAGCTTGTAGGTTGCAGAGGCATGTTTTTATCAAAACTGAAGCAAGGAAAAAAATATTCTAAGTCGTAATCATGTACCTTAAATGTATTAGGATATATGGAAATAATATTTTAATAAATTTAGGTGTTGCCCAAGAAACCCAGCAATTTCTAATGGAAGACACACACTTTACTCTCTGCCCAGTCCTAAGAAGCTGTCTGCAAATCGACCTGGGAGTAGTGGTTTATGTCTTTATGACTTACTGACCTTGTAACTTCTTTCTAGGGAAAAGACCCTAATTTGTAAATTGCTGTGTTTAAGCAATCATATAGTTTATGTTTTACATATAAAAGCAGTGACGCCAGGTAAGGGAACGTTTCAAAACCTTGACCAGCTAAACAGGATAATGTACAAAGATACAGATAGAAGTTCGCAGTTCAGGTGGAGTTTCCCCTTACCCAACTGGAGATGCCTCCTCGAGACTCGTGGAGGGGACTCCTGTCTCTTCAGTGACCACCCATCCTGTACAAGAGCTTTTTGATCAAGATCTGCCCCATTTCCAAGGTCCCAATAAACCTTGTTCAGCAACACATTGCTGCAACACATTATCCATAAGGAATGCGCAATGAGCAGTTGGTGGCCAGCAGGGAGATGTGCAGGGAGAAAGGGAAACAGCAGAGGCCTGGAGAGCTTGAAAACTGCTATTTTTTTGCTTGATCAAAAGAATCAGAATCATTTCGGTTGCAAGAGAGTCCATCCATTCGGACATCATCCAGTCCAACCATAACCTAACTCTGGCACTAAACCATGTCCCTAAGAACCTCGTCTAAACACCTTTTAAACCCCTTCAGGGATGGTGACTCCACCACTGCCCTGGGCAGCCTGTTCCAATGCCTGACAACCCTTTCCAGGAAGAATTTTTTCCTCATATCCAATCTAAACCTCCCCTGGTGCAACTTGAGGCCATTTCCTCTTGTCCTGTCACTTGTTACTTGTCATTGTCCCTGTCCTAAATCAAGAATCAAGTAAGCATAAGCATGTTCTTACAGATATCTCTCATGTTCGAGAAATTTATAGCAATAAAGATTCCAAAAGCTCTACTCAAGCCCTTTCAAATGTTTAAATTATCACTAGGATTCTTTGGACAGGCTTGCTTAACATTCTTCCCTAGTTACACCTTGCTGAAATTTAAGCCCCTGACTTCCCACTCTATCTCCAGGAGGCCTATAAAGCAGTTTATTACCATCTTTATGACAGCCTATTTCATACTGGAGGATGGCTTTCAGATCTCTCCTCAGTCTTCTCAAGGTTGAATGACGTAAATCATTTCAGTCTTTCCTCACAGGTGATATTGTCTATAGCTCAAACCATTCTTGTTGCTCTCCTGTTGCTCCACATCTTTTCTGAAACGTAGTTCTGAAAATTGGGCAGAGCATTCAATTGAGCCCTTGTTGGGGCTGAAGTGAGTGGAAGGATTGATTATACCGTTCTTGATCACTATGCAAACACCTACAAATCCCCAGGTCTTTTCTTGAAACTGATACTAAACTGGCTGTTCCCTGCATTTTGGGAAATATGTTGCCTACATTTGGGTAGACGACTAGTTTCGCGCGTGTGTGAAGCTTTGTACTTACCATCACTGAATTGCTTCATTTTATTCATTTTATGCTATCATTCCACTGTGTTAAAATCCTTTTGTATTATAAACCTGTTGGCCAGAAGGACTTAAACCAAGATTTAAATTCTACAAAAGCAATATAAGTAAGACTCCGAAGCTCATTATCAGGAAACATTTGTTTTATTGTGCAATTATAAGTACCTGAACAAGGAATGGTGCAGGCTTGGAAGGGTAAGGAGAATTAAAGAGGTGATTATCAATCTGATTTCCAGGGAATGGAAGGTGTTAAGGGATATGGAGAATGCCAGGAAGACATTAGAATTTAGATCACGTATGAGAAGAAATTAAAAAAATATTCAGCTCCAAACCAAAAATCAAATGTATCACAAGCCCTAGTATCAAAGGAAGCAGAACATGGACAGAAAATTTGACTAAAGCACATTTACAACACTTTAACCTCATCTGTGACCCACAGAGGCCCCAAGGGAAGATGTTGACTTCTCCCAGCTCAAGTGTTACAAAAGCTCATTATATTTGAAGGAAACCTCCCTGGGAAGCTTATTTAATTTAACATCACGGTTCAAGTGAATGGACAGGAAGGTAAACAGAGATGGGGATTGCTGGCAGGCGAGTAGGGTGGCCCAGCTTTCAAACTGATGCAGAATTTATTCATTGTAAAGAAATGAACTTCTTACAGGTGTCCTTCATGTGCAGTTTGGAGTCAATCACCAACCTGACTTTGGGGCCCAGCTTGGAGTTAAAAAGAGAAGGGAAAAAAAAACCCAAACAAACACCAAATTCTGGCAGACATCCTGAGGAGACTTGTCTTCTTCACCTAAGCAGACACCAAAAAGACATTTAGGATAAATCAGCAATGAACTCGTTTCTGGCCTCAGCTGGATGAGGACTAATGCACCAGTGCAAAGAGGCCCAGGTAATCCAGGGAGATATTTAATTTTGCCTCAGCCAATTCTGTGCAGAAATGCAGTGTAAGAGGCAGCAGCCACTTGTGGGGAGGATGGAGGGTGATTGTCAGGAGTACAGTTCTCTGCTCAACACACAAATTGGAAAATGGGATTGTAATCTGATGCATGACACTTTGGATTCATTAGAAAGTCAGAAATTCAGTGTGTGCAGCAGATGAATCTGCCAAAAAATGAAGGGGAGAAGGGGAAGAGAGAATTTCTACAATAAATTTTTGACGCCATAGAAAAAATGATCCTGAACAACTACAGTAAAAATATAGTTAGCCAGAAAACAGTCTCATATATGCCATGCCAAATGGTAGAGGGAAGCAAGCTGAGGACTCATAGGTTAGAGGCAGCAAGATATGCAACTTTTTCTTTTAACTTGTGGACAATTAATAGTGAGAGTTTTACTACCAGTAATAACAGTATCTATGAAGTGCAGATGAAAGATTGGCAATGGATTAAATTACTGGTGTAGATAGCAAAAGGTGAGGAAGAAATAATCCAAATATTTATCCAACCATTAGTCTTGAATCAAGAAGGTGACATGGAAAAATGCACCCAAAAATGTGGAAAGGTTGTCTGGAAGCTGGACCTCCGGAATTCAAAACACAACTCTGTACAATCAGGAGAGCAGAGAGGACAACAAATTGCCTGGGCTTACAGAGGATAATAAAGACACACTTGAGAACATGAGAGGGTCTTACAAAAATGGGTGGCAGAAGTGCACTTCAAAGACGCCACAGGAGAAGCTGGTGATTGTAGGCTGCTGTTTGCGGTGGAGATGAGCTGATCAGGCTGGGGAAGCTTCTCAGGAACGTAAAGATAGGACGTGGTTGGAACTTATTTGAAATCCCAGAGACAGCCTGCCTGCCTACTAAAGCTATTGCAGAATGGCAGAAATACGAACTGATTCCTTTCCACTCACCGAACGCTTCTGACAACCTGCTAATCCCAGAAGGAAGCGTGCCAGCCAGAAGTGAGCCCGGGAGCCGGGGAATATAGTAAATGCTGGCACAGAATGAGGCAACACAGGTGGGAAGGAGGAATGAAATTCCAAAACATTTCTGGGCCTTCTTCTGGTAAGGCACTGCAGACTTTCACGCAGTATAGCAGAATATTTGAAGGCACTTTCTGGTTTGTCTTTCAAGCAGATGATTGCGGTTATCCAGCTGAAGAATGACACAAGACCATATGAAAATTCAGGTTGGGTGGGAGCTCAGGAAGTCTCTAGTCCAACCTCCTGCTCAAAGTAAAGGGAGCTCTGAGGTCAAGACCAGGTTGCTCAGGGGTTTATCCATTCTGGTCTTATAATGGTGAAGCGAGAAGAGACACGCTAGGCCATTGAGAAAATATATCAGGAAGGTGGAATGCAACCTTCAACTCATTTTTTTGGCCTCTTTTTCAAATCAGATTAAACAAGAAAATGAGACATCAGGTTCTGTGCACTCCAAAAAATGAAACACATTTATTTTTAAGGGCTTTTTCTTCAGCATTACCAAGAACAAATGATGTCCTGGATACCCTAGCAGATTCATTCTCTTAATATATTCTGTTTTCAAAAATGGAGAGGTTTCCCTCCCTGCCTCATTTAACATATCTCACTCACATAAAACCTGAGACCAGTGTCTGAACTATGGTTATTATCAAGTTGGACCAACTATCAAGATCAGAGTCCTGCTGTTCCACAGTGATACACGGACATTAAAAGATTCAAGTCCTGAGCAGATATCTGTTGGTCGTGCCATGCCCATGCAAACGCCAGCAAATAGCTGTGCTGTTCCATTCCTCACTGGGATAAAACTGGGTTAAAGCGTTTTCAGCGAGCATTCCTTCTGCACTACTCCACATGGCAAAGGAAGAGATTTACAGACGACCTAAGGGAAGACTCAGGCCACCAAAGACACAGCTGACATTAAACCCAGACATGCATCTGTTCAAAAGGGGTTATTACTGTGTTCAGATATCAATTAAGGACATTTCTGCCCACTAAAGAGAAGCTAAGCAGAGCCAGCTATTCACCCCTCCCCATCTATTCTGTGATCTCCCACACTCATTGATCAATATTTTTGTAGGGCTGTGCTCTTCAAACAGAAGTTTTGTTTCTTGCTCTCCCACTACCCCTTCATAGGTTGTGAGAAAACGGGAATAATTTTAGAGATCAGATTGAGAGTTTTACGGATTGAAAAGGGCTCTTATGATTGTTCCCGCTCCAGCCTACCCATATTTTACAGTCGCTTTCACACAGAACCAAAATAACCTGGAAAGGTGGCCATTTATTATAATAAGAGTCTTGAGTTCTCTTGTGTGAAATTATTGTGCCACCCAAAAGGAATTCCTGACGGTCATCGAATACAGAATATTTTCACTTGCATTTATTTGGGAGGAAATTTGTGGTCAGGACTGGCCAAGCTTCCCTATAATGGTTCTTTAGATTCAGGGTAGCTTGCCTAGGGTTTGGAAAAACCGCACTGCCCTGATTTTATAGTTATATATAGATCAGCACACAAGTGTGGTAAAACTGATACCTCATCCAAGGACCTTGTTGGGAAATGAACAGCAAACACTATCCTCTGGCAGCTTGTGTGAGGAAATGACTGCCATGCTAAAGAGATACATACCTCTGCAATTCCACAATTTGATAAAATACAACAGTTTCCAAAACCCATATTGCCATACAGCATGGAAGGCAGTGGGAATGGATTGCAAAGTAAGAGAAGTTGTCCTAAAGACTCAGCATTCTTCCCAGTGCCAAAGCACTTCAGTGGGGTCTGAGAAACCTAATAATCCGCAAAAATCTATACCTGAACACAGTGGCACAGGGCAGATAGTGAAGATTAGATACTCACCTGGCTATCCAAGGAAAACAGAACCAAAAAATCAGATAACATGTCCCAGTATTTGTAATTCACAGTACAGCAGATGCTATTTACTATCTACCTCGTTTAAAAGTATGCATCCTAGGAAACACACGCAAGGCAGAAATCAGCTGGGAAATGGACAAAAAAGGTTGACTTCTTTAATAAAGTATTAAGGTTAGAAATGTAGCCTTAGAGAAGCAAAGCTTAATTAGTACAGCCCTCCTGAAAACAGTAGGTCTTCGAAAGGAGTGGAACCGATGAGAGAATAGAACATTTCACCCCTATTCAGTGCCACTGAAAACACAAAAAGCTCGGAAAACAGCAAAAAGCAGAAGCAAATTCATGCTATCTCTTCTCTGTTTGGAACAAGACCCTCTGCTCACACAACCCGGCGCGGTGTCACAGCCAGGAACAGCCAACCAAGAGCCGAGCCCCAGCTGAGGTATAGAAGGTTCAGCCTTTGCTCCCATGACCACTGCTAATTTTACAACCATAAGAAGCAATTTTTAGAATCAACTGACTCACTTCAGCTGGCAGGTTACATATGATTAATATGCAACATAAGAAAACAATGTTTAATAATTTAATGCCTTTAAAGCGCAATGCAAAATCTTTAATGATACAAATTAAAACTGCTGCAAAATCTCTGTAGCTATACACTTGTAAAATTTAAATTATATTTCTTCAATCACGTGAGGTCTAGTGCTGAAAGATACTGAGCACCTTTTAGTAGTTTTGTGCTTGACTTCAGCTTCTAAATAACTTGTAGACTTTGAGGACAGTTTCATATTCCACAAGCACAGAGGCAGAATTTAGCAACCAGTAAAGTTATTAAACTCATTTAAAGAATAAACTCCACAGAAAACCAAAATATCAATAACAAATCCTAACATTAAAGTAGGAGCCTAAATCCTAAAATGTATAAGACTGAATCCTAAAATTTATATAAACAATATTTAGTGTTACATGAGTAACAAAAATAATACATTTGACAAAACCATAATACTCCCTCTAAAGTATGCTAAGGCTACAGCATACAAATTGATTTTGAAATTAATTAACTTGACAACAATCTGGTTATTTTTAATGTGTTTAGGCATCCTGTTTTGTTCATCTGTTTTGCTCCAAAATCCTAATTAGAAATAAAGGTGGAAACTCTTCATTTCCAAAGAACTCTTTTGCTAAGTCTGTGGAACATGACATTCAATATGTGATGCAAACCAAGCAGCCGCCTTCTACTCACAAATTATAAAATAAGCTGAACACAACATTTAAGCACTTGCTGTTGCAGTTCAAATAGCGTCTTCCTAATGCCAGATTAGAAGTATTTTTACACCGGCACTTCACAAAATATTTAACGCTAAAGTCTAAACATCCATGTAACTCAAATATATTTGTCGCGTTCCCAAAGGGTTAATATTGTCTTGCTTCATTTCTTACATGTAGTAATTTAGCTCTGAACAAAAGCAGCTCCCCGCTGGTTACCTTGGCTAAAGGAAACACAATGAACTGGTAAAAACCAGTTTTATCTCACTGCTGTTGCCCAGGGCTACAGACAAAATGAAGTAAAAAAATTCACATGCAGAGTATTAGGTGCTTATGAAAGATCCAGCAGCGCTGTTGCCTAGTGATTCAGCGAGGAATCAGCACAGGCCAATGAGGTGTACGGCACCGAACAACATCCCCGATGGCTGCTTTACATCTCCTGCAATTCTGTCATACACCCCCATGATTTCCCAGTGGTAAGAATCACTTTCAAGGGAACCTGTCAGAAAAGAGAAAAGAAAAAAAAAAAGAAATTTAAACAAACACATCACATACAGCAAGATTACTATTTTTGCTTTTCCCTTTGGATATTGATACTGCTCTAAATTACGTGCCTACCCAATATGAAATGTTCTTCATATCTATTAATGCTTAATTATCACTACAATTTTGATTAAAATACCTTAACAATCAAGACTAACTTTCCGTTTTGAAATTGCAAATACATGTTACTGAATTGCAGGGAAATGCTGAAGCAAAATTAATCTTACTATGCTTTTCAGAAGAGCCACAAAATCAGAGTGTTTATAATGAGCAACTTTGTCAGTAATGCATAAAGATACTAGAGGGTGGGTTTTTACCATCCACTTTTCCAGGTCTGGGGTATTTTTGCTGTTGTTTTTGTTTTACTTCAGTTTGTTTTGCAGTTACTGCTGTTCTGTTACACAGTAAATTTTCTGACATGAAAGCTGCCTCATTAGCAAGGACTCTATTTTGGAAAAAAAAGCTACTTCAAAGATAAAACATCTTTTTCCTCAAAGAAGAAAAAGAAGTCTCTCCCCATTAAGACTATACATGTGCTCTACTTTAGTGACACTTTTCCTCCGTATTAAAAAATAATATTTATATTAACAGAGCACATAATACATATTTAGTTGAAGCAAGTGTGCTGAAGGAGAGCAGGAGCATTTCACAAAAAGCTTTTCATCTTCAACATCTCTAATCCTAGAAGACATATTCTTACTGTATGGAAGGGTAAACAACACAAACAAAAATACAGATTTTTTTATTTATTTATTTTTTAAAGATCACTTTCAACGTCTTCTCTGAGATCAAGCTGTTGGTACTTATGTTTCCTATCTGGCCTCTGCCATCAATCCATTCATGATGCTTCAGAGGAAGATGAAATATCTTCATGACACATGTAGTCTAATGTGCAGTAGGAGTAAAAGTGTGTCATGGCTCCCACAGTAATTTGCTCAGGAAGAAGAGAAAAAACAAGGGTAATAAAACATGTTCCTCCAAACACTTTTAGTGACTATTGAAAAGTCCTAATCTTTCAAACTCCCAGACACCTCTCTAGTGTCCAAGAATGAGTTTCTTTTCACCTATTAAAATGTAGTTGTCATTTAACAGAGACTTGCTGTTCTCATAGGGACAACACATTGAATTAATCGTCGAGATGAATTTGTCAGTATGTGGCGGCTGACACCTTAGACACAGGTGGAAGAAACTGTGTGCTAAGATGTTGTGTCCCGTTTTGTTCATAGGACATTAAACCCTTCTGCCATTTAGTGGTTAGTCTGAAATATATAACCCTAAAATTATATTCTGCCCATGTAACTATGAATGCTCTCATTAACCATGTATACACTTGTCTTTCTCAGAAAACTATTAAACTGTTCATATTTTATTTCACAGCAATGACTTCCTGAGGCAAAGTCTGAATTATGTTATCTCTGACCAAGTCACCAAAAAGTCTCCTAAAACTATCAAGGAAGGACTATAGTGTTGTCACTCACTTTATATACTATCAGTAATACCATATTTGATTATTTTAACAAACTTTACAGCAGCGTGAGTGCCAGGTGGCTAATACTGTCATTAGAAATATTTAGATGTAGTATACCTTGAAAAACAGTCTTGCTTCTTTCCTTCAAGGCATTTGTAACAAAAGAAGCTAGGAAAGCACAGGTGCTCAATGTAAGCAACCTATAGAAATGCAGTTTATAAAGCTTGGGAGTACCAGTGCAAGGAATGTGTCACCCCAGCACAGCCAAAAGGTCTCAGCTGATCAAATCTGATAAACAGGGGTGCAAGTTCTTACAATGGTTATGTGGAAAGCAAGGGGGTGGTTTCCAGTGTGGAAAGGAGAAAGAGTAATTTAGATCTTGGATACCCCTTGTTCCCCTCTCTCAGCTCTTGTGGGACGACGGGCTCCATAAGGACCCAGAAATCTGCAACTGCAAGACCTCCAGAGAAAGCCTCACATGTGGCTGAGATACTGAAATAGAGACAGAATATCTGGAGGAAGAAATATAAGACAGAAATTATCCAGTAGTTTTCTTTTTCAACCGTTTCCATTAGCGCAAGCCTGTACGTTGTAACCATTTCTGCAACAAACAGAATAAACATTTTTCTGTCCCTGAATCTTGTCCGGCAGTGGTGCTGAGTGAGTGACCTGGCAACACCAAATACTCCATTTCTCAGGAAACTGGAATCCCTTGGACTGTTGCTCACTCAATCAGTTCAGGGACTCCCAGGAACTAGAGTCCTTTGTTAAGCAACAAAGGCCGAGCAGTAGGCTAGGAGTAAAGGGTACTATTCTCGTACAGAGAAAATGTGATTATTTTATAAAATAATTACAATGAGATAGATACAACAGATAGATCCAATAGCTGTGCAGCTATCTACTCAGTTTTTACAGATTTTGTTCCCGTAGATGACGTCCTATATTTTAAACAGTGACCAATGATTTTGTCTGCCTTACATATTAGGTATCCACACAAAAATGTTAAAAAGACCAATCTTCTAAGTGAAAATTACTGAAGAAAGAACTTTTGCAATAATTTTTCAGCAGTAATGAATGCCTGGCACATTTAGAAAGCCTATTAAAGGCACATATTTCTCACTCTACCACACCCAACAGAAATTTCACGGCAATAAACGAAATGGATTTTGAAATTATCACGGTGCATCACTAAGACAAAGAGTAGACAACAATCATACTTTCCAAAACGGAGGTTGAGTTACTTTTGGTTATTTTCCTTTAGAATTTTTATAGTAATTTAAAAAAAGCAATTATCCGCAACTATCAAAATGAAACTACTGAAGTGAAAGGCAAAATAGCTGTCTCTAGATTCTTAATAATATGACAATAACGTACAAAACTAAGCACGCCTGAGACAGTAATGGAAATTCAGAATTGTCTCTACCTTTAGTGGCACTTCCAAGGCTGCGGTTTGCTGCAGGGACTCCATTGTTCTTTTTACCAGTGCTGTAAGGTAAATTTGAAAACCCACAGCTTTATTTTCCATGTTAGAATTGCTACACAGAAATAAAAATCACATGCTTTATATCCTGTTACATAATATCTGCATATCTACATTAGGAAAAAAAAAAGTAACCATTTACCATACTTTCAGATTTTTTTTTAAGTTAAATTTTATCTCTTGTGGAAGGTTCAATTCCTTACTTTAAATTGAATTTTAGGGTGAAATTGGGAGAGTTATTTAACTTATATATCTCATAAATACAGAAGTGCAGCACTAATATATTTATAAATGTACAGGATGTCTTGAGTGCTGTATTTCCCAGTTTTTAAGTTCATTACTCTTAACTATATGTTTGGGGACATTATATCTTTTAATATTCTTGTGCAGCCATAAAACTCAACCTATTAAAAAAAAAAAAAAGAAGAAGAAAAAGAAGGAAAAAAATACTAGGAGTCTGAACTATCTAAAATATCTTATTCTCCAAGTAAAAAGATCTGGGCCAAATTGAAAAAAAAAAGTCTTCCCTGTGGGATAGTGGAGCTATCAAGAATCTAAACAATTAAACTTTAGTATGATTTGTGTAACTTAACAACTCATCACGTCATAATGCTATGCTCACTATTACTGTGAAAATGCATCTATAATTGTTCCAAATCAATCATCTGGGACCAGATCTGTCATCCTTGGTCATGCCAATTAGTGTTTAGCTTGACAAAGATTGCTGCTGCAACACAATATGGTTCTAATAAAAATCAAAGAGAGATCCAATGGATAAATGGCTTTTAAAAAAGAAGTAACTTTTGGCTAGTGAAAGTGAAATAGAAGTACCAGGCAGCCCCAGAGCAAAAGTTATTGAGCAACCTCCACTGCTCAGGATGGCTGACTAGATAATTTGTCACCATGTGCCTCAGAGAATTGAGAAATCTCAGGGTATGCAATACGTGGTGATAACTGCTCGACTGAAACCCACACGATGACTCTGAAGCTTTTTTTGAACTTATCCCTCAGTGCACATTGTGGTCCTTTTGCAGCTGAGGTTAGATGCAAAGGAGCAACCAGAACTCTAAGAAGCTGCGTGTGGTTGTTGCTCTGGCTGCAGCTGAATCTTCTAACGATGCTGGCAATGAAGAGTAGTATGTTAATGTTTTGTCTCATATCTGTGGCACTGAGGCGGGTTTGACAGTAACGATGATAACCAGCTTCTGCCTGAACAGCAGTGGGGTGCTCACTCAGACTTGCGTGCTAATGAGCTGTCATAAGATTTTTCATGACGGCCGAATTATGCAGCAACTCAGAAGATCAGCAGCTGCAGTGCCAAGGCTGAGGAAATAGAGACATTTGTTGACACGTCTATGTACAGATACACCTTCTATTTGCTTCATAGAATCACAGAATACCAGGTTGGGAGGGACCACAAGGATCAACTGGTCCAACTCTTTTGGCAAAAGCACAGTCTAGACAAGATGGCCCAGCAGCCTGGCCAGCTGAGTCTTAAAAGTGTCCAATGTCGGGGAATCCACCACTTCTCTGGGGAGATGATTCCAATGGCTGATTGTCCTCAGAGTGAAAAACTTCCCTCTTCTGTCCAGTTGGAATCTCCCCTGGACTAATTTGCACCCATTACCCCTCATCTTTTCCATGTGACTTCTTGTAAAAAGGGAGTCTGCATCTTCTTTGTAGCCACCCCTTAAATACTGCAAAATGTGATGAGGTCTCCTCTAAGGTTTCTTTTATCAGGGCGGAACAAGCTCACTTCTCTCAGCCTTGCCTCATGGGGCTTCCCAGTCCTTTGATCATCTTTGTGGCCCTTCCCTGGCCTCTCTCCAGCCTGTCCACACCTTTTTTGTACAGCAGGGGCCAAAACCGAACACAGTATTCACGTTAGATTTGAGGTAGTTTATGGTCCAGTGTAGGATGCAGAATTGTTTTTGGAGAGCAGAAACAAACATAACAGACTGTGAAAGGGAAAGTGCTGGCCTAAATAATTATCCATTTAAGATTCAGTCCAAGTCAGCACAGCTATTAATAGAGTGTAGGATTGCCTCTGTCTTGAGAAGCCCACTCTGAATCTAAACATGTTGCCAGTTCTGGGAGGTCAGCAGATGTTGAGACACTCCGAATGGGTGGCCTGGCTTCAGAAGGCTGAGTGCATCCCCAGTCACCTCCAGGTAAACATTTTTTCCCTTGGTAAGCTCCCTACCAGGCTATGACTGCACACAGCTGTTGTGAGAGTGTAACATCTGGATCCTGCACTTCTCATGCAGGATCCCTCAGTCCTGTATGTTCCACGAAAGCACTTGTGAAGAACCTAAAGACACACTCAGCTCTGTGCAACTTAACATTTTTTTGAGCTGTTAGACAAATAAACAGCAAGAGAGCACAAGGGCAGTGGGAGGAATAGGTCTTTTTGACAAAGAGAGCTCCAAAGGACAACAAAAGATGGCGCATGAGTCAGTGGCATCGATTCATGGGTTGAAAGATGTGAGTGGTGTGACAAAAGGTGCTGGCTGCATATGCACTGAGTTAGACCAGTTCTCCAGACCTCTGAGTTGGACTAGTTCTCTCCCATGGAACTGTTGTCTCCAAAAGGGGATTCATGACGGCAGCGATGATTGCAACACCTTTCTGTCGGTTCACACAGTTTTCGTTTTAAGGCATCTGGCACAATCAGAATTCTGCTGCATCCTTAACTGCTCGGAATTTCAGACAGCACAGATTAAAGGGGCCACATCAGTGAACAAACCTAATGGTGCCTCGTTCACTTTGACAACCCATTAAAAAGTCTCCATGGGTTTGGTCCGTTTTCTTCATTGTTTTTTTTCTGTCAGTTGGGCTCCCTGTTCTCTTTCTCATGTCACACTGACTCCTGCATCACTTCCCAGAGTTTAGTGGGTGGCATAGTAAAACCATTCATTGCAAGCAATCTGAAGTTGTTTTGCCTGTATTTCAGCCTTTTGATATTATACCATTGGAATATCAAGAAAAAGCAGCTGGATTACCACTCCCGTTCAGCAGTCTGCTGAGTAAACAGTGAAGTAGGAAGCATTTAAAATAAATTACTATTTTTGCGCAAAAATAAATAGGTAAACTGGCTGAATACATTTTGGCTGGAACTTTAAAGTTCTAGATTATGGAGAGACAAAATTCTGGAACATTCTCCCAGTGGGAGTAGTTTTTCATATGGAGATGATCGTTTATAAAAGAGATCATATGGCATAGTGGTATGGAATCGCAGGAGAGGTCCCCTTTAGTCCTGTGTATATAATATCGGGTTCTCTCACTACTCTCTCAAATCTCCTTGATAACTCTCCTCTCTCACAAGGCTCAAAGTAAGCAATCCAGGCAGACACAACTGTATCTTCTTTATCTCATACACATTATACAGTGTGGTCACTAACAAAAGTGACCGCAATGTTTAAATAGATCTGTCTCTACAACTCTTATTTGTTTCTTCTCTAAGATTTAGATTGGAGGCTTTTGAGGTAATGATTATTTCTGTTCAGTCAAGAATCTAGCATATCTAGGGCACATAAATTATTAATTTTAAAATGTTCCTTTGCAGCCAGCCATATACTGCAATGGCATCTGTAAAATGCTGTTTTCTCAACCTTTGCAACTTACTCTCAAAACCCATAGTCAGCAATTATGGGAATTGTTGATTATGCTCAGCTTGGAGTGTTCTGTGAGTGCTAAGTATGTCATGTTAAAATATTACATATAATAAAACGGTAACAACAAAGTGAGGAGATCACAGAGGAGCCGAAATTTTAACCTATATTCTAACATATATTAGATTTTCTTGCTACTGGGCAGAATAAATATGCTTATTGCAAGCATTGTGAATAGGAGCAAAGACAAGACATGCATGCCTGCTGTGGAACAAAAGCTTATTTGTCCCTGTCGAACTGAAGACATTTTTCAAGCTCATTCACCTATGAAATTATGACTCCAGAAACATGTCAAAGCTGGCCAGACATATGATCTACGGAACAGGGATTTTTGCAAATTGAAAGCTATCTGGAGGCATCTTTAGTTTACGCACCAGTGTTTTTCAAGTCAGAAAAAGGCAGCTCGGAGAACAGAAAATGCCACTAACTTGTGATAGTCAGTTCATTCTTTTGTTCTTCTGTTACTTGAGTCCCCTTTTGAACACGTGCACTTTTTAATGCGGCTGCCTCAGTACCCAGTAAGGGGGAAATTGTAGCAGAATAAGATGCAATGTCATGAAACTTGTACAGGAGCCAAAAATTTATATTGGCAGATTAAAAAAAAAAAAGTAACATTTTGTTCTTTAGGTGGTAATAATTTTAATTGATCTTAATATTAAAATAAATAGGCTTAGTTTATTATGGTGTTTGGTTGGTTGGCTGGGTGTTAAGTATTTCAGCTGAAATATTTTATACCTGGAAGAATATCAGAAAAAAAAATGTTTAAAACTGTACGTTTTATATGTACCAAATATAAGAACAGATGCAGAAATTAACTTCTTTAATTCTATCAAGAATATGTGGTTCTAAACGAGTTCTAAAAAAAGCTCCACCTTTAAAAATTGTCCTAATGTACTGTGATATTGAATGGTCTAACACAAAGTACTGGAATACACTTATTTCTACAAAAATATGTTATTTCAAGCAGCAAGTGTCTCTCATTTAATTATGCCTCTCACTAATGGATGCAATTAAGCAAGCATAGTGACAAGGAACAATCCGCAGTAACCACCAGTGGCAAAGTTCACCTTTCAAAGCCACCAGGTATATATGGAACACACATCAGGAGTCAGATCTCATCTTTGTAACCACAGCTATCCCTGTACTGTAAAAAGCAATCATTCTGCATTTCTTCACCCCAAAGTGTATTCTCCCTTTTAGCGGTAATGTATTCAGAATAATCCAAGGCCAAAGAGGCATTCCAAACAGAGTATGGAGAGGTCTTAGAAATGGACTTCACAAAATGAAAAATTGGCTTCTGCTGCTCCTCCCGAGACAGACGCCCGGTCCGATGTGGGGACAGTCTGTCTATCTGATGACACAGGCTTCAGAACTCTGAGATGCTGAGTCCTCGCGGATCCAAGAGCCCAGTTTTTGGCATTCCCAAAATATCATCTGCCTTTCTGCTTCCTGGGTTGCTGGAGAGCTCAGGATGGGAGGAAGCCAGACAGGCAAGCTGGCTAGAAACCAGGCAGATTATTGATGGTAAAGCTGAGAGTCCTCTGCCAAAACCAAACCAACTTCTGCCAAATGTTTTGATTTGATCTTTCCAGACACCCTCTAATAGAAAATGAGGGTTTTTCAAAAGCTCTTTGCTGTCCTGTTCTTGCCCAAAACAGAGAATTGAGGCAAATAACATATCTTTGTTGAAAATCACACAATTCAGAGTAGTATGTGCTTTATTGTATTTCAAAGTATGTCAAGGCTTGGACACTTAAAGCCTTGTGATAAAATGTTCTTTTTTTTTTTCCTTGTTCATTCAGAGTGAACTGTATGCATACTATAAAACTGGGTGATGGGTTCTGTTTGAAGCAGATATTCTTCCAAAATACAGGTAACCCCTTACTTAAGTTACATGCAGAAATTTGTGCGAAAGTAGACATTAGAAGAAAATAGCACCTTATTGCTTGCCTCTTGTTTATCAGATTCAAAAGATTCCAAATTATTTGTTGGGCAAAGATTATTAAGAGTACTATAAATTACATTTCTGTACACTGAAAAGTACTGAAAATCCTTATTGTGACCTATGAAATCCTAAGCAGGAATAGAGAAAGCACCAGTATTATGATTGCCTTGTGGCAATTCTCAACCACCACTCAGAAGAGTCTTAGAAGCAAACATATATTTTAATCTTGTAAAACAATGCAAAAGAGACACTTCCATAAGGGAAATGCTGCTGAGAAGGCTCACTCACTTACTTACTGCACTACGATCTAATTGAAATGATACCATCTACTTTTATGTCCATTCTGCAAATAAAAAACCTGATATATATATTTGCTGTTGCTTTCCTGAAAAAGTAGATCAGAAGCATGACTGGCATCAGAATGCAAACCCGCTGAACAGTAGGCCAGTGCTCGTTGGATCACACTGAAAGCAGGCGCCAACACAGCACTGACCTGCGGCCCATTAGCGCCACCAAACACCACTCTTCAGCTTTAAGTCCACATCTTTCCCTTTACCGAGCTTTGTGACTGTACAACCGAGATTTCTCTCTGGATCATTAAGCTGCAGGCTGGAATCTGCAAGTCTGCAGATTCTGCAATTTAAAGTTTCTGAATGGACAAAAGCTCATTAAATATGTAAAACAAAGCTGACAGCTAAAGAATATCTGCATATAAAAGTAAGAAGAGTAAGGGCTTTCAAAAAAAAAAAAGAGAGAAAGAATTTTCGGTAGAGAGATGAAACCCATACTTGGACCTTCAACCACTGAAGTGAATTAGGAGCACATCTCCTACTGACATTCCTTCTTAGGTTTAAAACTCACATGCCTAATTTGTTACCTCAGTTAGCAGCTCCTGAAATAATCGGAAAAGATTAGGAGAAAAGAGTCTTCCTATTTAGTTTTATCTGAAAGGAATCTAGGTCAGCTGCTCTCAGAGTGCTCCGTGATGTGAACCAAAACTGTTCGCACCACGGACGGGTGACAATAGGGAGATGTGCTGCACCATCCTGCTCCTGACTGGAGGTTACACGCTGATGCAGACGTGCCCTTTCTCTGCCTATTCGGATCAAGAGAAATCCTCATTAATGACACTGAAGGAAGCCAAACAGGGCATTTCCAGGTACTTTTGCTCCGCAGGCTGCAGCTCCGCGTGGAGGTGTGCGAACTGCTTACACTGTGGTGTGCAGAAAACACAGCTTCAGTATTCGAACTGGACTCGGTGTGTTTTCAGAAAAGAGCCTCTAGTCACCATGTTTATATAGTGTGACAATCTATTACTACTATTCATATGATGGATAGAAGTTTTTTCCATTATACTGGAAAAGTATTGATTTCGCTGAATTTACCATATCAGTAACAGACACCAGAATTTGATCTGATGAGGGCAGAATCTGTGATTTTCTATACGTACAAGCAACCATGAATGATTTTTGTCTTTGGGGTATAATATTAGCTTTATACGTTATGCAAATTAATGTAAAATAAGATAATAAAAATCCTTCTATGCTGTCTTACAGATCTCATTCAATAGACAATATTTTCTAACTCTAAAACTATGGCGCTTTTAGACACTAGCCTTTCCTGAGTAGATATTGCAATCTCTGATAAATTGTGTGATGTTTTTTAATTTAAACCAGATTTGAACTCCTGTATTTAGAGGTCAAATGTTAATATATTAACCTAATTCATTAGAGTGCCCCTAATATATTGAACTCAAATATTTCCCAGGTTCTCTGTTTTGATTAGATGGAGTTTTAATGTTCTCATTATGAACTAATACTCACAAGAGGGATCAGTGATGAAGAGAGACTAATAGGCCAAATTGTACTGTTTAAATGAATGCAACACAGGAAGGTGAAATGAATTTTTTTTTAGATGCTCAGGTTATAATAGAAGATATTTCTTGGATTGGTTCATTTAAAGTATTGCAAGATTATGCTCATTGTTTTAGCCAAAGGTATTGTTGAGATTCAAATGAGGCCAAAGATTGCGAATAGATGTTTGGTGCCTTCTGGAATAAATCCACTACTTACTGATAAAGAGACCCAACAGTCTCCTATGTGTCCTCGTTTGCTAGCTAAATTTGTACCAGATGCTGAGACAAATTCTGGCTTAGGAAATAGTGTCTGGAAGTAAGTCAAGTGAGAGGATAAAAATGTAGGCAGGAAATTTTACTAACCCTTAACCTTGAAAGTTCCGTCATTAAGTTCTCTTGGTATAAAAAAAACCCCATCAAACTAACTTAGAAATTACAGTACATTATATTCTTACATTAAGAATTTCATACTTCTTTATGTAACAGGCCCCAATCGTAAGTATTTAGAAAGTTACTTTCCAAGTCATTCTTTTTAAGCTAATTTATTTTCTTCTAAAACCCTTTGAAACCTTGGAGAAAGTATTATTATGTAGCTTTACAGGACTCACACATTGGATGAGGGAATCTTGATAAGAAAACTAAATACAAAGAAACATGTTGATGAACTCCAGATGAGGAGTATATCACATTTAATCTACATAAGAGCCTGTGGTAGAAAACATTCAGAAAAATCTGCTTAGTATACACTTTTTAAATAACGAGAATCAATGTGCTGCTTCTCGTTACATTAATTCTATATTCTCTGAGAAATCAGAGGTTATAGGAGGAAAAATGAGGTGGGGTAGAAAAGAGAGAGATGGCATTTACCTGAAAATTCCTGAATTTGAGAATCTTCTACTTCAAACAACAACTCGTCGTGAATCTGGGCAATTAACCTGGAAAATTTTAGAGATTTTAGATAACATTCAAGGAACTTCTAATATTGCTTTCCATTCATATCATCAACATGCACAATGGATATGTTAAAGTGAAAATAAAGACCCTAAGAAAATGAAAAATTCATCAATGGAATTAAAAGGATTGCCACTCCACATAGTCTGAAAACACAAAGGCCATGGTTGTAAACCAAAACTGTGCTTGTCAGCTTATAAATGTAATTCAGGGATCTGATGATGTGACAAGGTATTACTTAAAACCAATTTGCAGAAAATTGCAAGAAATTATAGAGACAGACTATGTTTTGTTAACGTAGCTCGTTTTTCTTAGGTTGAGCTGGAATAAACGTGGTTGCAAACGGGCAGTTTTACTAACGCAAGTTAGGTCAATCCTAGGAGTACTTGGCTTACTCTCCTTTCCAGGAAATATTCTTTTCACTTAAATACAAAGCAGGTGTCCTCACGCTGACAAACAAGTGGGTTGAAGGAAGAAAACGTAGGCACAGAGACACAATGGGATCTGCTGCCTTCCTAAGAACAGAGCGTACAGCTGGAAGCAGCAACATCTCAAACCCACGCAACTCCACACACCTGAGCCCTTCTGGTAGAGCTGGTTTGTGATGAATTGATATTGCTGCTTCGTTTTGCTCTTTGTATTAGTTCTATATCAACACGTCTCTTGCATATGGACTGTGACTTAATTGTTCAGTGCGTAGAGGAATGGGACCCTAAACTGTTGGTTTGGGTGCAAAAGTACTTCCACAATGGAAATAACGAATGTATTTGATTGAGTCAAGTCCACCACAAAATAGATATAATGTAACACTTATAACTTTTGAGTGCAGTTCTTACTCAGGAAGGAAGAATACTGTATGTCTGATCAGACTGTATTTCTACTAGCTTTATTTTATTACTTCTTTAATCACTGTAGCTGGGAGTCTGTCATGACACTGTACCACCTATTTCCAAACTGCTTTGCAATTTGTAAATAAAACTGAAATTAATGCCCATTGTAGACTTTTCTTAATACCTAGCAGTTATTCAAGTAAATAATTCATTACAAATGGCTGAAACATCAACATGGTTAGTACTTATAACTTTTCGCAGCTTTCAGAAAAATATCCTAAGATAGTTCCACACTGCCTTAAATTACAATGTGACATTGAGTAACAGTGTGGTGAGCTCTAATAATAGATCTTAAATTATTAGTCACAACACAGTCAGAAGCAGAGTGAAACAGATTAACGTATTTCTAACAGGTAATTGGGACACAGGATACAAAAAAGAAATAGATGAAAAGACCAGGATCATCTGTAGCAAGAGAATACAGTTATACGAAAAGTTATAATTCCCAATGCAAGTAAACTAATTAAAGCAAGAAATTCATCATAATCATTGAAATGGCATGTAAGAAGATATAAATCAGAAAGAACTACGAACATTAAAATCTCTGAATATACTGTGAATCATTGGAATAAGTGAAAATAATTGCACTGATCAATAAAAATGTGACAGACTGGTTATTATTTGTACCAGAGTAGTATCTCATGCCTTCAGTCACGATTAGAACACCATATATTGTGAATATTTGGTAAGGAAAAGTCCTTTCTTAGAAGAAATTACAATAGAAATTAAAAATTTTATCATAAATTTATCAGGATTTAGGCACGGAGGAAAAAGAACTGGATTTTCAAAAGCAGCCAGCACTGGATCAACCGATCACCTCATCTCCACGCTAGAAGTAAAACCGAGCTCAGGAGGAGCAGGGCTGGCCCAGAGATCAGCGCTGAGCCAGAAAACCTGTGGAAGCAACGTGAACCGAACCCAATATTTCTGTCTGGGCGGCACCACAGACTTGACCCAAGTCCACACTCTCCAGTTCACCTTCCGCGAGCAGCACAGCTATTGCTGCTGGTTCTCCAGCTGGGCATTGCTGGCTCTTTTTCCAGCTCTCTTACTCTCCTGCTAAGCAATGCACTTTCAAATAGAAAACAGGGATAATATTTATCTCAGAAATGTGAGATCTAGAAATAAGTATTTCAAATACACTTCTATTTTCAAATGAAAGATAGTACATAAGTTTTAATCGATGTGAAACATGCTTTCCTAGCTCGATGCTAAAAAGTGGGATAGTATACGCTATTTCCTCCTTAATGTTCATCAAACAAGTAAGATTTTTAAAATGATATTTTATCTCTTTTTTCTTATCCATCTCACATCTACTTCATAGATTCTACCCTTGCAGGTTTATAGTACAAGGCCACCTGTATTTGTTCAGGGTTGTTAGAGTAATAACACTGACACGCAACACGCTGTTCCAGAGAAGGAAGCATTCAATTTGACATCAAAACAGATGAAAGACTAATCAAAGCAATTTATATATGCAAAATCCATACCTTTCACAATTTCAGTGTGTGCAAACACCTACCCATTGCACATCTTGAGCAAAAGAAGTTTGAAAAAATCCCTAGACTTTTGCTTAATAGCTTAATTGAATCATCTTCGCTTTGAAGGAATACTGAAATAGCAAGCTCCTCTCGTTACCTCTTGCTAAATTAGAGACTGCAAACCAGGCAGAGAGTAGTATTTTTGTTGTTCTACAGATGAAAAGAATGCCTTTGATTTACAAGCTCATATTTTATTAACTGTTTTCTTGATTGTCTGCAGGTTAGGCATCATTTTTGATGAGTACACACATGATTTCTGTAACTGAAAAACATGACCTGCGTCTGAATACGACTGTGGTGTGAAACAGAGACACTGCTACAACCGGCGCCTTCAAATGCAGAAGTATTTCTGTGATTGTCAGTCTGAACACGGCTTTTGTCACCACTTTACTGTGCTCAACACGCAATATCCTTCTTAAATCAATATGCTGCATGATAGAATATTAAAAGGAAAATCTATTTTATTCTCTTCAACACGACATTTGTCATTCTTCCAGTCCCCTATGAAACAACACAGAGATTAAACTTCTCAAGCCTTCAACAGATCCACCCAGTTATCATTACTGTATCATAATCTCACTATTGACTTGATACATGCTAAAGCAGTTTAAACTATCATCAAGAGATCTTTTTTCATAATGTTCTGTTTATGAGGATACATAGTATGTGCCTCCTTACAGTATATTTTTTTCCTAATACCAGGCCAATTTGTCTAAAACCAGATGAGGAGTTTGTTTGTTAATGTAAAGCAATATATTCCGGATCTGGGTCTCTCTGTTTGAAAGTACGGAATTGCAAGTTTTTCCATGACTACTTCAAATGCGTTGCCAAGAAATAAGTACTCTACTGAAATAACTTCAACAAAACAGCTATTACCTTATTGGCGAGCAATTGTATTTCTTTACCATTAAAGGAAACAACATTTTGTCTAAACTGCAAATGAAAGTGCTGTGGCATGACGTGCTGCAGGCTCTATTGCAGGAATATCCTGTAGAAGAGGCGAGCTTAGGATAGGGGGAAAAAAGACACTACCGTCGTATTAGTCTTTCTCAGAAGCTGTTTTTTTTAACAGCAATGTGTGGTGTTTCAGGCCATTGCAATATGCCAAAAATGCTCAAACTAATTAAATTCATGCTCCTTCTATAGTCAGGGGCCAAGCTAGGCTCTGACTTAGAGGTTCTGAATTGACATCTGGAAAAACCCCATCTCTATGCACTGAATTTTGAGGGTGCCACCTCCCAGTACAGCCATCTACATTAGATACTTAAAGCTAGACAGAGAGAATAGCCCATCATACATTTTGTCACATGTTTTTATATCACATTGGAAATTTTTACTGCTGTTAACAACACATCCAAAGCATAATACAGTCCGGTTTTCCAGACTGGTCTGCATGAAGATAATACAAAATAGAAACCCCTGATGAAGTCCTTCAGACTAATTGCAGGTTAATTTACTCCATCGTTTTGCAGCAGGCAATTATTCTGTCTATTCTAATTCTAATTCTAATTCTAATTCTATTCTATTCTATTCTATTCTATTCTATTCTATTCTATTCTATTCTATTCTATTCTATCCTATCCTATCCTATCCTATCCTATCCTATCCTATCCTATCCTATCCTATCCCACTTGCCCAGCTCCAGATCACTCAAAACTCACCTCAGTCTCAATTCCTGTCTCTATTCACCTTCCCCACCACAGCCCCTGCCCCTCCTATGGGAGGTCTAACTAAGCCAAGCAGCACAAATGAAGGGAATGAGGCTAAGGCTAGGTGTAAGGTGCTAAGTATATTTCTTAAAGCATACCTGAGAGGAGCTCACATAGTACATCCAGCTGGCTGGTTTAAGAATTTAAATAGAAAATAAATTAAATTAAGATTTAAAATCGGGTAAGTGGGAAAACCTCAAATAAGAGGGTCCAATTGTCATGCATATTAAGGTATTAAGGTCAGGTTGTTCGGACTAAGAACCAGGCTGAGGAGCCCAGATTAAGAGATTTTAAAATGTTTCTTGTGGGTTAGCTCTACACCTTCAGAAAAAAAAATTGGTATGGCACCACCAGGTTGTCTGACTGAGCTAGAGTACTCAAGTGTAAAATTTCCATGAAAAATTACACATTTTATTTCTAGTTCGAAGACAGGCTGAGAATGAAATTATAACTGAACAATAGATTTCCCAAGCCAAGGGATTCTCTTTGGAGAAGGAGCAAAAAAGATGAGTTACTTGCAATCCATCATAGCTTATTTGTTTGAGTAAAAATTCTAGTTAAACTTAAAAAAAACCCCAACCTACAATGCGTTATTTAAGAGCATAAGACAATGCCAATAGTTGTTTTTTATAGGTGCAATAAAAATGTATAAGCATTTAAAAAGTTACTAAATCACACTACTTTAAAAGCGTATTAATGGTCACCCGGTAGCACAATAGACATTTAGAAATACTTTAAAAAAATCAGCTATTTTCTATTCACACATGGTTTTCTTCTTATTTAAAAAAGCACTATGTCCCTGATAATTGAAATTAATAATGTTTTCTGATAAAACAGTATCAGATTTTATATTCCAAATATTAATACCATTGTCTGTTATCCTATGCTATCGCCTTCCTTGATGAATAAAATAGTCATCCAACTAGTAACATCACATTTTTTCATTTTGAATCTGAAAACCTAAATGTATAATGAGGCTTCAAAACTGCAGATAGGACAGTGCATGGTTAAAAGTTTGGTTAAAAGTTTTTTAAAAATGTGCCTAAAAGTTTTTTTTAAATTGCAAAAGAGCATAAAAGCTGTTGAGTTGTTAGGAAAAAAGACAAAACTAACAAGATATTTTGAAATCAGATAAATGGAGGAATACGGAAAAAGTTTATATAATAATAAATAGAAAGATGGTTTATGTTCTGTAACTGAAAAACAAGAACTTAATGACTAAAAATTGAGAAATTCATACTTAATAAATTCATATTTGATAAAACAAAATACTGGTTTACAAGACATGCAAGGACACTCATTGCCATGTAACAAACACTTGTGTGGATTTCAAGAAAATTTAGAAATGATGACATACATGATTTTGGGGAAGGTCTTTTAAACCTTCTGTTTCAGACCTTAGACTCACCCCCACAATCAGAGCAAGGAGCAAATCTGTAGACAGACAGACCACCTACTCCAAATCTTACACCTTCCTCCTGAAGCAGCTGCTACTGGCCAAATGGGTGGATGTTGGATCCAATTCTTCTTAGAAATCTCTGCTTTTCCTACAGTAAAACTGTATTTTTTTTAATACTACTACTACTACCTGTTATTTAATCGAATCACAGTTTCCCCGCTGAAGTACCCAGATTCCAGCAGAAGGAATGCCTATGAAGTTGTCATGTAACTATGGAACACGGTTAAGATAATTTTGTAATGTTTTGTAGATTTTTTTCAAGTTTATTTTGAAGCTACATTTATAAGGATTTCTAATGTGGTAGTATAAAAGCTACAGCTTAAAATAGATCATGCCTGCATAGATGTGACCTGCATTAAATTTAATCTACCTCCCTCGTGTTTCCTTAGCATTTTTACTACAAAAATTCAGCTAACCTACAAAATTTGTTTTCTCAGCAGCTACATCAGGAAGAGCAGGAAGCTGGACAGATGTTTAATTACAGAGAAGGGAATTTTTGCACGTACTCAAAATGTTTTAAAACATACCATTCTAAAAGGTGACCTACAAAAGTTTTTTATAAACTAAAATGATTTATTTGTGTTGAAGGACACATATAAAGAAATATTGAAAATCATGCTACATCATGAATGTTCTTTTTGGCTGTGATATTTAAGCATATTAAACATACCTAGCTCTTTCTATAAAGAATAAATAATTCTGACTTGTTTTGGCTCACAGTGCATGAAGTGTTCACCTAACAGTTCAGCATCTTGTGGATACATGCAAAATACAGCTTTGTATGCTTGAGGAAATAAAGGATTTTGCTAAGTCACAGCACACCTAGAAATTCAAGGTTATTTGGCCACTTCGGGAAGCAAAGAGCTACACACTGGACGGCAACAGCAGCTCTGGAGAGCTCACAGTGATTTCTGACACAGCAATTTGCTGTGGGATGCTTCCTTCTGCTACTGAAACAACAGCACATGTCTGTGAAACAAAAATCTTATTATCCAAAGCTTTTATCTTTTCCCTGTGATTCTATTTCTCCAGTATTAGGATAAGGATAAAATTGACAGTCTTGCTAGAGTTAATCCTTTAGAGTAAATCTGCAGCCATATACTGGGAATTTTGGGCAGAGTATCAGAGCAATAAGCATTTACTTGAAAAGCTTGGATAACTGCTACAGAAGAAAAAGGATTAAAAACAATTCTTTAATTCCTGAAGAAACAGATATAGGGATATAAGACTTCTGCCCAGAATTAAAGAAAATCATCACACGTGGCAGCATCACTAAGTGGTTTACTGAATGTATTTGGCTAAGCTATGATGGAACAAATAAGTTGGTTTGGTTAGTCTGTCCTTTTGTATGAATCTTAGAAACCATAAGTAGTCAGTAAAGTACCAATGCTTGAATCCCTACACACTTCATAAAAACGCCCCTAGGTTCTTGCGTCTAACTAAAACTGCAGCTACTTCCAATAAACGAACCGTTTATGATTCATCATGTGATTTGTATCTGAAAAAAATCCAGGTCACACAACGCAACGCTTGTTCCTGGGATGATTAGAGCTGTTTCTTACTAATTTAGTGATCTGTGAAGAAGCGAGCTGAATTTACAGTTCACCAACTCAGAAAATCATTAGGTTGGTTAAAGTGTTTGTTCCTTGAGGAACACATACAAAACCTCCAACATCCACTGTTACTGAAAAGCAGCTGGGACCAAAAAAAAATGAGATTATGCTTTGTCCTCTTATTTGCTGGTGGCTCCTCCTTTTCAGGTCATTCATGTCGATCTGGCCCATTGCTGAACCTGTCTCTTTAACTGGGCTCCGGACATGCTGAGAAGCCAAGCTGTGTGTTTGTGGCACAGGTCCAGTGCTGAAGGAACAATACATTGGTGAGAAAGCAGAATTGCTGGATTCACACCAAATTACTCAATAGTTCTGCAGACTTGTTAAATTTCATTTGCATGTCGTTGGGATATTATCATCTTCAATGACTTTCTGAGAAGTCTGCGCAGCACCAGGTAGAACTGAGGTGACATCAGTGCACCTTCAGCTTACAAAGTGATAATTTTTGCGAGAATTGCTACAGGCAGCAATTCTCCCACAACCTGCCAGCATCCTTCTTTCTTACCAAGTTTCCATGCTTCTGCCACTGCCACGACGTGTGAAACACGGCAAATAACAACAATTGTCCATCTGAGTTCACCGAGCACCTTTCCACTCTCATCCATTCCATAAATCTTTCTTGCAGCTGCTACTGTGTGCCTTGATCTCAGTTTCTTTGCTATCATCTGCCTGCAGGTAACATTGTGTGGAGGTTCTGTGAATTGCATTGGACAGGTAGAAGCTGGCACTTGAATAATTTATGTCAGCGGCACAATTTTCAGTCAGCAACTTGGCCATCAGCGACAGAACAGCATCCTAACAAAGATCTGGGTAATACAGAAGAAGTCTGAAGAAACCATTTTGATTACTCATCAATGCCACACGAAATGCAGAGATGTTAACACTGAGGCCAGTAGCTAACCCATGCTAATATCAGTTCCTTATAATACATATTACATTTAATGCTGCTTTTATCCACTACTGTAAAATTATTGCCGAGTGACTGATTGACTTTTTATTGTCAACAGCATAAGTTGCTAGGCTGGCATTTGAATTAACATATGAAGAAAGACAAAGAAAAAACACGAGACTGCTGGTTGACAGAACAGCCATTGATCAGTCACGGTAGAATACACTGTTTTGTCAAGAGGGCCTCTCCAATGAAGCATCATGAAAATGTGACTTTATTACCTTTCCCTGACTTCCAAATGCAATATCATATACACAAACGATAACTGAAAATGTACTAGTCATACAAAAATGAAGCTTCATGCTGCTGGGTCAGAGCTCGCTCACAGCTGAACACCTTACAGCGTAAGCAAAACGAACGCAGTGCTGTCAGTGGAGAAGGCTGCAAACATACCCGCAAACTAACGCTAAAAACTGTAAGACCTTATCTAGAATTTACTTTTCTTTTTTTATTTCTAAAGTAAAGAAGACAAAACGTTGAGTGTTAGCCACTGCTTGGCTATGCCTTATAGGATACTGTCTCTCAGTGTAAATGTGGGGTTCACAATCTCTTCTAAAGCATGTTTAAAAGATACTTCTCTTTGATAACGCTGCTCAAAGTGAAAACCCTGTTTCCAAAATTAGAAGTCCTAATAGGAAAGAAAACGCTTACAAGGGGGTGAAGATAGAAGAAAAGATAGTAGTGTGCTATCTTTAGAATGAATATGATCTGATGTGATGATAATAGGAGACTGATTATATTTCTCACTTTGTAAGAGCTACTGTGCCTTCCTACTGTTACAACAACAGCACCAATTATGTATACACTTCCTTTAAACGATATTTTTCAAAGAGCTTTAAAAGGGATGTTAGGATCATTATTCTGACTTGACTGGTAAGAAAATCAAGAAACAGACCACTGAAAAAACAACGAACTGCATGTCACCTGGCTGACAAGTGGAAACACAAATTTTCAAGTTGCAGTCCCATACTCTTTTGGCAAGACCACAGTGATGCTTTCAAACGTCTGAGCCACCGTCCAAACATGTGAGTGTTCACAGAATTTATAAAGGCATTGATTGTGCTTTTCTGACAAGCCTGCCTTGAAAGTACCTACTAAATATTACAGCAAGGAGCCACTAGTGAGTATTAGAAGGTTCTCCTTTAGCAAAGCCATCCAGTTGTTAATGGCTGGCAGAATTTCAAAATTCCAGTTTAAAACTGTCTGCCGCTTTCAGATGTCCTTGCAATCTTGGTCTTTCCTAGCTGTGAAATTTATTATAGGAATTGGATTTTTTAATCCAATTTTAGATTGGATATTATGGAAAATTTGTTCACCAAAAGGGTTGTCAGGCATTGGAACAGGCTGCCCAGGGAAGTGGTTGAGTCACCATCCCTGGAGGGGTTTAAAAGATGTGTAGATGTGGTGCTTAGGGACACGGCTTAGTGGTGGACTTGGCAGTGTTGGGTTTACAGTTGGACTTGATGATCTTAAAGGTCTTTTCCAACCTAAATGATTCTATGATTCTGTGATTCTGTGAATAAGAAGGATGGACAGGGTACACCTCTGATGGCTGGTGTAGCAATTCTCGTATTCTTTCCCAACACAAGATTCAACAACACCACGTCTGTTACCTCCTTAGCCACTTGGTGACACTAGTCCTTTAAAAGAAATAGTTTCGAGAAAGGACAACTCAAGTAAAATTTTCTGTTGAGAGAAGAAAACATTCACAAGCTTTATCAGACATGGCATTAGTTGCAAAAACTTCGGCTATATCAGAAATACGACAAAGAACTAGTTACTGAACCTAAAGATCTGTGTGCTGGGTAGGGACTGAAGAAGGGAGCATGTTCTTTGCCCCCTCGCCCCTCCACTTGCCTCCTCCAGTAAAGACTGTTGGCTGATTGCCCCAGAAGGCAGCTGCTCTAATGATAATCTAACTCAAAGTTACACTTGCTAAAGAAATATTTAGCCAGGCCACAGCTGCCAAATTCTAGTCCCTTCATACAACTCAGGCAGCAGAAAGAATTGTAATCAGTGCAGAGAATCTGCCCCAAAATGTACAATGCAACGCATTACAGTATATCACCCAACATTTAATACACAAATGTGTCATTGTCTCGCTGCATGCAGTATCTTCACCAAAGAACCATTTCCCAGCTCAGATTTATACTAGATGACCACTTGTTTATATCTTTTTTGGGTCATAGTTCAGTGCTATTTTGCTCAAAAAGTTGCAAAAACACTTAAAGAGTGTTATTTTTCACATGGGAGTCACCCTACCTTTGCATTGAACACATACAACTTAGATTTGTAATTAGAAATGACATTTTGAAACGCTGATCAAATAAGACAACACTGCTGTGTGTAAATGATACACACACAAGCACAGAGTATTTACAGTAATACTACATTACAATAATGTTGTAATATATAATATTACATTACATATAATTACATACAAAACATAACATGGTATTACATATAATTGTAATGTTTATTTGGAAGGCCAAACCCTGTTATGTTGTACTGACCTAAACTCCCACTGAAGACCCTAGTACAAGATTGCCACAGCTCAGGGTTTGTTATTTCTGGATGACAACAGAAACGCTGACGTTCTGCACTACCCGCCATCTCTGCTTTTATCTGAACTTCTACAGCAAAAATTCCTGTTCTACTTCATTGTTCACTACAGCATTGCAAAAGATGAGAATCCATTTCTCCGTGTTTGCTTTCAAAGTATCTTTCTACAGCAGCAAATAATAATAATGCTCACTCTCTGCAGCATCCCCTCCATCCTTTATTCCAGGAAAAGTAGACTTCATCATTTCAAAAAGTCGTGAGTACATTCTGTGATCACCTACCCAGCTATGAGCAGTTACAACAGAAGAGAATCACGATGATCTAGCTTTTCTTTAGCAAAGGAAAGCCATCTATACAAGAATGAAAAAATGTGCATTTATTTCACTTGAGCACTGGTTTCCTGATTCCTGGTTTGTTTTTTTTTTCCCCCAGCCCATTGAATGTTCAATCCCCATTGTACAATACACTCAAAATACAGGAAGGATATGATCAGTGGGCTTGATTTCAAAGACATGGAACTACCACTGAACTAGATCTGACTGAATCTAAATGGCCCCAGGGCATTCCATCGCCTTGGGATGGATTTACAGATCCAACCATTTAAGCCCAAAGATATAACTGAATGTATAAAACCATCCCACAAGCCCTTGCTTGTTAAAAGATTCAGAGGCACACATGACATTTCTACAGCTGCTTAAAATGCCAAAACCACATTCATTTCAAGTCATTTTGTTTTAAAATCAACAGGTTTGGAATCATTCATTACTAACCTGGCTGTTAAAGTTGGAGAAACAACAACAGAGCTAAAAATCTCCACCATAGCCATTTTACAAAGATCAGCTGCAGATCCTATGAAAGAAAGTGATCCGTTTTTAATTTAAAGCATGCAAAAGGAAAATGTTCTTCTTGGAACTATGGCATAGGAATGAAAAACATCCAAGGATTTTGAATTATAAGAATTGGCAAAACTAGCAGATTCAATTCATGTAATATGTTAAACAGATATTAAGATTAATAAATAACAAACGAAATAATTACACGTTAACTAAAACCAGAAAATAATAATACAAAATTGTGTTAATTAACGGTAAATTTGTCAGTCATGGCCATGAGTTGAAAAGTTCTTTTTTATAAAAAATGTCTGAAATTATCACACTCTAAATTAGAATTAAAAATTAGAACATTGTTTCAGAGCTATGTTTACATTTGGAAACTTAATTTTATGTGTTTTCATATTTCCTTGCATATGTAATGCACATGCATATGCATTACATTACAGTGTTAAGAACAGTGGCGCACGGAACAATGTCATGTTACATAATAGATTATGCATTTCTAGCGATCAAGAGGTAGAAAGATTGTCCAGGCCTCCAGTTTGGTGAGAGGGTCTGTTCTGAACCATGCAACAGGGCTTTAATACATTTTACATAGAGATTTATCAGACAAAATACAGAAACAGTCCTTTAACCAAAGATTGGAAGCTGTAATTCTCCTTGTCCCATTGGTTATCCTAAATGCACTTGAACACAGACATCTTTCTTTTTGCACCCCCTAACTCAATGGATTTTTAATTCTTTTTTCCAAACAGTTCAGCTCCCAGGGCAAAGAGACAGAGCAGCCCGGCAGGGAAATGGTGAGGGTGCTCTGCTGGGAGATGTGAGAGAATATCTAAGAGATTGAGGAGGCAGACTTACCATCTTTCTTCATGGCTTTCTGTGACAAACTGCCCCCTCTGAACCCCATACCGAGACTCTGTTTTAGTCACTGACTATATCAAGTGCAGATCCAAAGCTGATTATTGAGATGTCTGTGTCTAATCGAGGGTTTCGCCCCAATTACCTATCTTGTTTTCCTGTTCAAACGATGTGACAAACTGATTCAATACAACGCAAAAAGGCACACATTGATATAGAAGGTAAGAAAGGATGTTTCACCAAAGGTCAGGTAGATATCTTCTAAGGGACTTGAAGAATAAAATTATATAACTGAGCATTTCGTCCATCACAATACATAGGTTCTATGTGTATTCTTCATGAAATAATGTAAAGTAATAAAATAGAAGAGAACCTCTCAAAACAAAAAAATATTCTTTTTTCTGAGATGTGATTTTTAGAGATGTACCATTTAAAATATTTTAAAAGAAAATAATTACATCCTTGACTTTGCCACAATTTTGTAGAAGCTTCATCGATACAGCATACTTCAGAAAAAGTATTTTGATTATATTCTTCTGACTAGCTCTGCAGTCCTTGTTTAAAACATTCCTTAATGTTTTATGGTCAAATAACATAATAGGGCAGATAGGGGTGGATGGCGCTCCATTATCTTCCCAGTGCCTTTGGAACTTACAAAACAGCAAACTCCCAGAGTAGAGTTCTTCCAGCTACATGTGGCAGTTTTAATGACTGACGATACCTTAATACAACACATACTTTGTTCTATAAGGTTATCCAGAGCTGAACTGTGACAAATATTACGCTGTACATTGGTTAAAACTATTGAACTGGAAAATATTCAAAAAGAGAAAAACCCCTACGAAAGACCAGTAGCAAATCCAGTTGTAGGAAGTTAAAGCTGGAACTCTATGTTTCAGTATTGTCATGCATCAGAAGAAGACCTGTTATCATAGCCAAAATGCAAACTGCTTAATTTAATTAGACTATTCCGTACAAGTATTAAATAAACCACATATATGCAGTTTAGTACATCGTGATAAAATGTTTTAGCATAATTAGAAAATTTTTACAGTCTTTACATATTATCTCAGAGATGAAATCCTGAAATTAAAAAATCCTTGTGGTCTAAAAGGAAATTTTTAATAACATATGGGAATACTGAATACTTTAGAGTTTTTAATCTTTGGTTCATCACACCTTCTAATATTGCATGTTTTGAATAACAGTTAGACCATTTTTCATCAGATTTGTCCTCCAATATTTTTTGAACCACCAATGAAATATCATAATCTCATTATTGTGGGTTATAATAGGTAGAACTGAGCATTTTGTACACAGTCCCGTGACGGCTGTGCCGCAGCTCCAAGCTCTTTGGACAGATGGACACGAGCAAGTGCTGCTCGGAAAGTCACATCGTTTTATTAATGCTACACCGTACGCTCAGCAGGACTCACTGTTGAGCTCACGCGTTTGCCTCCAGTGGGAGAGGCTGCTGCATGGAAGGTGATACGGACATGCCCAGTGCTACAAACATGCAAGCTTTGATGCAGATTTTCTAAGGATATTTTAAAATTTTACATATGGGAGCTTAACAGAGCAATATAGTTCAAGCAACAGGGTACATATCAGAATCCCAGCTCTGTACAGATTCTTGCAGAGACAGTACTTAAATTCAGTTACTAATTATAAGGAGGGTCAAACGTGTCATATATACTTGCTATTTTTAAAATGAAATATTAAAATGAATACTATTCGGAGAAAAAAAAAAATTCCAAAAAACATAAAATGATCCTTCCAAAAGGAAAATCCAAGTCACTTTATAAAAAGCAGCCCATCTCCATGCCTAGAAAGCACTTTTTACCTGCCTGTAAACGGTACACTTCCAATATAACTTAATGAAAACCCTTTCGGCATCATCCACTTAAAGAAATCATTCTTCCAGGGGCAGCTTGGTAGGAGGGCTCTCAGCTTTGGACTGACAGCTCAGTCTTGATTTTTTTCTTTAGGTGGCTAAATTCTGTACAAGACCGAGCCCCAAGTCATTTAAATAGAGTATGTTACTGCATCAGATTAACTAACAGTCAAGCACATTATCCTGATTTTTACATTTCCAACTCATATGGCAAATTTGCAATGTTTTTCTGTGAAGAAACATGTTTATTCTTGCCCCCTACAGAATTATGTTTGAATTTTCCTTACAAAGAATGAGTTGGACTTCAAAACAACTAACTATAACGCACAGCTCTTGCAATACTTTGTATTTCTTAAACTGAAGCTATCCGACAAAATAAAAGCTAGAATTTTTAAGCAGCAAAATCACAGAAACCCTTTCAGGGTAATAAACTATCAAAGCAACTAGAAAGGGAAATGTTTTAAGACGATACATCTGAAGCACATCTGAATTCTAGATATTTTTTTCTATACATAGTTTGTATCTATACCTATATTTAACTACTGCAGAGCATTATAGTGTCTTAGAACATTGTGTTTCATGATACTGTTCACTAGGAATTTTAAAGGTAGATAGAATGCATCATTTAAACATCTCTTTTATAGTTGAACACATGCCTCAGTAGTCTACTCTAGTATACATGTAGTAGAATAATTCATTCTTTTGAGATGATCAGAGCTGTTGTCCAGTAAGGGCAAGCACAGATAAAGAGATAGGTAGGTAAGTAGGAAGGTGGGCAGGCATGTTTTTACCTTGAACAACAAAATTGACGGCCTGCCTCTCCGCTTGGGTGCGTAGCTTGTAATCCTGTGCATTGATATTAGCCAGTGGTCTTTTACGTCCCATTATGGAAACCACATAACCTTGTAGGATTCAAGTAGAAATTAATGTTCTTCGAGTGATTAAAATTAAATTTCAAAAATTGTTTTTGAAGATAATATAGATTTTTGTAATTACATGCTGCCTGAGTAAATTTAATACTTTGCCCTCTGAAAATAGTCAGAGCTTCTCTTACTTAAATCTCAAATGCTTATTGTATTTTTGGTCTAAGAATTATTTCATTCAGAGAACTGGTACATGTTATACAAGGAAAACTTCTGTTCATTAAAGCTGTATTTTCATTAGGAATCTCTACTGATATACCAGCAAACTCCCTCTGTGGGAGACGAAACTATAAATACCTAGCAGAATTAGCTATCTATTAGCAGCCATAATTAGGGAATTCCATGTAATGAATAGTTTATTTGGGAATAGGAAAGAAAAATCAATTTGTAGAGTAATTAAATCATTAATTAATATTTCCCAAAATTATCAAATAGGGTTTTTTTGGGGGAAAAAAAAGTTAATTTTTTTTTTCCATTTTCTTTATGTGGTATTTGTGTGTCCCTTTCACGGCCAAATTTCCTTAACTCTACTATGCACAATACAGAACGAGACTTATGTGCAGAGGCTGAGGATGTCTACGCTGAATTAATACAGCTTTCTGCAAATTAATGTATTTCCAGGAGCGCTGATACCAAAAGTACTGGTTTTGAAACCAGGAGGTGAATTATCTGGAGGTTCAGGTATTCTTTGGCAAATCAGCCTTCCCACTTTAACTAAGATTTGCCATGATGAACAGTATCTAAAGTTGAAATTCTTGAAACATTGGATTCTCAGGGTAAAATAAATTTACTGTAATATGCTTAACCCTGTGTGGTGTGTTTCCACAACAGAATCACCCTTGCAATACTCATAGCTGATTAGCATCCCCAAACAAATACCATCTTTCTTACAGTTGTGGCAGAGTTTGCTTCAGTGGTCAAAGATTAATCTGCAAATACTTATTTGAATAAGATCTTAATGTAGCCTTTTTAATATGTTAACAATTTCATTTAAAAACAACAATATAATAGCATATATACTAATACTCTAACAAAAATATATTAATCACAAATTAATATTATTTATATGCTTATGTCTACATGGAGTATAGGACATAATATTTAATGCAGGGGTGTCAAACTCATTTTCACTGGGGCTACATCAGCCTCACTGTATGTAGGTTTGACACCCCTGCATTAAATAATTTCAGTCGTGTGGGTGCTGTTCACCTTTGAACTGCAGATAAGTAAAGTTACCTTATAATTAGCTCACTAGGTTGGAATGTTTTTGTTGGAAAGATGGAATCTGAGGTGGATTAACAAGAAAAATATTAAATAATGTTGACCTGCTGCAGATTTTTTTGAGATTGTGCAACCGAAACAGATTGTTCTTCTGCCATTAATGGTTAAAACAGTGGTTGATAGATAAGGTAAGTACGAATTAGACAAGTGTGTTTCAATGACAATCAAGGACAGTAGTTATGACACTCTTGTCTACTAAATTCACAAGCCTGATTTTTTATCATAGAAGTCTGGTTACTGAAATTCATTCACCTTCAAGAAAAGAATGCTATGTTACTTTAAATAGATCAAAGAAATATATAGTAAATGTGTAATATTTTGCTAGATATGTTATATTTAGCTTAATTATAGCTAAAAATATATTTTCAGTAACTTTACTTTTCTTTAGCAATATGTCCTGGTTTGGGCTGGTATAGAGTTAATATTCTTCCTAGGAGCTGGTATAGTGCTGTGCTTTGGATTTATAATGAGAATAATGTTGATAACACACTAATGTTTTAGTTGTTGTCCAGCAGTCAAGGACTTTTCATTATCTCACACTGCACAAGAAGCTGGGAGGGGGCACAGCCAGGACAGGTGACCACAACCAGCCAAAGGGACATTCCATACCATATGACATCGTGCTCAGTGTATATTGTGGGGCAAGCTGGCCGGGGGAACTGCTGCTCAGGAACTGGCTGGGTATCGGTGATCCGTGAGCAAGTGTATTGTACATCACTTGTTTTATGTATATATATATTTTTTTAATATATTTTTTTTTCCTTTTTTCCCTTTCTGTTCTATTAAACTGTCTTTATCTTAATCCAAGAGGGAGAATCTGCAGGGGGAGAAGTGAGCGAATGGCTGCGTGTTATGTTTAGCTGCCTGCTGGGTTAAACCGCAACATAATATCAAAAAATGAAGGAACGCAATTGTGTCACACAATGACAGTTCATGCTTCCAGTAGATTTTTAAGCCCTAGAAAGCAGGAATACTATAGTTTTCATGACTAGAAGTCAGTGATATGTTTCTATCATGACACTCACCCATACAATGATGGGTAATAACTATATTGCAAATTTACTATTTACTCCTAAAAAATGTCTTGGTACATTACACTGTACTAGAAAAAACCAAAAGAAATCTATTTTGACAGTTCTGCTAATAAGCTTTTAAAAGAAAATATTTCAAGCAGCTGTATTTTTTCTCCTCAAATTACTGCACTCCTAGGATTCACTAAATATAAATGAACGTGTAGACTAACAACAAATTTGATGGAAGCAGCATTTGCAGGTGCTGGCTCCAAGAAGCACTCTGTACACACCTGTCAGCACAGACACCACCTGAACTTCAAGAATATAAATCCTGACTCATAAAAGGAAAAAATAAATTTTAAAAATGGCTCTGTAAATTGCCTCTTTGACTAAATGATTGAACTTCCAGGCTCCACCAGCCATGTAGCATATTTATTAAGTAAAAGACTCCTTGGGCTTTTTTGTGTTGGAGTACATTATATGTCAAAATGATGCAGTGCAACTCGACATTAAGTAAGGTTCACTCTGAGAACAGACGTCTTACTCCGTTAGCATCTTTCTGAGGAAAGGCAGACAGGACTAACCAGCTCCTCTTAGGATTAAAACAGAAAAAACCTGATTCAACAAGAAATTACGTTCCACCTTTTTTCTTGCCCTATAACTATCTGAATTTTGGTTGAGCTGAATCTTTGTCTTCATCACTGTCACATAGCGCTAATCAGTAAAAAAAAAAATGCTTACGGACTTTGGATTACCTTTATTTCGGCATTGTTCAATGGTTTTCTTTGTAAATTCATATACCTTCTTGTATTTTTGCATAAAACTATCTATAAATTGACTGGCTTGAAGAGGAGTAGTTCCCAGGCAGTCAGCAAGACGTTCTTTACCTGGTGGTAAAGAAATTATCTTTATTATGCAGTAAAGCAGAACAGAAATCCACTATATACAATAGCACTGTTACATTCACAATTAGCAGAATTAGTTAAGCTTTACTTATCTCTACCTCTATGAAGGAGGATGGGTCAGAAATACTACAGTCATATTTCAACAAAACACGTTTAACTTTGAGCTTGAATGTTTTACTGAAGTTAATGGATTAAGAATATACTTAATAAGAACGATATAAAAAGTATGTAATTAAGAAATTCCCGGTTATAATTTACACTTATAATGTGGTTGAAATCTCTTTTGTTCACAGAATAAATTTGTTGCTTTAAGTATCACTTTACTAGTTCAGTGTTAAAATGTGCAAACTTTGAGGAGGAAACAAAAAGCTGGAAATCAATTTTAAAGAAACACAAACGCTAATGAAGATCTAAAAAAAAGATGGAGGTGTGGCTGGTTGAGCTTGGTTAGAAGTCCTAGATTTGGTGTAGAAGTCACAGAAAAACTTCACAGCTGAAGCAATCAGAGCAAGTAGCCTGATTTCAGAAAGGCCATTAGGAGTGTGAGTCCCACAGATCTCGAACAGTTTTAGGCTCTTCACTGTCTGTAAATCTTGTGTCCAAGTTATGAGATAAAAGGATTGAAAAAAAGAAAAAACAGAAGTGAAAAGTATTTCAACAGAGAGAGAAAGGAAGAGTAGCTGTTGGTTAGGATATTGGTGCACAATATATATTATGTTGAATCTAAAAGCATTTAGCAGATGAGGTGGATAAAAGCTGAAGATGATTTTCAAGAGTGTGAAAATAAAAACTAAGAGATGCATTTTAAATACATTTATAAACCAAATAGTTCCAGTAAAAATAAAACATACATCAACACTATTTGTACCACGTTTGAAAGTCATATATTTGTGTCAGCTGCACAGCAACACAAAACCAGTGCTGTGTCTGCAAATAACATAAGCACCAAAGGCATAAAATAGTTTTTGTCACAGTAATACTGTCAAGAAGAATTGTCTAGCATTTTTGACAGAGAAGATTTCAGCCACCTAAATGCCATCACTGTCAGTCTGATGTGCATTTCAAAACAGTTCTGTAGCATTTTGTTCTCAGTCATGCCAGGATCTGCACTGAGCTGCAGGAACATCAGTCTGGACAAGGTGCTAGAAGACGTCACAAGACATCCAGGACGACTCTTGCTGAGCTATGATAGGCCTGTACTTTTATTTGACACCTAATTAATTTGGGTTTTCTTCCTGGGTCAGCAAATGACAAGTCTATCTGATAAAGCATGTATTGTTAACAGCTGGGAGACTGCTGTGGCTTCCTTATGGAATTGCAACATCTAAGTTTGTCTATGTTATCCATCTAAAGAACTATTTAAATACAGAACGAAGTATTGCATAAAATAGTAGGAAAATTAAGCCACAATATCAGTTAGGAAGTCTGAAAGGTTCCAGGGAAATGCAGTTCCTGGGAAGCAAAGAAAGCGGAATGTACGGCCACATAGTTGTGTTAGATCACATTCCACAATGCAGGAGCACGGGCAACACGAAGCAATGCTCAGGAGTGGACTAAAGCTTCCCTGAGCACTCTCCTTGAGTCATCTGTGCCAGAGGAATTGTCAGCAACAGCCTATGAATTTTAGTGTTCTCCATTCTGTAACATCATCTTTCAAAGTTGAAAATACCATTGGTTTCTCTGCTTTTCAATTAAACACCTTGACATCTCTCTGTGTCAATTCAGGGTTTGAACATCTGCCATTGAATGGAATTAATTCCTTGTTTTGCAGATGTTTAAGTTGTCTGTACTTTAGTTTTACGAGATGACTGAGGCAGAAGCAGGTAAATTGAATTGAATTGGTCCAAACCAAGCAAAAGACAGTAATAATGTCATCCCTCTCAATATATGGTGTATTTATTAAAGTACCAACTCCTAGACATAATGAGACTCTTCTTTGTTTTTGATGCTATTTTCTGCCTTCCAGAAGTATAGAAAAGACCTTGAAAATATGAACCAAGTGCAACCTTAAGGTAAGAAAAAAAAACTATTAAAAAATAATAGTATTTACTGCATGAGAGATTTTCAGTAACTCCTGCAAATACAATACAGGCAAACTCCTCATGGAACGTTTCTGTATTTTTCAATCCCAAAAGAAGTGAAATAAATAAGTATTATTCATGCTCTTCAGTTTTATCAAAATGTCTCCTTAACGAAAAGTTAGCCATTTTTTGAAGGGAGACAATCTGTGGGTGGAATTCAGTCCATCACTTTCAGGTATCTAACAATTATTTTTTGTCAGCCCAGTTCCCGTCTAAATAGTTTAATATCATGCCACGTTATGTCTTAATTAGGATATCTGATCACACTGCTAATGAACTGAAGCATCTTATTATCTTTCAGGTGCTTCAGCTGCCCTCATTTGAGAGAGAGGGAGCTGTGAAGCACAAAGTAAAAGGAGATACCTAAATCAAGTGCTGTTGCATTGGCATGTTTGGTGCCTGGTACAGAGCAAGTGAGGAAATGCCAATGCTCTGATTAATCTCATTATCCAAGTTCTCTATAGCATGAGCAGACAGAGGCTCACTGGAGGGAGGCTCCAGCCCCAGTAACTGGGGAGTTTTCATAATCTACACACATCTCCATACATAGAAGAGATATTCTGGAGAGCTGAAATTGAAGTGTTTTTCTCCCCTTCCCAGTTGAATGCTCTAAAACAATAAACTCAATGCCCTTGGCCAGCTCTGCCTTTGGTTCAAGGACTATTGATGACTCACTGCGAAAGATGGTTTAGAAAGAGTTCTCACCCAGGAACCCCAGGTGTAGTTTTAAGTTCTTCAAGTTAAATAAAGACTGTAACCTAGGGTTCTAATTTCCTAAATGAGTTTTGCAAGAGAGCTTTTTGATTTCTCCAGAGACCCACAAAATGTTTAGTTAGCTGTTCACCAAAATACACAAGAGCTTGTAGGCTGATGATACATATACACCTGTCTTCCCAGAAAAGGTAATTCTAAGCATGTATGAAGCATAAGGAGGGCTGGGCATCACTTAAGAAATGGTAGGCAGTTTTGAAAAGTATGCAGAATGTCTTCACTCATCTAGGACCTGGGCAGGACTTAAGCAGAATGGGTAGCAGTGTGGATTTTTGCAGGTTTTCTGCAGCTGTGAATACATAGCAGCAATAATTTATAGTGTGTGATGGAACACTGGCACAGGTTGACCAGGGAAGACGTTCAAAAGCCATCTGGACACGGTCCTGGGCAATCAGCTCTAGATGTCCCTGCTTGAGCAGGTGGGTTGGATCTGACTGGTGACCTCCAGAGGTCCCTTCCAACCTCAGTCAGGGAGCGGAGCATCTCCCGTATGAGGAAAGGCTGAGGGAACTGGGGCTCTTTAGCCTGGAGGAGACTGAGGGGTGACCTCATTAATGTTTATAAATATGTAAAGGGGGAGTGTCATGAGGTTGGAGCCAGGCTCTTCTTAGTGACAACCAATGACAGGACAAGGGGCAATGGAATCAAGCTGGAACACAAGAGGTTCCACTTAAATTTCAGAAGAAACTTCTTCTCAGTGAGGGTGACAGAGCCTGGCCCAGGCTGCCCAGGGAGGTTGTGGAGTCTCCTTCTCTGCAGCCATTCAAACCCGCCTGGACACCTTCTGTGTAACCTCAGCTGGGTGTTCCTGCTCCGGCGGGGGATTGGACTGGATGAGCTTTTGAGGTCCCTTACAGGCCCTGACATTCTGTGATTTTATGAATGTCTTTTGAGACAACACTGGAGGTTTTTTAATTTCATTGCGGTTATTCTCATCTCTGTCTATATACTGGCTGAATGCAAAGTCCACTTAAAATTAAATTCATTTTAGATAAAGACAAATGCTTCGGTTAAATCAGCAACAAAGAAATACAAAATCAGAGTAACCTTTGTATATGTCAATGTGGCTGTATTAGTTTTGAGAATTTTGATACTGGTAGATCATTTAATAATCCTTGATAAAAATAAAAATGCAATGTTTTGACAAACTTGTTCCCCTTTAGAAATTCAGTCTACTTATACAAGTTATGTACAAAGTATAAATCTACTGTAGCTTTTTTTTTTTTCCCTAAAAATGCCTACCTGCTCCATAAACCACTGAGTAAACGATACGCTTTGCTTGCTCTCTATCAGCGTGTTTCACCTGTTCACTTGGAATCCCCTTCCTAAACAAACAAACAAACAAAAATAATACATTTTCAGTTAAAACTAATGTAAGTTGTTATCCCCACAGAAAATGCCCTTAAAGTCAATAACCATTTAATAACTACAGACTTGCAAGATACTAATAGAAGCACTAGAGGGCTTTTGTCTTCAGCCAGGAATGCACAACTTCTTTATAAATTTTGGTGGTGATAGCCCATAGTAAATGAAACTATTTCAACCTTTCTTTTCTGCTTTCCTTTTTAAGCGAATTATTGGTTAGGAAAAGTCCTACTACTGTATTATTATTTCTCTAGGTTGAAGAGGATTCGGTATTGACCTGTGAGAAAAAAACTAAATCTTTCCAGCAACAGCATTTCTTCAAGATGTGACGTATATAGACTCAAAGCATAAGGCTGACCTAAAGCTTATTTTAACAATGGTTATATCAGGGCTTCACTAATAGCAATATCCAACCTTTCATCAAGAATAATGACCGACAAAAGCATGCACCAAATCTCTCCATATATCTTACTTCACAACACAGATGCTTCATAAAGCAGCAGCACTGGTTGTTGGATTTAGCAATTTGCAAATAAAAAGCTAGGACTCTGCAATCAGCAGGTATGTGCCACCCATGCTTTCCCTCATTGAAATGTTGCTTCAGAAAGAATGCTGACATTATTGATAATTGACAACACTGAACAATATTGATCATCTGGTTTAAATGGAAATGTATTGGTGGGAATCTTGATCATCTACTCGCATTGTGAAAACAAACACCTACACAAATTGTATTTGTAACATAAAGCTGTATTCCTATCATGGATACTTGGTGACATACACACAATTTGTGAATAAATCTCCTCATGAGTCTGTTCATGATGATTTGGCTGCATTTTTAAAAGCTTGGTTTGCTATAATTTGTTATGAAAGTTTTTTCCACATGAAAGATGCTTTGCCCTGAAAGTTCTGGCTGACGAGCTTTGAGAAAATGGCATATATTTCTGTATATCTTCTCGAAGAAGAGTCTTTCACCATTATTATGATATTCAAACACCTAGAAAATCAGCAGAGCCACAAATTTTTCCTTGCTTGGCTCAGACACTGATTTGAGCCAAGCCTGTCCACAGTGCTGGTATAATTAGGCACTCTGAAAGATAAACTGGTAGACTTTAAGTGCAATCAGATTTAAGCAAGTCCTTAAGGCAGAATAGATTTTTTGAAGAGGAAAAATAAAATTGAACATGATTTCAAAGCTTAATTGGGCAAATAGTCTTTGGTTTTGTAGAAGCTCACATTTTTCTTTGAATGCTATTAATTGCTCAGAAACGAAATGGACTGTTCACTGCTTGCTTTAGGCTGAGAAACATGAAGAACTCAATAATCTAATACATAGTGTTTTCCATCTGTAATGCAGACTATTCCCACTTAAGTCAATTGTTCTGGTAGCTGGAGACTCTTATAATTTCCCTTCTTAGTTAAGCCAAGTCAAAAGTTCATGGCTCTTTTGAATAAAATAGCTTGAGATTCCCAAATGTACCTGAATATGAGGACAAAGGGGCAATTGGAGCTAATAAGTGCAGAATTAGGAAACTAGACATCATTAAGGATTTCCTGAAGCAACTTCTGGCAGAAAGTCCACAGGAATTTCCTGAAGAACCTGGCAGAAAGCTACATATACACTTGAGAAAGCACCTTTCCACAACCAGGAGGGAAAACAGAATCTGATAAGAGAGTAGATCTTACCTGAGGACCTTCTGAGATGAAGAACCAAGATTGAAGAATGCTGAAACTAGGGAAACAATACAAAATGTGATACTGCTTTCCTAATACTGCATAATTTGAACTAGAGGCCTGGAGAAGGCAAGAGACAGAAGTACAGCAATAGAGTTGACTTGCAGATTTACTTAAGTCTGAGGCTAAAGACAAGTGAGAGCCAAGGGGTCAGCAGGGGGTATGTTAGTGGCTCACCATTCTGAAAAAGAAGGGCTATAATGGAAAGGACACAGCAGGTAAGAAGTCAGGGAGATCTGCAGAGGAACATACATATCATCAGATTGTGGTACTGAGGAAGACACAACACAAGAATCTTGCTGGGAGGGACTGGTGGTGCTAGAGAAGCTTCAACAGTGAAAGAAGACACCAGAACTTGATTACGTGCATAGTGAGACCCACTGCTAGGATTTTAAGGATGATTTTGCATTATCCAGGCTCCAACTGGGAAAAACAGAAATAGACCTTTTGCTGTAATCACAATAGGCAGCGTCAGGAGGAGGATCCTGCGTTTCCATTGTAGGCAATCACAATAAAACCTTGCCTAGCACAGTTACCAGAGCAGATGTACATGCATTGTGTGATCATGGCAACACATGTAAATTTATGTACCACCTTCAAGAATCTGGAATAATAAAGTGTGAAATTGCCACATAAATCACAAGCACTTGAGCAAACAAATGTCATTAATCAAACCTATTCCTTTTTTTAAAAAATCCTAATAAAGAAAATATTTTTTCTGTTTGTACTGACAATGATTGGTTTCTACCTAGGATGCTTGATTCCTTCTGTAATAGAGAGTGGCATTCCTGTAGTGTGAGGTGAAGATTATTTATTCCTTTGAATTAAAAAAAGGGGGGGGAGGGCAGGTGTAAGTTCTCAGAAACACAGGAGCCATGTTAGAAATCCCCAGTGGGTTTTGTTCTTCAGCCTGTTCTTCATCTACAAACAAACTTACATTTCTGATAATTAATTTCTTTTAATGGGTACTGTGAGAACCCATCTGAAGTTAAAACTTTTATTTTGGCTTTGGAATCATCATGGAATAGCATGGCATTGAAAAGGAGACATTGGTATCTGCTTACTTGTGTAGGAAATTTCCACGTTACAATCCCTAAGCAAGCTACCTAATAAAAATACTTGGTGCTGAAGTGCAGTGTGATGTAAAGTAGATCTGTAGTGAAGTTGCATTGTTTTTGTATAAACTTGAATCTGAAAAAGGAAGCTGAAAGGGCATAAAAAAAGCCTTGGCTGCTGGGCCTAGACTGCCATGGAAGCAGAGTTCAGTTCACCCCGTAATGTACGTACAGTTAAGTACAAAGAAATGAGCACACACACCATAAAGTATATGAACACTAAAAAAATCTAAGAGACCACAGGGCATAAAGTTTGAGCAATGCCAAATTAAAACTTTGGGAACAGGTAGAAATGGGAGGAAATCAGTCTTAAAAGAATGCGATAAGGCATTTCAGCATTTCTGGGAAATGTTGTATGGTGACGGAAGTCGCCTGTTTATGTACAGGAAAAGGCAGAACAAACTTCTCAAACACAATATCTGGCAGACACGCGTTGCCTTGATCTGCATTCCATTCCACTCCAGCCAAGCTGAGCTCAGTCATAACAGCCACAAAGCTCTTGGCCGCTCTCCTGCATCTGCCAACTAATCCAAGTCCTCGCTGTGAGCTGTTGACGTGGGAAACGAGATGGACTGCCATTAAAGTCATTTTATACACGGTCATTAATGTCCAATAAATGAGTGAATTTATGAGCGCATACACTTTCATTCATCTGACTGCTTTTACAGCTTTTTTAAAATTTCATCAGTGAACTCTATAAATCTCTCATTTTTAATCACCTGTTGCTATTTAATAGCAGATGAGGGTTGTATATTTTGTAAGTTTGTGCCTGGAACTTTGTGCTGGCACATGAAACTGGTACAGACAGTTAAAGCAATTAGTGACAACTGCAAGCTTCAGAAACCCTCGGTTTTACAGCGGTATCATATAGAGAACATGCCGTATATATATATCTCTCAATATAGATCACGTAGGACACAAATTCTGAAAGCTTACTTTTCAAATTACATTGGCCTTATTATACCTAAGGCAAGCAGAATATAGACCACACTGTACGTGAGCATCCTAAACATATGGAAAAGATTGGCTACACATAACCTAGTCCACTCACTTTTAATGCAATGCACAAGAATAAGCGATTTTCTGGAAAGCTGCTATTCCATGACTAATGGAAAATGCTGACAGGGCTCAAGCACAAGTTGTCTCAGACATTTTTAAGGTAACATGTGGAAGTGATCTTGGAACAACTTCTGCCTGGCTAATCTCTGTTACAAAATACAGAGAAGGAAGAGGCTGGGAAACAGCTTCCCTGAAGCCACTGTCGTATCAAAATAGATCGCTACTTTTGCCTCACACGTCAACCAAGAGCCAGGCATAAGGTACATGCAATTAGCCCATTTTTATCACTCGCGGTCTTAATGTATGGTCTGATGCAGAATGTCCAGTGAAAATCAGATATATAACCATACATATGCCTTCTATAACTATGAGGCATTTACACAACTATGTTCTAATCAAAAAGCAGCTAGATTGTCCTCCTCATAAGAAGAGCATAGAGACATCAGGATAAAAATATTAGATTTGTCTAGATGGCCCAGAAGAGTGGAAATGAAGCTAAGACACTTCTCGAAAGAAAGAGAAGCAGCACCTACAAAGACTGAAATGCAGACCAGCATCTTGTCAGAAGGGAAACAGCAGGTGAAATAGCTAACAGAAAAACTGACCTTTCTGCTGTAACCTAAGTATATATTAAGTCATTTTTTCTGTTATTTCTTTGTCTACATCACTTCTGAACACTTCCCATGTCTGATTCAGATGTTATGTCAAATGCTTGTGTTCATATCTTTATTGTAACCTGGTTTGCGTAAGCGAGATGTAAGAATCATAGAATAACACAAAGAAGTTCCTCACCCAAGCATATACACCAATAAATGAATCAACAACCAAGGACATTGGAATATCACAACTAGTACACGAGATTCCTCCCATCTAAAGGGTAATACACAGTCTTCCAATGGCCACTGCACATTGGAGAATCTCTGGCACAGATCTCTCATGTAAATATAGAGGGTCATGTACTTAAACACAGAGGGGAGATGGTAACAACCTCCTACTCGGGGAGTTTAAATTTGTGTTTTATTTAGTCTAAAGGTTTTTATGAAAGCTTTCAGTTGTGTTCTACTTCCTTGAATGAAAGACTACAGCACCGTCAGCTTGATGTCCTCCTTCCTGTACCTCCGCAACATTTCCATCGTGTCTCTTTTCTCTCTTTGTATGCTACCCTACCAAACTGCATTTATTTGTTTTATGTCTATTTAGCACCAGAAAAAGCTTTATAACCCCATAAAACTCTTTTGCGAGACTCCAGAAGCACTTTAGGATTTTAAAATCCTTCCAGTGGTTAATCATAAAATAATTCATTTTATCTGAGTAGCATCTACAGCCCATTGCAGGAAGATTTATTTCATTAGTCCTCAACCTTCTTTTAGGGAGCATGAGATCTGGCTTGCACATATTTTACAGAAGATAAAGACATGTCTTTGCAGTTTGCTCTGTGGGCCAGAAGTCTTCTGTTACATTTTAAAGTAGCAGGGAACAAGATAAAGAAATTGCAACAAGGTCATGTCATAAATAATAGCTGTCATCAGGAATAATTTGTTGAAAGATCCACTCAGGAGCAAAGCACTCCATTATCTTTATTAAGATATTTACCTGCATGCTGATGTCCCAGATATTGGATACTCAAGATATAAATTAGATAGCACTTATTTTCAGTGCTCTTGACAAAAAAGGTCATTTGGAAATTTTTCTTTAAAGATGCACAATTCTGGACATCCATCAGTTAGAACAGAAAGTCCCTGACATCAACGAAGGTGCTTGTGAGAGCACATCCCACCCTGCAACCTTCACTTTTTCTCTCCTTCACTCCTACAGGAACCAAAAAAGGCCTTTCTTGTCACATCCATAGTCTCTCTTACATAGTGAATTATGTGGACAAGCGATATTTATTTCTGAGTCATGTGACTGAAGGAATTAATTAACTAGTGGCATTCTTATTTTAGGGTCTTCGTGTCTACGAGCACAGAATAAAAGGAAGTCAGGGGAACTAACTCCCAGTTTCAGGTGCCAGTGTGAACATCAGCAGTGATGGGCACCACCACTGAAACAATAAATACATATAAACAGATTAAGGGGTCTATACAAACTGGGATGACAAAACACAGAGGCCATTTGTATAAAACAATAATGTCAGGTATCAAATGCAAATTAATGCTCTTAGAGTTCTTTCTTCACTTACCACACCTGCCTTTCAAGCTTTTCTGTAAGAAGCTTCAGATAGTTAAGAAGGAACAGAAGCCATTCTGGGAGATGATACAGGTAGCTGGAGCAGAGTATCAAATAATTACCCATCTTGGACCTGTCAGAAGTCTCAAAACTTTATAGGAAATAGATGGACCTTCAGAGCAGCATTTAGACAAATACCAGAAAAGTGAAACAGGAGGAATCAGAATACTTATTATATAATAAAATCTCAATGTCATTGCCATCTCAGATACCACATAGAACAAAACATGGAGGTATGATATTGTTACAACTATGTACAGGTTGTTCAGGAAAGACAAGCAAGAGAAGAAGGCAGGAGTTGTCACACTACATCAAACTGCATCTACGTAGTTCAGAAAAAAAAAAAAGAAGCAGACTTTGAAGTATCTTGATAGGGCAATGAAAAGAAGAAGAAATCAGTTATGCTATGTATGAGGGTCTTGAACAAATGGCTTCTGGAGAGAGGGACGAGATACTTCATATCCCACCTCTTTTGAGCTTCACTAAAACACCTCTTGCAGCTTAAATTTGTAATATGCCTTTGATCACACTGAATCAAAGGCAAAAGTAAAAGTGAAGAATGAATTTCCTTTGCATTCTTGATTTCATCAAGATTTACCTTGATGCTAAAGTTAATTGAGTTAAATGAAATAAACTGAAACATTTTATCAAGCTCTAGAGTGTGCTCATAAAATGCAGCATTTTATCAAAGTTGCTCTAGAAGGACATGACTACTTGGAGAGAGCTTCTCATGCATAAGAAAGCCTCTCCATGGAACTGGCAAAGCCAAATGTTATCAGATACCATGGAATAAACTCCTCGGAGCCTGGTTTTTCACTAGCTGGTGTATTAGTTGTGGTGATGACAATTCTAAAACTTTATTTTTCATTTATTTTAGAATGCTAAGAAAGTATTTAATGTGCAATAACAATAAGCTTCCAGCGTGACATAAAATTAAACTGTCTGGTTAAACTTGGATTTAACAACCTGGTTTATTTAAAGCTATTGTTTAGCCCTTCTAAAAACAAAAGCCATTATGCTTCCTGAAGACTTTATTCCCTCTGCCTCATTATCTGCTGGTCCAAACAAATGTCACAGCTGCACTTCTCCAAGGGACTGTGAACGACAAGGTGAAATTTCCATAAGCTGCCATACAGACAGTCTGTCAGAGTGCAAAGCGTGACAAGTGTTAAGTTTCATTAATATCAACTACCGCAACTGAGCTTTCAAAACAGATAGAAAATGCTCTGCTGCAAAAGTAAAACTGTTAACATATTCCACACCAACACCCATGAGGTGTTGAACTCGGAGCTTAAATCTCTGATTCTGAGAAGGCAAACTGAACAATCCTCCCTTTTACTAAATTTCAGCATTTTTATTAGCTATTGGCAGGGGGGAGGGATGGGATAAGGGAGTAGGTGGAGAAAGCGACAGCTAATTAAACAACTACATGAATGCTTTTTGAAAAAACATACTACAGTTCAATATAATACCAGAAGCCAAACCCTAGATATGTCTCCTATATCTTAACAGAGAAGTTCAAATATATATACATGTATTTAAACCCCAATTTGTGGAGGCAGAGCTGCATAACAAAGATATTCCAAAAGCAAACCAAAAATTATTACAGCTATGATGCACATTATATATGTGAATGCCACAATTTTCAAGTGTTTCCTGTCAGAATCTTTGGAGCAGTACCCTTTAGTACAATTCTTTTATTATGCAAAAATATAACAGTTACTACAATAAATCATTAAGAAGCAGACACATTTCACAAGTGGTGTTTATAAAGGGAGGGATGGAAATCTCAGTCTAGAATTAGTGCTTTTTGTCTAATGCAAACAAGCCTGATTTAAATAATGGTGCTTCTTCAGAACGATTTAATCTGTTAGCCTCACAAAATTCAAATAAAAACAATGAACTTTACCAGGCTAAATGACATACTAGGCTAAATACTCCTAGGCCAAAACTGAAGACGTAATGTGAGGATACCATTACAGCTGATATCACAGTGTTTTCAAGCAGATATATGAGACTGTCTAATCCCAAGGTCAGCATAATAGTAGGACAGAAACGAGAAACAGAAATGCAATAAATAGAGATCTTAGAGCTTGTCTTCCAAGCTGTTTCACAACAAACTTCTCCAACAGAGCAGAGGAACATGAGGCAGAACCCTGACACCACCTCCCCGCTCCAGACTGCAGGGGCTGTGAATGGATCCTTCCTGCTGCACAGCCTGGGACATAAACCTTGTCCGAGTCTAAAGGCTAAGTGAGACTATCGCTTTTCTGCAAGCTAGTTTGTTTGCAAATAAGAATGGTTAAAGTATAGAACTTCTGCATAAAGTAGGGGATGAGGAACTGGAAACAGAGAGAAGATGTAACAATTGATCATGGAACGGCTGGGAAACAGCGTGATTTGGCTGTAGCAAAACAAATGCAATTTCAGAATGTGTCAAGTGAGCTATTTCCAACGACAGGACAACATTAGTACTGTTGTACAATAATACTGGTGCAATTTTATCTGGAGTAGTTAACAGGATTTGCTTACCATGTCCAAGAAAAATGAGTTTGGTGGTGGTAGGCTACCAGAATATTGAGTAAAGAAAAAAAAACCACCAACAAAACACTAAACAAAACAAAAAAACCCCAAACAATCAAAACACTAAAAACAAACAAAAACAACAAACAAAACCAAAAACAACCAAACACAAACCACGTGAAAGGAGAGACTGACTATATCAATATTAAGAAATTAAGCCTGCCCAATAATATTCAGCAGCTCTGGGAAACACCACCTGGAAAACACCACCACACATCCACGGTGCTGCATCCAGCAGCCTGGTGATAATAACCCGTGGCACTTGCTAAGTCAGGAACTGTGCCCAGGAACTGCTTGGTCCAGAGCCACAACCATGATCACAACCGATCTGCCAACCCAGATCTTGAGTGCCAGCTACCAGGAAAGTCTCTGGCACTAATTAGAACAGAGGTAGCCTCTCAAGTTGTTATTTCTTTCATTTGTCATTCTACTAGCACAGTTTCATGGCTATTCCAAAATTAAATTATGTTTCTGGACTGCGATACAAGTATTCCCACGACTGTGCTCTGGTGCAGAGATTTCGGAGCTGTAGTTAAACAAGCTGCTTTGGTAGCTGAAGCAGATGAGTGAAACAGTCAGTGCCACAGAGGCTCATTTTCCTTGCCAAGAAGAAATACAGTTTAGCGTACATGGAATTCCATGTAGCCATAACTAGCCGCTCCTAATACTAGTTCAATTAAGGTATTTCGATGACAAGTCACCTACGAAAGCTTGTCTTGCTTCCTTAAAGAATGAGGGTTGAGAACAGTTGATTGCTTGCCTTAAGTATTAATATTCAAGCAAACACTAGGGGATGAGGAGAACTCATAAAGCCAATAGGCAACATTGGCAAGAATAATTTTAGGTATATAAACAGTAGGAATAAATATAACGTAGAAAGTAAAAGGAGTTTTCTAGCCAGAAGAATGGGATATTCAACAGCTCTTCAATAGCATTATGTAGGTTAAAACTAGTTCTAAGTTGAGACCCTAGCAATCTATGAAAGGGAGTTTAGGACATTGTCACCTGCAACAGTTTTATGGCCCCAAAGGTCCTTCTAGTCTCATACTCCCGTGTAAGACCAGACATACTCTTACCAAGCATAAAGCACTAACCAGCCATGGGATTCTGCCTTACTCTTTTTTAGAGCTTCTTTTCTAAATGCCTGTATCTTCAGAACTGCTGTCACCCTGTCAGCGTCTTTTCCTACCACAAGAGACCACATTTATTCTCACAGGAATTTAAGCTTATACTATAGTACCTCATAGGTTTAAAAAATTTCTCAAGAATAATCCTAAGAAATCCGCAATGACACAGCTGCAGGAGCTGCAAGTGGTACAGACTCACTCACAACTATTCTACCAAACACATTATTATTAAACACCATATTCATAATGAGTATATCTCCATGATTAGACCTTCTGCCACAGAATACTTGTGACTTGATTTGGAAGAGCATGTCTTCCCATTCAAATTGAAATTGTGTCTCTCTCTGAACTGCATACATGAAACAAATTCCTGATTCCTCAACTTTTTAATCACTAATACTCTGAATTTAAAAAAAGAAAATATACAAAATGGGATATATTTTAGATATTGATCAGAATAGAAATAACACAAACAATGAGATGATGGATGAGTACTAATAATTATTCAGTTAAAAATACTGCAAAAATTGTTTCTTCAGAATCTATTTCACAAAAGAAAAATAAGCAGAAGCCTTGAAACTCATTCAAAATTGTAAGAGTATTACAAAAGCAGGTAATCCAATGATAATGGAAGAGATGTTCTGTTAACGCTTAGCGAGACTCCTAGCAGGTAGCACTGAGTTGAGGATCTCCAGGTGTCCAGCGAACCAACAGTGGCTCAGTTACACAGCCAGACCTCAGAGCTGAAAGATCACAACACAGTCATATATTTCAAAATAGAGACTCCCACAGGGATGTTGAGTTACATTGATTTAAGGGGACTGCCATATACCACTATTAAAACTTTTCTCCACTCTCTTCAAATGCAGGATTATAGAAGTAACCCTGAGTGCTCCATGGTGAAGAGCAGGTATGCTTGCAATTTGCCTTAATGTTGCAAAATATCTCACCATCTCCTGTGTGCTCAATGGCATGGAATGTCTCTTCTTCATTGCAACTCAAAAAAACCAAAGATTTCATTATTTTGCAATGTATGAAGTGAAACGAATTAATCCAAATTTATTTTAGACTTGATATTAAGCTCATAAAACTGGAGAACGAATCCAATAGACTATATGTTCTAATATCTGATAAGAAATGTATTAAAGAGCCTGGGCTACCTAAAAATCTTTTGACAAAGATGGAGTTCTAAGAGTCCTAAACTGATATATCGCATTATTTAGACAATTAACAAAATTGAGAGGTGTCCAACTAGGGGAAAGAGAGCTGTGTAAACCTGCGGTTGCATCTCGTAACCACGGGTCTGCTAACAAGGATGGGAGGAGAGCGTAAGCGCTTCCTGTCTACTTGCTAAAAGTCCACCTGCATAAACACGATTATTTCATTATTCCTTAATCACCTCACAAACACCTAGGTGACATCTGATTAATAATGACTCTTTCAAGAGCTTGTTGACAATGTTTCCATAAAATTAATACGGAAGCAGAAATATGCATACCTGTTTGAAAACCATTTACCTACAGGTGTGGTTTTCACTTCTCAAAAATCTATTTCTCTTATTCCTGATCTACAGGCCTTTGCTGTTGCTATTAGAGGCAGTAGGCAGCTTAACTGAATTCAGTGTCTGCTATATGGAACATTTATATGAAGTAAGATTAAAAAAAGACAGTGTTTTGCCGAGGATGAATCTTTAACCTATTTGACACAAAGAATGTATTTGAATCAATGTTGTATAAAACAGGTATGGGAAAGTGCATATATGTTTAGTCAGCCTACCACCAAGCATTTGTGCATACTTGACCTTATCTTTTTCAAACAGACCCCGCACACCATCTTTTTGTATAATTCAGCCCATGGGGACTTATTTTGATTTATTTTAGGAATATCCAAAATACCTCTGCTTATTTCCTGCATTCTTCAGAACTCAGCAGGGTATCAACAGATAGAGCTATTGTCAGGAAGGATCCTGAATTGCCAAGAGGCTGGAAAAACAAGTGTCTGTGTTTTGCCATGGTTCCTGCTGGACCAACTGCCAGCACACAACAGTCTGGCTCACCTTGCCATTATTAGATATAATCAGTTCCTTGAGTCCCCTGCTTGGCAGGTGGTAAAGAAATAAAATCTGTCCACTTCCTGGAGGAACACAGTCTGCGAAGAACAAAACAAACCTTTCCGCACTGCGGTCTTTTAATTCAAATCTCGTTGAACTTTTTGAATTAAAAAAAAAAAAAGAACCCAAACCAACAAAACCAAAACACTTTTGTCCTTCCGATACAGTAATCCCAAGTAGTTCTGTGCTTTGTTTCTCTCTTGGCTATTTCTCAAGTAAATTCCAAAATTAGCATGTCTGTCTCTTTTCAAAATGGTTCACAACCGATACTACCGTGACCCCGCATACACGTCAGCTGAGGAAAGATGGACTTTTATGTTCAGTACATTTTATAAACAGCCTACAGTTCTCAAGATTATGGGAAATAAAGTAGTGTCCAAGTTTCTCTATTTCTGGCAAGAATAGCGTAAGCTAAAGACTCTTCCATGTCTTAAAGTGTGAGCCAACTGAGCCCACATTATAAAAAAGGAATGTTTTTCGAAATGATTAGTGGTAAAGAATTTATAAATCCCTTGGAATTCCATGACAGCTACACACTCCCTTATTTTAGATATTAACTGCCATTGCTACAAAGCAATGGCAATATAAGTCATCTTCTTCTGCAGTCATCTTTTTTTTAACTCTCTGAAAGCCACATAGACTCAGGTGAACATTTATTATGTCCAGTACTTACTAACAGGTAAATTCAATACCTGGAAGGACATGTATTCACTCTGTTCTACATCATCACATGAATAAAAGCACTAATGGCATGGATATGAGGAAGCAGATGACAGATGAGAGAGAAGGGAATGTTTTGTGGTTTGGTGTTTCGAAACAGATCTCAAAGTGAAACAGCTGACTATCAAATTCTCCAGCCTTCTTTCAAGCGCAGCGGTGTGCATAAGCATTGTACACAACTGTCACAAATCATCCTTTCTTTGGTATAATCAGAGTAAATATCACGGTTAACGAGTATCCACTAATTACCCTGTTACTTTAATTCACCATCAGCAATTAATATGTACAGGTTAAATTACAGTTTATAGGTAGAAATTAATACTTTAAAGATAATGCCTGTTTTCATAGTGGAATGGCGGCAGTTCACAGATTATTCAGGTAATTATATTTTAATACACAGCACATCTGCATATTGAACAGTGTTAGAGATATTCCTCTAGTGCATAGTACTACATAAGTATTTTTAATAGACATTATAAAAATTGCTCTACTCTCCTATTCTTTAGCTGCAGAGTACATGGGAAACTGATTGCATATGGGCTGGCAAACTTTTTGTGGGTTCTCTGATTCATATGCTATAATTTCCAAACTGAAAAGAGTTACAGAGTACAAAAGCTAAAATACTAAGTTACAACTGTCCAACAGTCTTATCTATAAAGGGATGTTTCTGAGGCACAGACCATTACACTGGTTCAACAGACAACCAGTGACACAGAATACGTGACAGAAAATCTTTAGGTAATTTATCACCACCTGGAAAAGTTTGTCCACAGGAAAAGTTATTTTGCTGCTCTCACAGAAATGAAAACACACAGTTTATAGTAGTAACAGATTTGTGTTCCCAATTAGATCATATTGCAAACAATTTACAGTGAGGCCTAGACAAAATTGAAGAAATGAGTATGGATGCCAGATCCAACACAGCGAACCAACACGTTTCACTTTACTAAGTGGCCCCTTGATCCTGGATGCCCTTGAAACCTCTGGGTACCTCAGGGAACAATTCCCTCCCTGATAGTTCAATAGGCTCCCAAAATTCTGCATGGTAGACATGCTCATCATAGACCCATTCCGAGCCCACCTGACCTCCTCCTGATTCCTGTAGGACCCAATCTAGGAGATGTAATTTGATTACGTCATTATTCACACTGATAGCTTCTGGCTATCAGGTTTGGATTTATTGGTTTTTCTTAATATAAGCCGGAGGAGGTACCATCCTGAAACAGTTGCTCCTGAGGGACAGCAACTCGGTTGCCTCTTCACCTGGTGAGATTCACACCTTGCAGTGACATGCCATTAAAGAATGCTCTAACTGCAAGCCACCCCAAAACAGCAACAAAAAACCCCATAATTCACAATTTCAGAAGGAAAGCAAACAAGAACGTACTCACTATTCTATTTAGAGTACTCAGGTGAGAATCACAGCTCTTTGAATTTTGTCCCTGTAGTTAATAGCAAGAAACAGAATTAAACAATCACTAATTAAAAAACAAATAATCCCCCAAACGGGACTGAAATAAAGAAAGTCCTTTACCAACTGAATGTTCTGAGAAATCTGCAATAAAATCATAGTGTCATAAAAATTTGGTTGTGAGAGAGACTAAGGAGCCACCTCAGCTGTCCTTGGAAATACTTGTCTAATTGTCTCATTCCTTTCAGTGATGGAAATTCCACAGTCTTCATAGGTAACCCATGTCCATATGTATCTACCTTTAGAAACCAAAAGATTTCTTTAATTGAAACACCTCTTACAACAGCATAAGTCCATTCTGCTTAGTTCACTCTCTACCCAACTCTCTGCAATAATCTTTTATAAATTTGAAGACTTTTATAATGTTTTTCCTAAATCATATCTTTTCCCAACTAAACAAATCCCATTATTTCAACTTTACAATATTTGCTGAACAGAATCTCAGTTGCAATACAGAAAGTCTAACCTTGCTTTGTATTTCCCCAAGTGGAGAGAGGTGTAGAGTTGAAGAGTCTAAGATTTAAAAAGTTGAACAGAGGTCTCCAAGCACCTTAGCTCTCATGTAAAAGCTGGGCACCACAGCCACTTGAAAAGAATGAATCCTGCTCCTTTTTTCCAAAGAACACTACCTATCTAGCAGGTATCTTCAGGTATGGACTTTGGACCACTGGCTGTCCTTGTTCTGTTTCAGCTTTCTAAGAGGAGTTCAAATGCAAACTTCTGTATTTAGAATTTCTCATTAACTTCTCTTAGATGGCTCTGCGGTCAGCACATGGCCTTTTTCACTCTTGGACATGTGTACTTTGGCACTGTACATGGAGCTTCGTAACCCAACGTTGGGTTTTGTATTCTATTCCAGGTTCAGGAGCCCAAAATATAGGAAGTAAATGTAATTTGCAGATAGCAGAGACATCTGCATTAAACACCGGAACACTGCGACAACATCTTCAAGATTAAAATGACTAAGCTAGTTCCAGAGCCATAAATAATACAGCTGCATTTGTATGGCCGTGCTGCCCTCATGACCCTTTATGGAGGTACCGGTGCTCTGCTGGAGGCAGCTGGGCTCATCACAACCAGGGATCTCCAGTTCCCTAAGGCAGATTCTAAAGCAGCAGGGAGAGGAATTATCCAAATATTTTAAATAGAGCTTAACGCTTGAGCCACAGGAACTCTGGAGCAGCACTATCCCAGTTCAAAAAAGCATTCGGGCAGGAAAGTAGGCACCAGTCAGGTAGGACACAATCACATATATATGGTGTGCTTAAGTGCTTAGCTAAATCAAGATATTTTTCCTGGATTTTGACCCAATAAATTCAATATGAGTATATAATATGCCAAAGGAACAACAGGCTACTGAGAAGGGTGATAAATGAACAGTTTGAAAGAGAGTAGTCATTGTACCTTCCATTAAGAAAGTAATTGCAGACTACCCAAAAGACTGTAAACTTATTTTTCAGCCTCTGTCTTTGAAAGTGATTTTAAGATATGGCCATCAATGGCATTTTAAAATACAATTACTTATTTTTTATTTATTGTGTAAAAGCCAGACTTAAAAGTGAGAGCAATTTCATTTTGAGATTTGTTGTCATTTGGATGTCTCACGGCAGTTATGTCTCTCGGCTGGTCAGACAGCTGCCAAGACAGCTCTCATCATATTCAGCACTGGGGTGACGATTTGGCTTTCAAAGGACTATAACTGTCACAGGACATCAAGACAATGTAACACAAGGTGATCTAGCAGGTAGCTGGAATCCACCATATCGTGACTTTTCAAAAGTTTAGGCAAGCCTTGAAACTTTCCTGTTTAGTAGCAGGTAGGTTATAACACAGTACTTGCTGTAAAATAATGCTGTTAATAGCATGTGATCATCATTACAGACAGGACAGGACAACAGTAGGAATAGTACTAAGCATATACCAATGAACATGAAAATCTATTTGTATCATCTTAATTTTAGCCAGGGGAAACTATGTTAGATGACCAGAAAATAGAATCATAGAATCATTTCAGTTGGAAGAGACCCTCAAGATAATCGAGGCCAACCATAACCTAACTCTGGCACTAAACCATGTCCCTAAGAACCTCGTCTAAACACCTTTTAAACCCCTCCAGGGATGGTGACTCCACCACTGCCCTGGGCAGCCTGTTCCAATGCCTGACAAATGTACAAGGCAGAGACGAGCTTGGAATTTTCACTGACAAAACCAGCCAATAGAAGCAAATCTATCGCAAAGTGGCTAACAGGCACCATTTTAATTTTAGTCCATGAAATTTATTTCCGTTTGAAAAAAAGCACTTTAAAGATAAAACACACGAGACCAAACACGACGTGACCCAGAAACTCGCATTAAGTGTCTGGGTAACACCAGCTTTCTAACACCAGTTTGTTGGGTCGAGTTGCACATGATACTGAATTTCAGCATGAAGTTCAGTACCTCCATTCAGCCTTCTGCTGTAATGTACAGCCATAATTTGGGTTGACATGTACTTATACATCTCTAAACCGCACTGTTGACCAGTGTAAAGATTGTATATGAATGACGTTTAACAGAAACGCAGATCCGACAGGTTCCCAAGAGAGATGCATCTCTAAGGTCCCAGGAATAGACTGAGTCACAACAGAGCATGCCTAACCAAATAATGAAAGGAAAGCTTTTATGCATAAGAGATCTTAATTCAATCAGAAACTCATACAGCCCGCCTCTTTGCAGAAACTGCTCACCATGTGTATTTGTTGCCAAATGCTATAAAAAGCCTGCAAAGGTTTTTCAAAAGGTTGGATTTCAGACAGAAGGCTTTAGCCTGAAGGACAAGCTAAGGAACACAGGTGCATTTCAGTGAAGAAGCCACTAAGCTTAGTAAAAAAAAAGGTGAATGGACTGGTATAAAACTTGGCTGGACTCTGGGGTGTGGCTCGGATTTTTGACCAATAATATATTTTGCCCAATAATATATTCTTTACTATTTACTATTTAATATTCATTAGTCCAAGGATTTTATATGCAGAAAACTTCTAAAAGATATCAACTGGCATGCATTCAGAAGCTGGAATGCTATCAAACACTGATATTAACTTTTTTCTTCTGATAGGCAGCTTCAGAGATTAATTCATTCTTTATAGATCTCTTAGAGAAAAAACCCTTTTTGTCAAGGTTTTCCAACTGCTCAAAAAGTGTTAGACAGATTTACAAATAGCGACACAGCACAATTCCTTCAAACAGAATAAACAATTTAGTAAGCCACTTGGTATAGCACTTGCACAGATTTTAAAGGATTAAGACCCAGAGAAAATCAGGAGGTCAAGAGGAGATTAAAAGTTTGTTGTTTATTGAAGCTGTGATTTTATGTCTTCTCTTCGGCGTTAAATAAATAAGGACAAAATTCCAGCACCCAAGGTGAGTTCACTAAGAGCTGATCCCATAGGAGCAACTGAAGTTGCCAGAAAAAATACCAATGTCTGCATGTGAGGTGGCCATCCCAGACATACCTTGTTCTCAATGGTAAGAAGTCAACACTTTTAACGCGCGATTGATCTTATTACACAAGGAACATCAACAATAGGTCAAATGAATCTTTGCAGGTATATAACAGATTTCCAAGGTTAGATGAGATTAAACACACCCTTTGTGTTTCTGTAATTAATAAAGGTCATAGCAGATTTGATAGAAAGTTACTTCCAAGCGTCAGCTTTCCTGAAGTTTAAAAGAAGAGTCGGCAGAATCATTATGTAACGATTTTGTAGACACACCATGACAATTCTGTCTGATAAAAATATTTGCCTGTAATATTTCATTAAATTTAAAGTTACTGTGTAGCAACTATAAGAGGTTGACGGCTGCCAGGAGCTGTGAGGTTGCTGAATAGAATGGTATTTCTGGAGCCTTGCCCAGAGTTGAGACAAAATTTGACTCATCTTCATGCATACATTTGCAACATACCTCCAAACTAAAATAAGGATTTAACTCCATCACGAGGTTCTAGTGATATCATGTTAGAGCTAAGAATTGATTATAATGTCCACAGAAGCTTCTAAGTGACACCAAAGAGAAAGCTGATCTTTCCATAGCTATATTCGTTGGGATGTTTGTGACCTGGAGTTGTGTTCTCCCAACAATGCACATGCTCAAGCACTGATTCGGTTGTCAGTAGTAGGATAATTATAATTTGAGCTCCACTTTGTTTCTTTGTACTACTTCAGGGTATATTAGCAAATATTGCAGTGAGTTGAAATACTGTGGTAGGGAAGGCTATGTCTGCAAAAATTCAGGAACTGTAGGATAGGAATTGAGCTAGATCAGGACTGATGAATTCATCATATCTATTTTTGCTTTCATTTTCAGCTAAAATTTAAAAAAAATTTGAGATAAAAGACAGAGAGGAATGAGAAAATATGAAAAGTGCATGACATTTAAAGGACATCATTCTGTTTGATCTGCTTATATGTTATAGCATTTTATTCAATCTTTTTCTGACCTATCTGTTCAAACTGTAAGCTTCTTGACACCTATCCTGTCACTTATTGAATGCTCACGCACTTTCGAGTTCAAGGGGTGTTCCAGTCTCAAGTAAGATTTTTTTAGGTGTCACCATGACACAAACAGAAATAAGAAACACCTTTAAATACCTAAGTAACTAATATCCCATCTTTTTTGATAGTTAACCTTTTGCTCTGCTGAAGAGATCAGTAAATAACAACCTATGAATTGAGATAAGAAATACTATTTTTAATTATTGAGGTACCACATTTTCCAGGTATCAGATCGGCCATCAGAAGATGGAAGCACTAAACCCTATGAGCTCAAAGGAACCCCATGACCACTAGTCTCTCTGTTTCTTGTACACACATAATTTGATTCCAATACTTCTACTGGATAACCAAGCAGGTTTCAAAAAATGCTTTTACTTCTACAGAGAAAAGTTGCTCTGCAATTTTTCAGATGGGTAACTTACTTAACACTTACTTACTGGATTTTTAAAAAGAATTGGTGAACAATAACACAGTGAGAAAGTTATCAGTATGAACTGTTCACATTATTGCACCAGTTATAGTCACAAGGCTCATACTGGTCAGTTGGATTGCAACAATTTGACATACGATAATTACTGCAATGGAGAAGAAAAGGCTCAGAAAGGAATTATAATTCACAGTGTTAAAACAGTATTAACAATAGATACTGTAGCAAAATCCTGCATTTTGTTATTATTATGCAGTAATACAATAGTTTAAGTTATTCTTACTATTTTGTCTAAGTACTGTCAAAAAAACTCACGACATTTTCTCTTACCACTGAGATGCCAGTGTGGAAAATATATCGGTAGTTTCAGGTTCTTGGAACAGTTTCAAAAGTTCTGGTTCAGATGACAAGTCAGCAAGAATCCTTAACTCAATATGGGAAAAATCTAGAAAACAGAGTGTTAACATAAATCTATTCTCTAAAATAAAAACACACATGCATTTTAACCAAACTATCAGAAATTAAATGCAACCCTGGACTGCTAATTTATTCACACTCAAAAAAACCAGATGCCTGTAAAAAGCTTATCCTGAAGAAGCTATATTCCAGCTACAGATCATAAGGTGTCTGATTACTTCATTATCTTCAGGTGTCAGTTAATCTTACCAGCTCTTTGCTTGGAACTATGAGTATACATCATACAGCAATATTATTTGATACTAAGGGATGTGACAGCCTTGTAAAATATAATGTCGTCCAAAGGAGAGGAGAAAGAGAGCTCACAGAACTGCGAACATTAATATGTATGAGAATAATAATCTATACTAGCTTACCTGCTGCTAAAAACGTGTATCCTTTTTTTGAAACAAACAATGTTCTTGGAGAAATAGTTACTATTTCCTCTTCTTTACCTAAAGAGGAGACAGACACTTAAGTCCCAAACCCCAGTCCAAAAATATCGTGTTGCAAACCACAGGAGGTTGTAAATGAAATACCAAACACACAACTAAAACCACACAAATGGCAATGTAGGCAACGTAGCAGAGCACCAACTGCCAGCATCACAATTATTTTACTTTATCAGTCATGTACAATGTCTTTATCTCTGCCATCCTTTTGGTACCACTTACTTCTCCTTTTTCAAAACCAAACCCTTCCCAAAATGCCAGCTAACAAATACTGACAATAACTAACATTATTCAGATAAGGAAGGGTCTACAGAGATGAACTAAAAAATATATTTTCTAATCTTTGATCGTGCTGCAGTAATGTGCTAATAATCAAATTCTGAGTGACAGGTGGTAGGGGAATGCAATGTTCAGAACATACAGCTGATGTAGGCATCCAAATTCTAATGACAGAAATCCCCTAAATATCACAAAGCAATAATGTACATTGACGAGGTATTAGAAACTCAGTGCATCTGGGAATACCACTTGTCTTGGTGTAGAAAGGGATGGTGGTTTGAAATACAACAGAATTAATCCCATCAGCCTAAAAGTGGAAAAAATAAGCGTGTCTTGATACAGGAATGAAAAATTGAAGAAACACTTTTTAAGAGACAGATATAGTAAGATCATTAGCAAAACTGATGGGACTGTTTGTGGAAAGGCCCATGTGCCACAGTCATGTACAGCAGCTCAGGTTTACGTGGCCGCTGCTCACACATTTTTAATAACAACTTTTAAAAAATACTTATAAAAATTACTCAGGTAGATAAAACTCCTGTAAAAGTTTTACATCGTCTTCAACAGACTCGTGTTTTATCATCTGTACTATTCCAAATGCAGGCAGTGAATGGCTGTGAAAATCAAACCTGCCCTTAGCCGAGAACCAAGTGTGACAAATGAGCAGCATTTCCCAGCTATGGCTGCAGGGGCTGTTCAAGGAGAGTTTATGCTGGCAAATCTCTCTTATATTTGAGTTTACTCTTGTGGGTTTCTCGCTTTATCACTTGGGTCATGCTTTTCTAGACTTTATTTTGATTTTCTCTGAATCATCTGCTTTAAATCCGCTTCTGTTATCAAAACCAACACATCTGACTAACTATTGTTGTTTAGCTGTGAGTTTGATTAAAACGACCCAGCTTTAACACCTTCTCAGGAGAAGCCTTATGAGCTGAATGCACATAAAATCACCTCTAGGATATTTAATGGAGTTAAGATGCATAATTTCATCTGGAAAAAAAGAACAGTGAGATAGTCAAGAGAAACAAAAAATAAATCTAAGACTCTGTGACTATTTAGATCAGTGCTGAAATGGCACTTCTCACAGGAACAAACAACAAAAAGTAATTGATTTAAATGATAATGTATAAGTAAGCATTAATAATTATTCTTTAATGCTCAAGCTATTGCTCTGCTTTAAAATCTAATATAACTTGGTAAAATAATTAGATAAAATTGCATTTTTATGTTAATAGAAACATAGTTTACCTTTTATGTACTGTTTCATTGTAATTCTAATGGGATGTTTAGAGATACCTTGCATGTTCTAAAAATAAGAATTAAAAAAAATGCTTAGTAAGTTGAAGTTTATGCAAACATGTTTATGAACAGTTTATAAGCAGCATAAGAACATTAGGGATACTAATGCAAAGAACTTTTTCCCACATGATAAATAAGATTAACCACTTGGCCTTTCAAAGGAATCTTCACACTTCTGTACCTGTAGTTTTGAATATTTGCTATTCCTTGAAAATTGGAAGCTTGTAAGAACAATTTCTCATTGGCAGCATCTTTCCAAATCCTAATGGCTGGCTGCACCACAGAACTTTATTAGTAACGAAACAAAAATAGTTTTCTTCTTATTTTAACCTGTGTTTTATATATATGGTGCATTACTCTCAAGAAAAGAAAGTACATGAAGCCTGCCCTAGGCTAAGGGAACAGATTTTTCTTCAGCCTCTAGAAATTTTTCTAATATCTATTCCCACTTTTTGTGAAATGCATGATAAAATAAAGAAGGAGCTCTCTGTTAACTACAGGGCATCAGTCAATGTTAAAGGTGAGAACTAAGTTTATCAACAAACATGCAGGACTAGGAATAACAGAAGCTGTTTCTTTAAAGATCTGTGTTCATACACCCCCAGTAAAGCAAGGAGTATGACACACGATAGCTTCCTTCTGTTATTTTATGTCATTATACCGCTTCATCTAGAAAGGTAACACACAACAAGAGATAATGTGTATCAAGCTCAATTTTCATAATTCCATGCAATTAATTTTTAAGTGGTTCAAGAATTAGACGAGCATACTAATATTACATAATACTGTGAATTCAGGAGATGGGAATAGTGCCATATAATTTCCAAATCAGAACAATCATTTTCTATGTAATTTTGAACTCAAAATTGCTATTTTAAACTTGAGAGGGATGTAATCACGCTGCAAAAGCCATTGAAATTTAAAGCAGTAGTAAAAGAACAAAATCTACGAAACAGAACAGTATCGTTTCCAGTCTTGGCATCAGCCTTAAAGATGTACAATCAAAGGTATTAAAGCTGAACACCCACCACAGCACCATACACAGAGAGACAAGAAAATACTACTGAACATACACAATATTTTCACAGCGTGGGTAAACTAGGAACACTGCTCTCGATTCATCAATACAAAGTTTGACCCAGAAGAAACCCTTCCCATCTTTTATACTTTAGTCTTTAGTTTCTAGAAACATTTAAAAATACAGCTGTGGTGATGCTTACTGTAATGCTAGTAACCATATTTTGAAATAAGTGGATATTTAATCTGTGCACAAAACTACCATTACTATCAATAACTTTTTATTTGCATCAATAACATGTTGGGGAGGATCCATGCTTGTTTGTATGAATAATGTGCAGTTTAAATGGAAGCCAGTAGATCCTTATGTACCTGGATATGAATGTGGTAGCCTAATTTTACACATTTAAAAACCGAAAATCACAACATTTTAAATTTTACTTAAATCATTTCAATGGTAGAGATCATTGTATGGACTTTTCATTGGGCTCTACACTGGTACTGACATATACTTAATAAGAAAACATCCAGCACAGGTCAAAAAGTTGTTTATAGTTACTGCATTGATTACTGTTCCTTAACCCATTATCTTCAAAATCCTGAACAAAGTGAAATAAATAAGAATTTATTTTGAAATCTGCCTACAATGGTAAAAATAAATCACTATATTGCCATCTGGTTTTCACTGACAGCATATACAGAAAGTCCGCTTTTAATGCAATTTTAGAAGCGTTACTAATAATTCTGAAAAACACTAATTGCAAGTGCAAAATGTACTTTCACTTGTTAATTAGTTAACAACTCATAGTTTGAATAAATCTTCAGAAAAGAAGTAACTCAAGAAACATGAACTGGTAATGCTCACCTTTAAGCTATTGGAATAGCTTAATAGATTCCCCTCATCTAATGTTAGACATCTTTAGGTGAGTTGTTGGCCTAAACCGGCTGTCCAGAATCACTCTATAGTCAGTGGACAAAGAACCTCCAGTGGGTAGTTCAATCTATCTGTATATGACACATACTTATAACCAATTGACCTAAGACTGATGATAATGTTTTCTAAGATTTAGATTATGAAATTTGACAAGATAAATTTACTTTAGATATTTTAAAGGATGCAGAAATAAGGAGAAAATCTCAAGAGTCTTCCAAATGGATAGCTTTCCTCTGCTTGAGTTGAATATTAGGTGACAGTTTTAATGGATGGAAAAAAGAAGATTGATGTGGCTTTGGAAAATGACTGTTACCATCTTGGACTACATAATACAGCCCATATTTTTGCTTTTATATATTTATTTCAAGTACATTTCTGCAAAACCTTCACAGATCTAATCTGAGATAGGACTGTTACCCCTTATTGTTGGAAAAGGGCATTGACACCTTGTTAGAAGTTATAGAGAAACAAAATTGCTCTCTCTAAACAACTATGCTCCAATACCAAGAAGGAATATACTGGAAACTGTGTGATGGAAAAGCTTGTTGTGAAAGTTAAGTATTAATACTTCTCTCAATTTTTTGAGTGAGGGTAAAAAAAATAAAAATAAAATCAAGCTATTCTAGTGGATGATTAACAAGAAAACCCTAGCACTGTTTTTAAAAAGTAATAATAAATAAAAATTTTAAAATCCCACTATAATTCAGAAATCATTTCCACAGGTTCCAATGGTTAGAAAGATAAATGAAGCCAAGCCCTCAGATTCAATTAGGTTTGAAAGGCTGTGATGATCGGGGAGGTTCTTGAGCACTGGAAGAAAGAGTCTCTCCTTTCTTCCAAGATGGTAAGAAGGACGATGCACAAAACCACAGGCCAATGAGCTTCTCCTCAGTTCCTGGGCAGGTGATGGAGCAAATGATCCTGGAAAATATTTGCAAATGTATTAAAGTCAAGAAGATGATCTGGGGTAATCAACATGGATTTACAAAGGGGAAATCATGCTTAACCAACAGTAGCCTTCTGCGATGAAGTGACGGTGGATGAAGAGAGAGCAGCAGATGTTGTTTACCTTGACTTTAGCAAGGCTTTCAAAAAAATGTCTCATAAAAGCCCCATAGATAAGCTGATGAAGTACAAGCTGGATAAGTAGACAGTGATGCGGACTGAAAACTGGCTGAACTGCCAGGTTCAAAGGATTTTGGTGAGTGGCACAAAGACCAGCTGGAGGGCAGGCACTACTGGAGTTACCAATACTGCTCAACACCTCCATCAACGACCTGGGTAACAGGACTGAGTGCAACCTCGGCAAGATGGCAGACAATGCAAAACTGGCAAGAGTGGTCGATACATCAGATGGCTGCTTGGGACCTCAAGAGTCTGGACAAATGGGCCATCAGGATCCCAGTTCACAGTCTGGAAAGCAGCTTTGCAGAAGAAAAACTGTGGATCCTGGTGAAAAACAAGCTGAACATGAACCAGCAATGAGCCTTTGTACCTAGGAAGGCTAATGGCATCCTGGGCTGCATCAGAAAAGTGTTATCAGCAGGTCAAGAGAGGTGATCCTTTCACTCTGCTCAGAATGCCTGGTGGGGGGGGTGTAAAGAAGATGGAGCCAGGTTCTTCTCAGTGCTGCCCAGTGACAGGACAAGAGGCAGTGGTCACAAACAATCACAGGAAATTCTATTTAAACATAAGAAAAAAAACCACCTTGACTGTGAGAGTGGTCAAACATCAGAACAGGTTGCACACAGAGGTTGTGAAGCCTCCATCCTTGGAGATATCCAAATCCTGACTAGACAAGATCCCAAGAAACCTGCTCTAGTGGACTGTGCTTTGAGCAGGGTTAGACTAGTCTATCTCTAACGGTCCTGTCCAAACTCAACTATCTTGTGATTCTATTACTCTAGTTTTATTACATTACTGTAAGTGATTAGTCTATGTATCATCCCAGTGACAACCCATTGCCTTCTCTCTACTTCACATGATTTCTGACTGAGATAGATTTGAAGTCTTCAATGGTATGAGGCAGTTGAAAGCCACAGAAAGACTCCTGTTTCATTTCCAAGCATTTTTAAATTTGAAAATATATATATTATATATATGTATAAATATATATGAAAACTAGACTTGTAGCATAACACTAAAATTCAAAGATTAAAGACAGAAACAAACACTTTGCAGTCAGTTGGTGCGTCATGTTGTAAAATGCAAGCTCTGAGAAAAATAATTGTATTGTCTCAACTATGGAAAAAGCATGAAAAAGTGAACATACAAACTTCATAAATAATTTTGGTAAACCTGCAACACAATTAATAAGAACTACCTGATTGTATAAATGGAAATTTCCATTTTTTATGGTTTTCATAGAACCATAGAATTATTTATGTTGGAAAAGACATTTAAGATCACCAAGTCCAACTGTAAACCTAACACTGCCACGTCCACCTCTAAACCATGTCTCTAAGCACCACTTTTACAGGTCTTTTAAACCCCTCCAGGGATGGTGACTCCACCACTGCCCTGGGCAGCCTGTTCCAATGCCTGACAACCCTTTCTACGAAGAATTTTTTCCTAATATCAAATCTAAACCTCCCCTGGTGCAACTTGAGGACATTTCCTCTAGTCCTATCACTTGTTACTTGAGAGAAGAGACCAACCCCCTCCCTGCTCCAACCTCCTTTCAGGCAGTTGCAGACAGCGATCAGGTCTCCCCTCAGCCTCCTTTTCTCCAGGCTGAACAGCCCCAGTTCCCTCAGCTGCTCCTCATCACACTTGTGCTCCAGGCCCCTCACCAGCTTCACTGCCTTTCTCTGAACTCTCTCCAGCACCTCAATGTCTTTCCTATAGTGAGGGGCACAAAACTGAACACAGGATTCACGGTGCAGCCTCACCAGTACTGAGTACAGTGGCACAATCACTTCTCTGGTCCTGCTGACCACACTATTCCTGATACAAGCCAGGATGCTGTTGGCCTTTTAGGCCACCTGGGCACACTGCTGGCTCATGTTCAGCCGGCTGTCAATCAACACCCCCAGATCCTTTTCCACCAGGCGCTTTCCAGCCACTCTTCCCTGAGCCTGTAGCGCTGCCTGGGGTGGTTGTGACCCAACGCAGGACCCAGCACTTGGCCTTGTTGAACCTCAGGTCACGACTGGTAAAAGCTGAAAAAAACCCACACTCTTACAGCTGTACCTTTTCTTTTTTCACCTTTTTGTTGTCAGTAAAACTGAACATACAGTTCCCAGCTTGATGAGTTTATTCGCAATCAGTTACACTTTCTGTTGAGAGTTCTATTTTTGGTATCCAAAATTCTATATCTACATTTGCAATTGATTTTTTTATTCCTTCCTAGGTCAAAACCAGTATATAATTTTGGTTCTCTCAAAGGATTACAGTATACAGATATATATTGGACAAACCACCTTTGATTCAGGAAAGTTAGACTTCACCTAGTCCCAGAGGCTCATGGTACATTTTAATAATTTCTTCCTCTGTGTCAAGTAGGGTTGTTGATCATAGTTCCTACGTAAATTCCCCTTTCAGTTATTTATATTGATTCAGCTAACCTACACCTCCCTCTTACTCTCCACATACATTTTCAGTAGCATAAATTGCTATTTTTTGAGCAAAAAATCTCAGTCAGCCCTGGTAATTCCCTAGAAACAGATGTCTGTATATGTATACAAAGGCATCTATAGCCATATATATTTTTTTTTATTATTATTATTATTTTTTTTTTAGAAAATGGCTCATTGATCTACTAGCTGCTCAGATCTGCATTTCTAAATATCTATGGAATATGTCTAATTGAAGACCTACACACTGCAAGGAGGGGAACAGGAAAAAATAAAACAAAAGAAACACAAATACAGAAACAGTAAGTTACTGAAATACATGGGAATGCATGTAAGTGGCTACAGACTATTCTATGGACATTTGATTCTGATTAATTCCTGCATTGATCTAAGGACTTATTTAAAAATAAGAACAGACACAAAACTTACTACTGAGATGAGAGCATCCATTCATCAATGTATACAGCACGGATGGATCATGCGGGAAGATCAAAAGCAGCCAAGGAGTCAGACTGAACAGATCTAAGGAAGCAGCTAGACTGGGTAAAGTTATGATGTTATAAATCCTTTGATGTGGCAACTAATCCACCTGCTGTTACACTGAGGCATAGTGCCAAACACCAGAGTAAAATAAACACAATAGAGGAATTAAATATTGTCTCACTGTGGCTCCCAATGCCAGCAAATAACAAAAACTAGTTGCATTTCTTCTAGGCAAGAATATTTGCTGGGACTGTGATCTTGTCAGATTTGATTAGTCTAACAGCTATTGCTTCAGGAAATCAATTATTTCCTAATACTTGAGAAAAACAAAGATTTTTCTCTTCTGTTTGAAAAAAGTTCAGAGTGACAAAATTCTGGTTTATCTCACGAAATTTAGCAATCCAGCAAAAACTGAAGTACTACAAGTCAAAAAGTTTCTGTTAACATCTTCTTTTCCAGAAAGTTTATGAAAATAATCAGTCCACAACTGTTCTGTTTGAACAAGAACTCAGCTATATACAACGAAACACAAAGAAATCTTTAAATTCATGGCATCTGTTTGATGATTAGCATTGTATTACTTTTGGAGCAGAATTAATACTTTGGTCTGTAAGACTAGACTTCATTAAATGATCACAGATAGGTAGTTGACACCTCCTTTGAGCTCTATATTCTATAATTCTAATTACTTTTTTCTCTTTATTCTTGTTGTGGATTTTTTTCCCATTTATTCGCTTCTTCAAAATTTTCTCGCTCCTTTTTCATCTCTCTTTTCTTGCTCTACATGGGACCACATCTATTGACAAATTGTGCTCTCATAACTCAGTTAATCAATTTGAAAAGAAGTGAGCTACTTGTTTAACCATCAGCACTCTGCTTGCTCCTTGGTTAAAGGCCAAAGCTGCTGGAGAAACAGCAAGGGAAACTGCACACTGCCCAGAGGAGCATTCTTGCAACGCACAACAAGACTTCAGGCCCTGAGGGCACTCACAACATCAAATTCACTCAATTTGCCTGTCACCTCCAAAGCTGGTGGCAACTCACACATAAGAAATTACACAGCAGAAATTTTAAAAAACAAACCAAACCAACCAAACAAAAAAACCCAAAACAAAACACCTTCATGATTTCTCTTTTGGAAAATTGTCATATTTAATTATTGTCCATAGCAGCATTTATTTATTGCTGCAAAGGAACAAACAGTTATTTTCCGTGACTTCTATATTAGACACAATTTCAAGACAGTCCGAAGATCTGATTTTTAAAATACAGCATGTAGCTCAATAAACAGAGAAAAAACGAAAATGTACGAGGTCACCATAGCAATATGAGCCTGGTATGTGTGTGTACATGCAATCCTAAGCAAATCTTGACTTGTCTGCAATTGCCACCTAGTGGCTAGTTACAAATGAAAGACACCTATTTTCCTTCTCAAAAAACACAGAATCATACAGACTTCTGGCAAAGGATTTCTTAATTGTTGGTACCAGCTTCTGTAATGCACTCCCCTCTTGCCTTACCCAGCAGCACAGAATTATCAAGGTTTTAGACGTCAGTCAAGTGGGAGACACAGAAGTAATTCATCCAATCCATACAAGCTTAAGCAGCTTTCAAAGTGAAAAACAAGGGAAGAAGAGAAGGGCAACCAAAAATATTGACTTCTTAGCTTAGAGAGCTGGCCATAGCATATTTGATTTCCTATGACTAATCCTCTTTCTGCTGTATTCTTTGAAATTTAGATCTGGTGATGACCTCAGGTAACACTGTTGTAGCAGCATGTGAGAAAGGACTTGATGAGTGATTTTTAAAATAACAAAAAGTATTTTATTTTTCTAAGTTATTGATTTGACATGTTCTGTGACAAATGATTTTGTCAAATCATGGGTTCAGCCCAGATACCTGGATATATACTGACAGATTATTGACCTTTGCACTGCAAGCAAGGGAGTTCATATAAAACACAGCTCTACGCATCTTTGAAAGAGACAAAGACAACTTTTATTTCCCATATATAAAGTAAGTTTAATTACTTATCTCATTTTCCTGAAAGAAAATTATACTTGGAACATAAGCTCTGTTAAACTAAAATTCATTAATATGGGAGGCTATTACACTCTGGGATGAACTCCAAGAAGATGTGATTTGGTTTTGATGAAAAACCAAGACTAAGACACAGAGATAAGAACCCCTTGAGTGGCATTTTGAGCCAGTAAATTTTGTACTAGTTGTATATTAGCTGTATATTATAGCTTTAAAGTAAACAGTGTCAAGTGAACATCACCCAAAAGCACAAATACTAGACCTTTAAAGACATGAAAAATGACAAGATCTACAGACTGAGGAAATGTATTTTCTAAAGAAAAGATGCAACAGTTGTTTTACTTAAGGGTAAAATTTAGCATCTCAAACAAGATTGTTTGACATACTGAGGAATTTACTGAGCATATGTTAGCAGGGAATTCCTCTTAAAAGGCTAAAAAAGACTGTGAACAGGAGGCTGACTGAAGGAGTTAAAGGAAACCCAAATAACCAATGTCTCTTTCTTTGCTCACACTGAGGAAAGGACAGTTCTTTATTTGATAGAAGCGGTCCTTAACTAGAAGTTCTTAAGAGCAACAGCCAGCAAATGATCATGTTTGTGCAGGAGAACGAAGGACAACAAGGCCACGTGGGAGTCACAAGATGACCTCTGTCCTGTTCTATCTTCAGTGACCCTTACACAAACCAGTTTTTTTTTTTCTTTATTGTTCTTCCAAATCTGAGTGCATCCATCTTCAAAATTGTGGGTGAAATTTCCTGATATTTTATGAAAGGATGATGAGGAAATAAAGAATTGGCAATTTTTCTACTCATTGACACAGAAAAAAAACCAAAACTGTCAGCAGAGAAAGCTGAACGTGATAGGGATGATTTTCCTGAACTTCTTTGGGATGCCCATGACAAAGCTTTTGAAAATCAGTACTGTCTGAAAACTGGACCATCCAAGGAGTCTCTTTTGCTGTACCTAACTTCTGATCTTCCCCTATAAACCATTCTATTTTTATCATTCTTCATTTCTGTCTCCTCCTTCTTTTGTCTTGTCCGAACTCTGATTTTTTGAGGCAATTTTTGCTGACTGAGATACAAAACAGGAGAAACACAAGGTACAGTATGTACCTTGTATATACAGTATATGTATATACAGTATGTAGCTGTAGAGCAAAATAAACTACTTAAATATTTCTGTTACATTAAAACATAATGAAACCTATGCTGAGATCAGAATTAGACTTTCATTTGTCCTTGCAAAAAGGAATTCAGCCATTAGAGGAACACACTAACACCTCTCACTTTTGAGAGTTTGTAAAACAAGATATAACTTGTACACCTGAGATTTTTTAATTCTTTTAAATTGTCCTCTCGGAACATAAGTCTCTACGCTTCCAGTGTTTTTCCTAAAAGTGTGTATCTAAAAATCCCACTAATGGAATACTTCATATGAAGAATAAAAATATCTTCAAGCAGAATTTCTAAAATCTTAATCAACTCGCAAGAGGTACAAACAGACAACTTCATAACAAACAGACGCACAAATAATTAAACTAATATAAAGATCATAAATTCATTTCTGCACATTGCTGACAATTCAAACGAGCAACTGTCTTAGGGATGAGGACGGTGGAATCCAACAGGACATGGGCATTATTTACCTCCTCAGAAGGGAGGTACAACGGCTGTGGCCACATTGCAACTTTAGGGGATGCTGCTGTACATCAGTCTCAGGTATATGAAAAGTGCTCAGCCAGGAGTTGAAATTTGTACAGATAAACACTGGAAGAACAAAGGTTGTGATAGGCTACAAGCGAATACCACTAGTTTTGTGTAACCAAAATACCACGCTAATATTGCACTTAAACTGTTGGAAAATCACATGGAATCAGACAATAAAATTCCAAGAGACACAACACAGTGTATAGATTAACTTCTGTAACAGTATACTCTAAGTAATAGATATTACTATAATTACTTCACTTTAAAACAGCTTTTAATTCGTAGGTAGTGAAAGCTACAGAGCTAGAACACCACTTGGGTGGATCAAAGACGATGCTAATTTGTTTCTTCCTAGCTATGTGTTCCAGACACATTCATATTGGAGAAAGATAACCTGGAAGCAGCACTGGCTGTGAATTTCTAAAACCTGACCAGGACACAGCTTTGGCTTCTACCTGCAGCATTCCCAAAACGTCACTCGCAAAAGCCATTCAAAGGATAAAACGGATCAGCATATAACCAACTGCTTTAACAAAGCGCACTCAACAGCAGCGGGCATTCAAGTGCTGACAATTTAATTTATACATAGTGTATTGAAATGTAGTATCTTCAAATTTTAGTGAAACAAATGGAAGTATGCAGTGCTATAATCTCTTTAGCACAGGAAAATCTTACAGCAACTATTTTTCTCCCAGTTCTGCAAGCCTAAGCTTCTCTGAGGAGCTTTTTGCCAGAAATTAAAGGAGAGTGAAGGAGGAACTCAACCTCCACAGTCAATATTTCATAATTTGCTAAAAATACCTTAGTTGATATTGTTCTGAGTTGTAGAGAATCTTTAATTTTTGAGCTGTTAATTTTAATTACTCTATCTATTTCTGGGCTTATGTTTAGTTTGTAGAAGAAATAATGACAGACTCCCTATCTTATCCTGCATAAATAAAATGCAAGCATTTGGTATGTGGATTCCTGCACAGAGGCAGATTTATACCAACTACACATTATCTTTCTTTATATACATACAAAGATAATCCCAAATAGCAGAGGAGTTATATACATGATTAAACTGCTCTTGTTACTACAGAATACATACATGCATATATCATAGAAAAGGATGCTATGTGCACTCGAGATATTAAGAGAATGATGCAGAATCCTTCTTTCTGCATTTGGATATTAAATCAACACGATGATCAGACATTAGGGTTATGATACAACTAACAGTGACTTTCACACTCTAGTTGTCACACCAACAACTAAGAATATCCTATTGTAATGTTAATGTAGTGTAAATTTCCATAATGAATGCAGTTGAACTAAAGTCTTGTCAAAGTGCTCATTCATTCATTTTTCAATAAAATTTCCCTATCGCTAAACAAAAGCTGTGATGAATGAGGAAGGAAGAGAGGAAATAGAGAGCTTCTGTCTCCAACATTGTAAATGTGCTTTCTTTAAATGCCAAAGCCTTCACTAAAATATACTTCTAAAAACATAAAGCAAGAACAGAGATTGTAAAAACATCAAGACTCTAAATACTAATAACATGAGGTACTGTTTTAGTCCTATTAATGCAGTCATAATCAGCATATGACTCAAGATTATTGGAATAAATATACTGAAAAGAAACATTGCACAGAAATACGTTCTGAATGCAAGAGATACTCGGAGAACAGAGACCAACCATAAGAAACAGCATTGCACACTGACTTTCTCTAATAGCATATCAGCTCATCGGAGCGATAGTTTGCACTACTGGAAAACATGACACTAAATTGCTTTGATGCAAAGGTCCAAGACAACACATAGACATTCTCATCCCTGTTAAGACAACCTACAATTATTTTAGTGAAGGCCACATCAGAGCATACTTACTTAAAAATGATTTTGTTAGTCTAGGTGACATTATAGAAGACTTTTGACAATATGCTTTATATGAACCTGTAATACATCTGACTTGTCTCTATCCCCAATGCTTTCCAATAAACACACTTTAAAAAAAAAAAATAGGAAACATACTCAAGTAAGGATCAATGCAAATGTTAAGATCCATACTGTCTGTCTTTTTTAAGTCAATATTCATTTCAGTAGGACAGTGTATAAAAACAAGTTTACAAAAATTATATTCCTACCAGTGGAGCTTCAAAAGCAGCCAAGGCACTGGTATGTTTCTAAAAACAAAACAGAACAAAACAAAAAACCACTAAGATGTGATCACATCCCTCCTCCCAGACTTGGTGTCTGGCATCTAACATTGCACCAGCTCTGCCAAAGCCTTCTAAAAGTTATGAAGGAAAAGGATGGGGGAAAAACAGGACACTTCAAATTTGTACTGCAGCTCACCACTACTGAAACACCTTGTAGAGCATCCTCTTTGTGCTGGAATCCAATCGTGACTATATATTTTCAGAAAGAGTACTGGTAGCATCACAAATCAGCCTGTAGCCTTAATGAGGCCTGGGACAAAATGCTTGAAGTTTGAGAGCTGTCACAATAGCTTCAACAGCACGATTCTGACAGCCCGCCTTGCTTGGTGTGCACGTGTGGGTGTCCAGGGATGTAAAACCTATGAGGATGGGGGCATGACAGGGAGACAAACGGGCAGCATCTCATCCACACTGTCCATAAACGATCCCAAAACTATTTGAAAACTACATTTGAGTTTTATCTTAGAAAGAATGAGTCCCTTCACTCCAGAAGACAGCCCAGAAGGGAAGCAACACAGATAATCAGAAAAACTGGTTTACTGAGTTAATTGACAGAACAGACTCATTTTTGATGGCAATTGCTCTAGAATGGTTTCTACTTCAGGAGACTGGCTCTCCCATTAGAATGAAAACCAGCTGGGCATAATAATTTGTTATTCATATTCCAAACACTATTAGTAACACACATTTTCTAATAAACAAGCATGCAATTCTCTATCATACATTCACTATCATAAAATATTACTTATATCTGTTGGATAGACTGAGGTATATTCAATATATCAGGGTTTTTATGGTCTTTCTTTGAGTGCATTAACATTCAACATACCCTCATTAGTTTTGCTTTCAGATTACATTCCTGCTTTCCAAATTAAAGGCTAACTTGCTTCTTTGATTGACAGATTAAATTATCTTATTTCTTTGCCTTTTTGGAGAAGCTGGTAAAATAATTTTTCCTGGGGAGAAACAGGAATGTTTTGGGTTTTTTTTTTCACTTAGTCTGAGAAGGGAAAAAAATTATTTATCTTCAGCATAACTTTTTGTTACTAAAAGGAAAGAAATGCCCCCTGAAGTCCACCACTTTATGCCTTTTAGCTTAATGATACAAACGTCTTCTGAGGTACAGAAGTGTAAACTTATTAATAGCATTTCAGTTCTCTCTGCTGAAGGAGCCTGGGGGAAAGAAAAATTAATGTAGAATATCTGATTCTAGCACTGAAGTTTACATCTTAAACCAAATTATAACATCCAATTGTATACAATCTTTATATCCTGAGTTAGGATTTCTCTCTGTTCATTCTGAAAGAGGCTTGATCTTAGCTGGCTTTACGCCTTTCCACTTCTGTCATGGCTTATTTTTGCTTTAAAAGGTGAGAGGCTGGAAAGTGGTATTTTAAGGTAGGTTTGGAGAACATAAACAAGTCTTTATGAATGTAGCAAATACATTTGACATATAATATATGAGCAATATAATAAAGGAGTATTCTAATGTAGACAAGACTAATATATCTACACAAAAATTAATTAAAAATAACATATTCAAATAATAAACCTAATTAATTTCCCCTAAGAGTCAAAAGCAACCCATCATCAAGTAGAAAAAATAGCCTACAGATATATTACAACCTAATTTTACTGAAGAATTCTAGTGTTTAGATTTACTTCTAGGTTTCAGATACACAGGTTCTCATGGAGTAGCAAACAGTTACAATGCTATAGCAGGAGACTACAATTTCAAATGTGTCCCTGTTTAATGATGTGGTACATTATTATCTAACACACTGTTATTCGTGAAAAAGGCATCAGTGATGTGGCACATGTATTATAGAAGAAGAAGCCAAATGAGAAGAAATCAAGTGCACAGTTAAACTAAAGTAGATGCATACATTGATAGGCACTGAAGTGAAGTTCTACCAAGAAACCCCCTCTAAGTTGCTGCAACACAGAAGTCATAAAAATTCATGTGAATAAACTTATCTATTGAGAGAAACCCACATAAAGCCAAGAATATACACCATCCATACATCAGACATGGATTTGTCTGAAAGAAAAATCACAGAAGGGTTTATCTGAAAAAGAAATCCTTTTCTGTGCTCAATGTCTGATCATTTCCCCTTAAACCTCTGAGTAAATCCTTCCTGGACTCCATTTAATGCCTGAAAGAAGAGAACAGATAGATCCACTATCTTTACAAAATAAATGAAAGTTAAAGAAGCCTTTGTTTGGAACCTCATCTCCAACAACCACTGCAGCAAATGGGATTTTTTTTCTATTTGAATTCTCACTTTATCTGATTTACACTTCTCTTTTGCTTTAATCACTCCTTAAAGCATTTTAAAACAGTTAAAAATAAAGTACCTCAGCAAATATTCAGCTAAAATTTGACATAACATCATAGTAATTGCAAAAATATCTACAATATTTATGATTTCTGGCAAGAATCCTCTCAATCCTTTAACACTTAGTAAAGTGACTGTGCACTGCAGTATATCTCCTATATCAATAAATGATTCAGAAACAGATGGCATAAGTTTCATAAATATTTCACACAAAAAAGCCATGCCAATGTTTTTCCTTATAAGGAAAAGACAGCCTTAAGCAACCCCGGGTGCTAACTTTAGAAGCATTATTTTGGAGAAAAACAACCTTTAAGAAAAGTAGATTTTGTGCCATTTTTAGCATGATGGGCCAAAGGTCACTTTGTGTTGTATGGGGTTGTTCAAGACAGCTGCCTGTTCAGCTCTGACTTGTAAATGCCTGCTCATCACACCAGAATATTTAGCAAACTGTGACCTTCATGATCACCTTTTCCATTCTCTCCCATCCCTTTCCCCCATCCAGGTGCATGAGAAGTAGGAGCAGCAGTAACACTCCTGCATTCTGCTGTTAATTCAGAATCCTAGACGCTGCTTTTTACTCAGCAAAAAGCACAAGCACTTCCTATAAATTGCTTGATGATGAATTGTATGGAAGTATGTACCATGAGGGTAGGAAGATGTAAAGGAAACCTGAACTGTGAAGACAGGTGAAAGAAGCACTAAGGAAGTCACCAGCATTGTGCGGATGAGAACCTCCCCGGACACGTTTCTGCCAGAACTCCAAAAGTCACCATCCAGTCAGGACCTGCAAGGACCCACATGAGCCCACCTGTGCAAGGTGGTCACAACACAACCGTCAGGTCTGACATCTCTGTTCCTAGACAGAGCTGTGAAAGACCATGACCTTTCTCCCAAGACTGCAGAAAGCTTCTAATGCCATTTCTACCCACGAAGTTCCAGAGTAGTACCTGCACAGACAGGTAAGCAGCACTCAAGCCTGCATGGATCAGAACTGACAGCATTTTTGGGCACAAGCTAAAGGACAGTGGCCTCATGGATTCCCTCTAGCCTTCAGGAGCCACGTCCCACTTCTGCATCTATTCCCCCTCTCTCAGAGGGCCAGAAGTGAGGTTTTGCTAAGAAAGGCCATGATTAAACCAAACAGAACATCTCCACAGGTAGGCAGTCACTACGTTCTACTGTTATCCCCTCACCTGTGCCTTGACTTGAGCCCCTGAAGCAGCCGGCAAGCCCGACCCTCCCACACTGGGTCCTGCAGGTCCTGCATGCTCATCCATGCAGCTGTGGGCTGCGACAAGAGTGGGACTCAGAAGTCCTCACCAGTCCCTACAGTCAAAGGTCAGTAGACTTCATCCTAAAGTCCAAGTAAAATGGTACAATAAAACATATTCAAATACGCCCTTTAAAAGGCCATTTTGGTTAAAAAAAAAAAAAAAGCTTCTAGCAGTCTAAAAAGTCAAATAAAACACATTCCAGCCACAAGCGGGTACATGGAAATGATTATAGCCAAAGACAAGAGGGGAAGCACAAAGAGCTGAAGTGTCACAGCCACAGAAGCATCTGGCGAGGCTTCCAGAGCAATAGCCTAAACCAGCTCAGTCCTTCGCTGCTCTGAGGCCTGAAGCCAAATTCCAGAAGAAGAGCATTTCCTTTTTTTCCATAATCCCCAGACTACCCTCCAGAGCTCACCAATCCTTGAGAAGGAGTGGTTCATGAACACCAGGAATTCATTACCAAGAAGCATTCAGTGGAAGTCTAGAGGGTGCACGCACGGTTCGCAATTCTAGCCCTCTGCTTCAGGTAAACATATTAAATTCTGCTCCACAGATAACAGAAAGTATTCATAAGAATAAATGTTCTAGAGTAAAACACCCATTTAATAAGCTTCTTAGGTCCACCATTTCCATACAATATCATAATTGCTAGACTTCGATGAAAACAAACATTTCATGTGTTAAAAATATTGCATATTTTATATAAGTAATATCAGTCTTTAATAAGTCATATTACTCTACCCTCAGACACACGGTGTGGACTGTGGGGTTGTCCTATGCAGGGACAGGAGTGGGACTCTATGATCCTTGTGGGTTCCTTCCAACTCAGGACATTCTATGATTCTACGATTCCAATTCTAATTAAAATGTAAATCTTGTAACAGGCTCACTTACTGGATGTTTGGCTGAAAGTCTGCCAGTTGCAGTTCCTGTCTGATTCCACGTAGAAGAAATAAAACCCTGTAGTCAAGTAAAGTACAGAATTCAAAACAAAGGATAAATGCATACATCTAAATTTTATTTAATGTAAATATCAGTAATAGAAACTCACTGCAATCAAAAATAAATACTTTATAGTTTTCCATACATAGAAGTTCTGAAACTGTAAACACTGCAATCATTTCACATCCTTTTATGATTTATTTGAACTAACTGATTTTACAGGTTTTTTATATTTCTACCTTTCTCATGCACGTTCGCAGTCCATCCACGTAAGTTGATTTCATCTTATGAACCTAAATTACATAAAAATTTAGGTAAATGCTCATTTATAAAAATAACAGATTTTTCAGATTACAGATCTTAATTTCCAAATGCTTATTAACTTGTTTTGCAGCCTTTTCTTAAGAGACAGTTTTATCCTAGTAATTAATGTGTGTATATTCACTAATAGCTTGACCTATTAGCATAAGTAAGGTAAGTGCTAAAGCCATGTGTTATATGCTAAAGCCAGACGTTTGCAGATACTCATAAATGAACTATTGGAATTTATTGTTTTACATCTTATATCCCCAGGTCAATAAACTACACAAAAAAGCCACATACACACACAAAAAACCCACCACCAACAACAACGAAAAACCCACCACTACTTCATTTTCTCCTTTAAATCTTGAATATTTATCCACTGAAAACCCAAACATTATGTGTGAAGGCAGAGTAACTAGGTTGTTTGGGATTTTCAGGAGGCTCGTCACCTTAGAAAAACCATCGCTAGTTATGGCCTTTATTTTCTGCAGTGTATTTCCTCAAAAATCAAAAAATAAATGTTTTGCCCTAAGACTTTGTTTTATAGCACCAAACAAATTTAACAGTGAAGTTTTCTAATTGTTTTTGCAAAAGAGTTTTTTGCTAGCTAGAATATAACATAGTGCAAAACGGAAGTATAAACATGACATTTTAAAATGCTTAAATACCTACAGTTTCAAAATTTAAATGAAAATTTGAATGAATTTACATTAGATCCAACTTTAAAAAATTTATTTAGCCATGAATATGTTATCTTTCTTGCTAATTTTGCTTCAGTGCAACTACAGTATGTGAAAAATATCAGCTCACCTGACGGTATTCTAAAATTATCTTAGGCAAAGGATGAAGATCTTGCAATTTATTTAGCTGCAAAATAAATAATGTGAATTTCTGGTTTACTTTTCTGTTATATTATCTAACAATCTAAAATTTAACTCCCATCATGGAGTGCGACTTCCATTTCTGGCACGAGTAAACGAAGCGCGATTAGTACAATAGAAAAATAAATCAAGATTGTTAGGAAAACTGTAGACAAATGACAATTTCACTGGAATGTAACTTAGAAGTTTTGCTAAATCTTGCAGAAGGTTTTAAATCCCCTCCCCATCTCACCACAACTTCCGAGGTGGACACGAGTTGTTGTATTTCAGTTCTGTGAACTTTCTCACACAGTGTGTGCAGTTTTAACTTTTCAAATAGTACCTACAGTAAGAAAAAGCCCATAAGACAAATGTTTCAGTGTTTCAAGTACCAAAAGAGAAAGGAAAATTATTTGGTGCCTGCACTTAAGTCTAAAAAACAGATTTCAAGGAAAACAGACTAACACAGAATTGAAAAGACCAAATCTTTAGTTTCGAGCTATCGACAAAGTAGTGTTTTTTTTACTAAAATCAAGTGCATAACATATAAATACATTCAAGTAGAGATTATCCAACATTGCCAGATTTATGAAAAACTGATATGTTCTCCATTAAGATCAGAAAACAAGATAATTATCAAAGAAAAAGAATTCTGAAGTTGTAAGAACTATTGTATATGTTTTCGAATTCTTCTGTACCAATAACAATTTACAGAACTGACAACTTACATAATAACAGTAGTATAAATATTACCTCTCTCAGTTGATGACTGCTGGTCAAAAGGAATCGTTCTCCAGCAACTTGATGAGCTTCCTGCTCAAGCTCTTTGAGTCGCAACTATAAATTAGTACATCGCAATTATTCTGTTTACATTGTCATTTTCTTTCATATTCTGCTACTTCCTAGGTTAACAAGTATATTTGACTTATACTTAAGAAGTGGGTACTTGATAATGTGTAGTCATCACTAGCTACCAACATTTGTTTTAACACATTGCTTATATACTCAATCTATATTTCTTCATGATCTGGGAAGGGGATTTACTGTAGTAAAAAGTGCCAAAATTTCTGGGAAAATAATTTAGCTTAGTGAATACTACAGAGATCTGTGAGAAACAGACCTACACAAACTATTCTGAAAAACTAATAATCTCCAGAGCACTATGATAATCTAGTCAGATTTTATGCTACAAAATAGGGTTCTCTTATAGCTATTTTTATCAACAGGAAAATGGCAAACTGAAGTCTCAGAACACATAAGTTGTAAAGAGTGTTTTATTTACAGAGACAGACAGAGAGATCTCTTGCTTGTCAGGAAGAAGGTTACTGATAACCGTAGGTTCAAAAAGAGTCATAGTCTTTACGACACACAACCCAAAAGGACCTGTGCATTTTGCAAAGCAATTTCAGTTCTGGGGTAAGGCTAAAGAAGCAAATGTCTCTTTTTTGCTTGCCTAAATAAACATAGAAGTATCCTAAAATGTAAATAGCACTAATTATAATAATAAAAATACTAGAAACCCCAAACTGTCATGTAAAACTTGATAAAACAAAAAGATTCCTCCTCTTTTTAATCCGTTGTACTCAGTCAAAGGAGAAAGATGATACTATGTAATTTCCAAAAGAAAGATAAAGGTAAAATTTACCCCCAGAATCTCTGATGTTTTTTTCAGTTCTTGTTTGTTCACATGTATTTTGTGTGTTTCCATCACTGTAAATAAAATTATATACTGAGAACACTTAAAACTGACAATTTCAATCTTTCATGCTTCTTAGGCTGTGAAACAGAAACTCAAACTGTTGTGAGGCTACAATAACATTTAGTATTGTTAGGTATAACATTCTACTTGAGCACAGTCAGTAGCTGCATGAAAATGGTGAAGATTCATATTTTGAACCGAAGTCTCATACCTGCCAGAATTTTGATAAGTGGAAGCTCTAATGTGCAAAATAATTTCCACAAACCTTGAACCTGTAAAGCAAGATACAAATAAATTCTTCAGTATCAGCCAATTTTAATCTTAAAACATATAATAGTGTCATTACGTGGATCTATTTTCCAGTAAGCAGTATTTCACTTTTTGTACAATCCCTTTTTACATGACAACACTGCTCGTGGAATGAAATACTACTTAGTGTGAGTTATAATATCTAAATGCTGCAGTTCATTATCCCTTCATTTTGTGTGGAATAGCAATACATTTTTTAATAGTAATAATTTTTGTACAGGAATAGTAATAAAGAAATACACATAACTGATTTTTCTAAACAGTTTATTTTCAGAGCAAGCTCCTTAATAGAAAATACAGTTATCCCTCTTTCTTCACTTGAACAATTAAGGAAACATTTGGAATTCACAATTTTGTTTTCATTAGGAAGAAAATAAATGATGGGGCTATGTACCTAATTCAGTTACCAAAAACAAGTCTGTTTTTTCTCCAACCACTGAAGCAATCAAACAGTAACAATTGTCTAAAATCTCCCGTAGACTGGCTCTCGGTGTTTCTGTAATTTTGGTGTTTCCCTGTTGCCTTCCCACATTGTTTCATCACCCTGCTGGGCCACTTAGATATCCAGATTAATGTGGCTCCATCAACTAATGGCCTACCTAATTGCTACCATCAATCTGAAGGAAAACCCCTGTGATGTACCTTCCACTAGAATTCCATGTCCCTGAATTCTGACACTTTTCCAGGTATGTGATTACAGGGAGAAAATAAACACACACACACACGCAAAACCAAAACAACAACAACAAAACCCACAGCAACAAACCAACCATCAAAAGACTAAAAGACTTCTTGAGATACACTCTGAACTGCAATGAGGCCTACAACAGAATGGAATATTTCAGTCAGATGGGACCTACAATGACCATCTAGTCCAACTGCCTGGCCATTTTAGGGCTGACCGAAAGCTAAAGCATTGTCCAAATGTCTCTTAAATACTGACAGGCTTGGGACACCGACCACCCCTCTGGGAAGCCTGTCCCAGTGTTTGACCAGCACTGGGCTAACACAACCTAGAGCAATAGATATGCTGAGAGCTTTTTGTACCCAAGGAATACATCAAAAAACCCCTCAGCTACATTCTGTTTTAACTCTGTTAACACTTTTTTACAGTTTCATACAGCTTTAAAATATCAAAAGTCACAATAGTCCAAATATTTCCCATTCTTAGACTCTTCATTTAAATATTTAGTTAACTATTACAGAGAAAAAGTTTCTTCTAAAGATTAACCTTGGGACTAATTATTTCCTCCTTCTGGGAAAAATGGCAAATTTGAGGGACAACTCTATTTTAAATATTGACCAGCACTGTAAACCAATAAGGACTGAAGCCTTCTGTTTAACTTTAGTAGAGATTCTGATCTGAATGAGAAGCACATCACTAACTCTCTTTAATTCATGATAATTCAGAAGTTATATCTGACTAATTACTTCCTGTCTTACCTGTAAGTCATGAGCAAGGTCCATCATTACATTATAAAGCTTCTCCAAGTTGACACCTAAGTTTTGATACTGATTATAAATAAATTTTAAAAAAAATCAAGTGTTAATGCTAACATAAAAATATTTCTTATATATTTTTAAAGGGATTAAAACTATGTAAGTACATTTTTCTGTATCTCGTGCTATATTTAACATTTTACTAACGTTCTTAGACCTCTGGCAAACACAATTCATGAACAGAGCAGCACAGATCATTAATATTCAAGATGTTCTCTAGCCTTTGTTTACATTTTGTGCAGTCTCAGTATAAGGAAATAGTATCACTACACCACCTTTAACACTGAAGTCAGAATTCTACTACTACTTGTAAAATGTAGAAATGTAGAAATTCCTTGCCATTTTCCTTCTCCTGCCAGCACTGCCCTCCCTGTGTGCCTGAACTATTCCCTTCCCTTCAGTTCCGTTGGCTAGAACACTGTTTTGAAATGTGTAGAGACACTGAGAACATGGTCTCTAGCTCCAGGAACATGATCACTAAAGGACAGGGAAGTTTCTACTTGTTATCAGATTTACACTCCCCTCCAAGATTGCACAGAAAATGAAGGCAATGCTTCAGCTTCAAAGAAATATTTTGTAAAGAACAAAATGAGATTCTATCATCCAGAAGAGTATATGCAATGTAACTAGATGTGGTGTCACTCTGCTACACTGGATGTCATTAAGCTACGAATTATGGCCTAAACCAGAAAGACTACGATTGAAATTGTTGCCAAGAATGTTTTCTTAAGAACAGGTCTGATGTCAGAATATTATGGTCCTCCAGGGCTTTCAATCTGCCCAGCCAGAACAGCAGTTTTTTTGAAACAAAAGCAGTTCAGAATAATCAAAGTGGTTGGGAAAATCTACGAAATCCTTCCTACAAGAAGGTCTGTACAGTCTAAACAGATCTCCAAACTAAAGGTTTTTCTAAAATAAAAACAAATAAATTAATATCAAAATTAATGGACAGGGGAGGATCATCCTGTTTCTTCAGGGAGGTAAGAACCCTTCTGAGTTTGTGAGAAGGTATCTCTGGAGATCTTTTTCCAGCTGAATAGGGTCTTTGCAGGAATTGCTCCCTGAGCTGGATGCCATTATCTCCTCCTTGTCTTCAGGACAATTCTCAGAACCTCTTGGTTTTGTTTCTAGGGAATGAGTGCAGGCACTCACTGAGACACCAGTATATGTAGACACGTAATCCTGTGCCCTCACAGTGCAGAAGTCAGCTGTAAATCAACACATAAACATAATTCATTCTCCAAACTGTGTAAAAATCTGCCTCGTATACAACACTCTCAATTTTGGCCTACTGTTTGCAAAACAGCCCCATTATCTCAAGAAAAACAGAAGTCTGGAACCAAAGCATTACCACAGATGCAGACTGACAAGAGCAATGCTTCATCCATTATTTGATGCAAACAGAATGCAGAAGAAATCCAAATTACTTGCTGTTGCACAAACACAATAGAACCAGAACTGACTGAAAATTAGTTTCTATTAGGACAAATTATAACACATCATTGCTACTAAGGCAAGCATTCTGGTACACAGCTGGGGAAGAACCATCATAGGAACTTTATTGTATTGGTCCAACTAATTTTTAAGAGAAGAGAAGTACTGAACGTAACAGAAGCGTGGGAGACACTTATTAGCTACAGGAAGTTACATTTCATGCTAAAAACAGAATTACCCCAGTTCTGGGCTAATCTCTGCCGCAGACACATTTTCCTACCACATACCATAAAACAGCAAGGGCACTAGTGTTGGAGTCTTTCAGAACACACTTAAGCCTGGACCATAGTTGTTTTTATCTTGAAATGACCATATTACTCAGAGTAATAGCAGACAAAACTAAATAGATTTGACACCAGCTGATGTCTGTTAGTGGGAAGCATGTCCCAGCACAGCCCCAGCAGCAGAAAAGAGTTACAGCAGGGTAATGAATCCCCCTGACAGCCCATGCAGGTCCCCCACCTGCTCAAGAGCTGTTAGTCTGTACAACTTCAGCATTGGTAATTTGTGAGCAGACAATACAGACACTGCACAGGCTTCCCGTCTGCCTACAGCAGACTTGAACACTGCAAGACTGAGAAACAGTCAGCCCTTGAAGGCAGCATGCAGAAAGTTCTCTTTAAAGCTGAAATATCTAGATCCACTGGTGATCACCCTTGTTTTATAACAGTCTAGTCCTATCAGTGTGGAATTCTCTCTACCCCAGGCAGATTAATTTAAGCAGGGCCATACTGCAGTGAAAAACCATCAACCTGTCTCCAGTAAACCTTGTCCATACCCACTGGTTCTGGAACAAACAAGCTGCCTGTGAAATACTACGCTCTCAGCAACAGACAGCTCACTTGATCCCATTCTTGCGGCAAAAGTGAGCCCAATGATGAGCTTCAATTGACACCAAGATTTCTCATCAGCAAATGCACCCATGACAAGAGCAGCATGATGTTTAGCACCCGTTTCAGCAAAGGTTTCAAGGTATATGTACTATGACCTCTTTCATGAAGCCTTTTGGCACAGCATCAAATATACAGCAAGTAGCACCTATTCCGTGCTAGAAGGGTGTGTGGGTGAGTAGCAAAATACAGAATAAACCAGCAGTCATTCCAAGTACTATGCTGGGTAGACAAGATTGGGACAATACAGAGGGAGCTTAACTGACGTGGTGGGGCACAAGACATGATATATCACCTGGCCTGGATCCCTCTGAGAGTACTCAACTGTGAGGAACCTACCAGTAAAATCAGAGTAAGAAGGCTGAAGTGATAAATCTGGCAAAGAGCTAGGAGTCACAGAAAGAACTGGGACGTGCTGAGCAAACAGAGAAGCCAAAAAAAAGTGGGAGAGTCCAGGGAATAAATTAATTGCATAAGGAATGGGAAGGAATAAACACAGGATGTTAGAAGGAGGTGTTAACCAAGACTTGGGTGAACAAGTCAGCATTAAGGCTCTGGAGATGGTTGGGGCAAGGAAACAAGCTAGACTTGAAATAGGGTGGGAAGGAAATAAGATTTCACTATTTAACTCAGAGCTGGGAATCAGGATGATGAAGTTAAGAAATTATAACAAAGAACAGATGTGATGTATGAAGAACAAAAGACTGAAGTCAAGTTAAGGGAAGAGACAAGATTAAGGATGCTGACTCACAGCAGGGGATATCACGTACAACAAGTTTATAGTTCCTGCCTGTTTTCCTGTCTGTTCCCTACACCAATAACTTAATTCGTGAACAACTGCAGTTTACAGCTGGTGTTTTACAGTAAATAGGCTGTTTTTTCTCAGAAATGCGTGTATGTGATGATACAACTGACCTCTGCCCACGCTCAAAGCCCACTGGACATCAGTGGATTTGTCTCCTAGAAGCCCTATCATCATATTACAATACTTGTGTCTGAATAGCCAAGGCCGCTGAAAAGTGAAAGGTTTTAAAAAAAACACAGTCGGGTTGCTGCACATCTATCATTCAAATGACCTCCGAGGGCTAATGCAGACAGAGTAGACCACCATCGCCCAAAATACAAATACCAACATTTTATAACATTCAGTATACAAGTTCGAACAGACATTACGACATTTCTATAGTAACAGGAACAACTTCTCAAAAAATTCATTTAGCATTCTCTCTCATTGAGAACAAAAATTCACACATTCTTCATATACATGCTTGAAGGTTCACATCTGACTCCCTGCTGTTCCTCAGCCTATGATGTATTATCTTTATCAGCTGTGAAATTCAGCAAAATTATTAATAACAATTAACTAAGTATAGGCTACAAGTTCACAGGAATTAGAGAACACGGCATTGTAAGTTTTGCAAAGGAAAGCTGGAAATCAGGTTGCAGGAAGGTGGAAAGAAAAAAAGGTCAGATTATATATCAATTGTTACTGAACTTTATGGTTTTGAAGTAGAGTTTCACAGCTGTTCCTGGAGAACGTGATCCCATCTTGGTAGAATGCAGTGAACCCTTCCTTTCTCCCCTTTCTTTAAAATTAGATCTCCAAAAAGTAGCATTAACATAATCATTTTCTTCCATCAGAAAAGCATTATCTGTAGATTTTTTGCAATATTTCATAAGCAAAAGCAAATACTTCATCATTTCCTTCCCCTTTTAACCCAACCACTATTTCAAACAAACTACTTACTGATGTGTTTCTCAAAGGACCTGTATCTGTATTTACTGCTTCCATAGAAAAAGGCTTTTCAAAATATTTCTGTATTAAGCATTCAAAAGAGGGAACTGTGTCGCTGGGGTTTATCAGCCATGCTGCAATCCTGGGATCTAACACGACACTATCAGCAACTACAAAAAAAGTTATTTCTGACAGTCAGAATATTTAAATTAGCTCCCATACTGAGAAATCCATCTAAAGCTTGGCCCATCTTTCCTGTAGACACGCATCATAAATAGCATTTACATTATGAAAATGCTAAACATTGAATTCACAGCTGGAACAAATGGTCAATATCATAACTGTATCGGATTAAGTTCAATATTTAATATTTTTGAAGAGCATCTTTTGTGGGTGGTTTTAGTTTTGTTTTTGTTTCATTTTTTATTATTATTTTGGTTGTCTTTGGGTTTTCGGGGGGGGTTGTGGTTTTGGTTGTTTGGGGTTTTGGGGGGGGTTTGTATGGTTTTGTTTTTACGAGTATTAAAATGTAAGTAAACCTTTCGTTCTTAAGATTAACTGTAAAAGCCTCTCTCTTAACACTGAAAAATTTCAAACTGCAGTTTTTCTTGTGACACCTTCAAGATGAGGAGGGACATACAGAACTGAGACAGAACAAAGCTGGAAGGAGTGAAGCAAAACCAGCTCAAGCTGGGATGAAGTGAATGGAAGAGTCTGCTGATAAAAGCATGCTTTCCTCAAGATTGTGAGAGAGTCCTCAAGTCCTGACCACCTACTCTGAAACATTAGTGAATCCCAATGGCAAAGCATGCCATATTATACTGGTACCTGTATGCATTCCACCGGTTAGGACACTAGTTTGAGAATGAGATCAATCATTCAAGTGATTAATGACGTAGACACAAATTTCAGTGTTTGCTGGATTTACAATGAAGGGACTTTTTACCTTACAAAAGGCAGGGAGTTTGTATTTTGCTGGTGGTGGTTTATTTTTGTTTGGGTTTTTTGGTGTTTGTATTTGGTTGGTTGTTTTTTTACCTTAGCAGAAATAATAGGTGAAGAAGGATCAACTTCCAAAGTTTAAAAAAAAACAAGATAAGAATTATTTTGTATACTAGAAACTTCAGATGCAAATCCTACTCATCAGACAAGATATAATCTAGATCTAGCATTTACTGTATGTACAGGTTACAAAACTGTCACTAGGACTAGTATGACGTTTCTTCCTGCACTTGGCACTCCCAGGGCTAAGTGTCTTTTGTGTAGATCTTCATACCAGATTCTAAATCATCATCGGTTTACTGTGATTTACTGATTAAACTTTTCAGATGCTGAACACAAGCTGAAGACTCTCTGTATAGGGAGTCCTTCCTGAAAAGTCACACATTTTTGTAATTCATTCAGCAGTAAACCAATACATAGAACCAAGAAAAAAAAATATATTTACATCTTAAATTTTCTGTTTGTAGTTGCTTTAAATCTATACGAAAGAGTATTATTTGTTTCTATCAAAAAAACCGAGGACCCATTTATTCAAGTGATTCCTAATTCTGACAACAACGAGTACCTCTGGAATTTATTTTAGCCTTTTCCCTTAAGCAGAGAAAGTTTTTCTAGGGAACATGAAACATGAAGCAGTTTGACCTTTTCAGCTATAGCCAGGACTGTGTTGAGAGCTTTTGTTTCCACTGGATGCTGTCCTTAAATTATTCAATTATTTGATTCCCACTCTCAGAAGAAATGCATCACCTTGACATGCCAAGCCTCTGGTCACAACCTTCCCCAAGTAGGGTGTTCTTTTCCATGGTACTAAAACTCTGTCTTCCAATATATTATTTAACCACCAATCTAGTTACTTGTACATCTAGTGATTTTAACAGAAACATCAAAAGCACAGAGATTTTAGGATTAAATCATAGATTAGATTAGATAGTTACCTTGTTTCCAGCTAATTTCATTACCATAAACTTGAAGTAGAGTCCTCAGGAAATCTTTTGCATTGAAGCAAATAATCGGAACTTTGCAATGTAGCATTTGAAACAACACTTGCCTGCACAGAAGTAGTTCATTAACACACACACACACACAATACTGCTACTAGATTTAGTGAATCTGTTTACTTCATACATTTGATTAGCACCTAATACTACAGTTAACACAAGACATTTCTTTATTCCTGTAAGAACAGAATACTGTATTTGAATATTAAATTCTCAGCTCAATAATACCTGAAGCTTCATTCTAGAATAAATTAAACATTCTAGCAAATAGGCCTTATCACACATTCATAAAGAAAACAAATCCGTATTTGACACTCAAAATTAAATGCAATCTTCATCTGAAACAGCAGCTGGCATCCTCGTAACGCTTTAATATACCAAAATAGGATCACAGAGGCTTCTGAATTAATGTAGTATTGTAAAATAATGATTTTAAAGTTACTAGGCAATCTAAATTTCCATAATTGCCTAGTGTTATGCTAGTATGCTTCATCTTTTGTCACATTATTCCATTCCTCTTGAAAGTGTCTATAGTTCCCAAATTGATGCTATTTTAAATAGATTTTACCAATTATACATATCAGTATATAGATTTTACTAATTATTTGTGTCATGTTTTATAAGCTCTATTTTGGGTAATATAGAAAAATAATTTTTATAGAGCTTTCAAGTTCATCTATCTTTGATGGTATGCAACCATAGTACCAAGTTTTAAGTTTTTGGACATATTAGAAATGGTGTAGGACATAAGGTAGGCCATATAAGCGTAGATCCACTATGAAACAATTGCTCTATTCTTACGATAAATAATTACCTATAGGTTTCATCTAAATGCTAACACACTTACTCAACTTGTTTATTATTGAATTTATACTGTTCATATATGCATGCTTTATTGATATTCTATTCTCAATTCAGAACAATCTATATTCAAGCTAATAAGAAGTTATTAAACGAGTTGTCATATAACTCCAATATTACAGCTGCATAAATGCAGGTAAGTGAAGCGATTTGTTTCAAGCCACAGTGAGGCAGTGGCAGAGATGTGACTGAAAACCAAGTGTAACATCTTGAAAATGAATGCTTTGGAACTTAATAATCCAATTCAGCAGTTTACAATAAAGCAGTTATTACTGAAAGCCATAAAATATTCTAATGAAGTTTTAACGTGCAGCTATGATATCTAAGAATCAGTTTCAGTTCTCATTTCTCCCTTTACGGGATACTATTTCAAAGTTAATAGTATGGAATAAAAATAGATTTTGTTTATACTAACTGGAAGCTTAAAACATCATCCAACTTTTTAAATTTAGTCCAAACAGATACATAAAGTATTTACTTCAAAAATTCACTTTGTAATTTTGATGTGACATTATTACTCAATATTAGGAAAACTTCATTCAGGATCTCAAAGGCCGTTAAAAAAAGCCTGTTGTGCTCAAAAAAAAATTATGAAATATTAGCTCAAAAAAGGATGTTTACGGTAATAATGTCCACCAAAAATATATTAGATAAGTGTAGTTCAGTAAATAGAAGACACAAGAAAGATCAACCTGGAAAAATAATATTTTTTTGTCATATAGCTGTAAGCTGTTCATAAAAGATTCCTAGGTGAATGTAAACAGCTCCTACCAGAACCCCAACTTAGTTCAGCAGGGCTGCAGTTAGTGATATGCTGACCCAAAGGAACAGCCTATTCTTATTTGGTTTATATTAGCCCAGGCTTGACACAGAACTAATACAGTTAATATGAAATTCAATGAGCTTGACATATAAGGAGATTAAGCCTGTGCCATGTAACCAACACCACTGTTGCTAAAAGCATATGTAAAGCCAAAGAGTATTTTTTCCTACATACTCTCACCAAGCAAATTTCTTGTGAGCCTGTTGTTCTTGTTCCCAAAGAGATGACCATTCGGTTTTTAAATAAATTAATTTATCATCTTCATTAGCAGCATTCCAAGTACAGTCAGTTGAAGAGTAACTGGGAGGACATGGGTAATTGGTCTGATTCTTCACTAAGACAACAACTCCTTTTACGGATGAGGTTAAGACCTGTTAAGTATAATTACAATAGTGTTTCCTCTGACAGATTTCATGCAGTCTTATAAAGAAAATTTCCCAAATATTTTACAATATGAATCCTATTATGCACACTAGAGTTACTACATACACCATTGACACAGTACAGGAACATGCAAGTGTTTCAGCCTTGAAACACAAATCCAGACACAGACATGTTAAAAGCAGGAAAAACATACTCGAATTACACAGCCTCACTTGAAGTATACACATACCCATTTAGCCCAAGCAGTTTCTTTTTTAAGTTTTACTTGGTAACTAAAAGTAACATGTAGTCAGAAATATTAAGGTTTACATTTATATTTTGGTCAGCAATAATACACAGAAGTGACCAAGGTTCTAGGCTTCTGAGGAACACGAGTTTGCGTTTGTCAGTCACACGCACAGTCTGAATGGTTCTAAAAAACTGACTAAACAAAACACATCATCCACTAACCTGCTCCGAGTTGAGCTGCGAAGAACCATCTTGAAATATCATAGTAGTTACAAAAGCCACTGCCTTTTCTATAGTTGCAAGCAATTTTCTTTTTTCTTCACATCCCAACCTCCTGATATCACAAGGATAGTTTTCAGAAGGCTCTGTCTGCCCAGAAGTACAGTTGTATCTTCTTTCCTGTGAAGAAGTGTAGATCTTTACAGGCAGTCTTCTTGTTTTCTCTGAACAATGTATCGGCACATCTTGCTTTCTTTTAAGGGGAGCAGCTATCTTCTTTTCACCATCCTTTTGGTTTTTTGCTTCTACTGAAAGATTTCTTTTACTATATCCCCATGTTGGCAAGTCTAAATCCTGGAAACAGCTCACTGGTTTGGTATTTTGACAGCCACGCATTTCATTGGTATGTACTGTCCTGGCTATCTGACCAGCAGTAGTTTTTTCAGGGCTGGCAGATATTTTTAATAAGTCAATTGTGGAATCATGAATCTCCTGGAAAAATTGGAAATTTTTTACTGAACCAGTTATTCAACTTACTAGGAAAAATACAAATAAATGTACATGAGCTAATTTAGATATGCTTTTCAGGAAGTGGTGTTTTATTAAAAAATATTTATACTAACAAAAAGTCAGTTTAGAAGAACCACATTACATTAAACAAAATACAATTATTTATCAGTAAAGATTATTTTGTTGATTTATATTGCTTACATCCAAACCCACCAGTTTTCTTAATCTAACTTTAGTCCAACACTAAAAATGGCAAATTAACAACTGTAAGATGCATCTAGTCCAGTAGTCTGTCTTCTATAGTGACTGGGTTACTAGCGATCTTTGCCTGAAGAGAGAAGAGACCATTTCCATCCTCAACTTCAATATTCAGAACTTTTTTCATGACAGCTCAGTTTACTAAAGAACTTTTAGAAGGGCACCATAATGACTGCTTCGGAAATTCAAGCACACCGAGTCAACTGGATTTCCACCAATTTCTTCAAACAACTTACAAGATGTAAAAATATACATGAAAGATGCAATGAAGAAGTATTATGAGGTATGTGAATAAGTAGTCTATTCTGTTTAATCCACTATGCCCAGAACAGCTTTCCTACTCCAGATAGTCCCTGGATCCCTTTACGGCAGCATGCTATTAAATAGTATTAAGCAGAAGTTGCATGGTAATTTTACGACTCTACTTCATCCTTGATTTCCTTCAGAAATTTCCTTGATATGCCACTGGTCCCAGTATTTTCTTGTTGTTTATTTTGCTAGTTTCTTCTACAGCCTCTTGAGCTGAGATAGAGTCTCTGTCTTGATTTCATAAACAATGACACTGGACTGGCAACCCTTCCAAGATTCCCCAAGGTAAATGTGTATTTAACTATTTACAGATATAGAAAGTTGTATCTTCCCTCAATACTCCTCTTATGCCTTGTTCATCAACATGTCTTATAGGAGCTGGCAAGTTTTTGATTCCTGAGGCATTTGAAAAAAAAAAAATGTATTGCTAGTGATGCATTTGCAAGCTGCTTCTCAGTTTATTTGCACTATACTATTGCATATTTACATTCAACTCACATGAGGCAACTATAAAAGAACAGAAATTCTTGTCAGTTCACCCTTTTGCATGATGGCGTTTTTAGCTATCTCCTTCATACTGTTGCTTAGCCATACTTTTTTTTTCCTGGACAGATTTTAGTATTCATTTCAAATTTCCAATATTCTTTTGAATAAATCTCTATACTACCTAAAAATGTTTGGTTCTCAGAGGGGATACCCATATATTTTCTTTTAAAAGTTCCTTCATTTTTATGTAATTTCCTTTTCTGAAATGAAGCGTTGATGTGGTGACTTCTCTAACTTTTAATGCCTCAGAAAGATTGTAGTCCCTGTCAGAGCATCTTTCAGCAGGAAGATTTTGAACATGATCTCACACAGAATCAAATAAAAAACAATTTCTCTTTTAAGTTGTCTAACTGTTGAACAAAGCAGTTGTCTCCTAATTTTTAATCTCGGCATCATACATCAGCCTAACATTCACCCACTCAGCTGAAAAGTAAGTGAAGTCTCTCATAATTACTATATTTTCTGCTCCTGTAATACAGCCAGTCTCCTTTGGTACCTCTGCTGTCATTACCACTCCAAAAACTAAGCCTTTCTCACTTCAAAAGAACCACAAGTTACTGCTCTGCAGGGCTCCCATCCGCTTCCCAAGATGACAGTTTTCACTGATTGAAGAATATTGTCCATCTCTATTCAACTGGTATTGACTGAGCAACCCAGGATGACAAAGCTCATTTTTTTTCCTGTTTTGCAATATTCCTCAACCCAGCTCCCATATTCCCAAACCTCAGAACTATGAAAAAGGTTTAGACTGCTTGAGACCATAGTCCACAGGTTCAGCTCTACAGCTAAAATACAATTAACAGGTTCTAAGTAAATAGAAAAAGGGAGCTAATAAGCTTTTCCTACTACCAAAATGAATAGTCTGAAACAAGACAAATCAATTTGACTTAGGCAACGCTAATAAAAAAGTGGACATTATAAAAAGTTACCGTAAGTGGAAAAATAATAGCACAGAAGGACCAAGTGCTTAAGAGCCGTAGAAGGACAGTTAATCCACTCGAGTGTATTCTTCAGTCAAACTGGAAATAGTTTTATTGTTTAACACAGTAGAATTTGAATTAGGACACTCAAGTAATTATAGAGTCAGGAATAAGCAATTCTCTTTTAAAGGTTCAAAAATAAGAACAAAGCAATTTAATTATCAAGTCAGAATAATACAGCTGGAACTACAATTAACCACAGAGAGAAGCAGCAGCTTCCAGGAAAAACTGATCTTCTACTAGAAATAAAGACATGGCTGGAAGTAGAGAAAACAACTCCCAGGATGCAGTTTCATAATTTATGTGCATGTAAGAAAATTTCACTAGATGCAGCGAGTCAGAATTAGCACCTCATCATCACAAAAAGAGGTTCCACTACTATCTATGTGCACCCACAGCTGCATGTTGATTTGTGAGCCAATTAAATTTGTAGGAAACGATCCCACCCCACAAAAACAACAAACTTTTTTTGCATCTTGGCCAACCTGAATTGACTTGCTGAAGTGTGCAACATGCACCACAGTCAGAGTAAGAAAGGTTGTGAAATTTGCAGCTGGGACAGGAGTATACTTGCAGTACCTACAACTCACCAGTTAACTCAACAGATCTTACAACCACAGCCTGAGCTGGGGCTACCCCAGTTATCCAGTCCCATTCTTGTACTGGCACTCACTCACATGTACCAAAACCAAATTCAGAGAGATGATTACTTTGTATTAGGAAATTAATTTTTTTGTTTAATTTTTCACATCAATCACCTCACTTTATGTAATGACAAGTACCAGCCTACGGAAGGACCAAAAACGTAAAACAAGGAAAAGCAGAAGAGAAGGAATAGGTGGCAAGACTTTGACTGGCTTACAGTGCTGCAAAACCACAAATTAAGGAGATTAATCTGTCCCGATTTCAGCTGGGATAGTTAATGTTCCTCCTATTAACTTGTAAAGTGCTAAGTTTTACATTTAGGATGAGAATAATGTTAATAACACATTGATGTTTTAGTTGTTGTTAAGCAGTGTTTACACCAAGTCAAGGACTTTTCAGCTTCTCACATTGCCCCACCAGTGAGGAGGCTGATGGGCCACAAGAAGCTGGGAGGGGACACAGCCAGGGCAGCTGACCCCAACTGGCCAGAGATATTCCATACCATATGGATGCCTGCTGGGTTAAACCACAACAAATCATAGAAGCAACACCCACAGAGCAGAAGAAACTGAAGTGCCACTAGCAACTCTGGAAAAGACAGAGTGGTCTTCTGCAGGAATACATCCAGGTAACAAAATAATGTGTTAAGCTTCATCCACATAGTTGTTATAAGGGCATTTAGTACATAGAATAATGTGTTAATTCCAAATAGGTTATGTAAAGGTCACCTTATCTATTGGCTCTTCTATAGAGCACACACGCATCATATGGGCCTTGCCAGTTATGGATTATGATAATTTACAAAACGTAAGCCACTTCACTACTACTGTGAAAAGAAGCCTGCTGTATTTTGAGGGATTTTGGGGGTGCTAGTGCTTGTTCAGTGACAGAGGTCTGAGAACCTTTTTAAACCCTGGTAACGATCTAAATGTGACAACCCCATTTATTTGTGATCAATCTGTCACAAAAGACTAAGTTCCTATACCAAGGAGAGCAGAAGTAGGGCCAGGAGTCTCCAAGATAAGCAGATGACAAGTACAAAATAAGAGAGAGGAAAGTTATCTAAACTATGAGCCTATGCACTATATTGTGATAAAGCTTATCATGAAAGACCCAGTCTATAATAACTTCAAACCTTCTACAAAAAGACTGCTTTAAGTGGTCTCTAGTCTTAAAGTGTGCTTGCCTTTTCATTTTTGAGACGTGCATCCTTATCACCTAGTTTGTTTTCTTTCATCTTCTCTATACCTTGACAAAAAAGAACGGGAAACATTTTACAATTCAAATTAATCTGAGAGCAGTGCATATAACTTGGGTTACATACAGTGTTCCATTACTGACACTTTTACCAAACCTAAGATAAATGAAATTTTCCATGACAACTATTTTCCTCAAATTAATATTATGCATACTTAAAAAGGCCCTGCAGACTCCTTACGCATATGCAAAAGTGTGATCTGTCCCCATTAAGAAAAAATGAATTCAAATTTGCTACAAAGCAGACAAACATTTTCAACAGTTTTCAGAAAAGGCATTACTGTCCTGCTGTAAATATGCATATTTCTTTCAAGCAAATACATTCCATCTTGGTCGAGGTAAAGCTAGGGGAATGGGCAAGAAATAAATAAATAAAACAATAACAAAAACTCTACACACTTCACACAGTTCAACTGTTTTCTTAGGCAGCATTATTCCACAATTTTCTTCAGTAAATTCCTGTTTGCATATACATTTTAGCATATCATGCCCTACAGAGAACTGACCATGCTTCACTGCAAAGGATATTTTTCTCTACATTGTTCATCCTTGCAATAGAACAGCTACTGTAAGACCAGACAAGAACAGAGAGCAAGGAGAATTCAGACCTATCCAACTGACAGAAAAGTCAGGTAGTGACTAACACCACAAGAAGCAGGAGGGCTGCCAGTGCTGGGTCTCAGAGCCCTGTGCCACAGCACGGCTGTCAGCCTGGGCCCAGTGCTGAACCACCACTGATATTCACCCTACAGTTGTGAAAGCAGAAAGATGCTGCAGTTTAAGGAAGGCTTTGTAAATGCGCCTCAGGACTCTGCACCATGCTAAATGAAACAGTTAGGAAATGCCTTCAACACTGCCCAGTAGCCCCAAGAAAAGGAGAAGGAAGTGATAAAAGTACAAGGGGCAACAGGACAGCAGTAATTACAAACTCTGTAGGTACAGGAAGGGGAACACTGAAAAACAGAACTCTGCTGAAGTACATGTGTCTCCAGAGTTTGCAATTAGTTGGTCTCCTTTACCTCTAGATTAGAACCATAGAATCATGTAGGTTGGAAAAAACCTTTAAGATCATCAGGTCCAACTGTTCAATTCTTCTACTGCTCAGCCAAAAGACACCTCATGGGTAAAATACATATTTTGTCCCCTTCTAACTCCTAGTCCACACTGAGTACAACACTCCACTGCCGTTTTCAGCTATGAAATCTGCATTACCAGCAGCAAGACACCTTCTGAATCTAATGTGCTGATGACCAATAGCAAATAAACCATAAGGGTATCTATTTCTGTTCACTGGAACTGTTTTAAAAAAATGTTGTCTAGGCAAACCACAACCTTGTACTTAAAATATTAATATTTAAAAAAAACTCCAAACAAAAAAACAACACAAAAATACCCACCACATTTTCAAAGACTAACTAGCCTAGTCTCCAGAAGAAACTAAGCTTATTACTTTATAGTATTACATGCAGGTTCATGTTGGCGTATGAGTAAAATCAGTTAGTTATCTCCAGGCCAGAGTACTAACCCGAGCTGTTGAAACAATTAATCTGGTATAACTGTATTTGTAGCTTCAAACATTTTACATTTGGTTTTCTTGACACTTCCTACAACAATAAAATTATAACTTAAGAATGATAGTATCTGACTTTACATTTGGTGCTTTCATTTCACAGCTAAATACTTCTTGACAAATTCATCCTCAAGAGAAGGAGAATTACACTTCTTTCCTTAAGTACAACAGGTACCTAAAGATCTATGCAACCTCCAATTTCTGGTTTATGAAAAAGTTTCACCAGATGGCAGTAGAAACCCACCCTTGCCTTCAAACTCCTTAAGGCTAGATGGAACCATTACAAGCTCTACTGCCAAGATAACAACAGAATTTCACCTGCTAGTTGAACTTCACAGATATTTGTCCTATTTGAAACTAATATTCACCTTCTAAAGACAAACAGTTTTTCCAGTAAATAGAATTTAATCTTTAAAGATCTCTCAATAAAATATAGTTCAATACAGTTTGAAACAGATCAACTAACATGACAGGTTTGGGGTTTGGTTTTTTTTCCAAGGAGGCACTTGTTCTTCTCTCCAGATCCATGCTGAGCAGCTAAAGCTATATACACAGGCAATTTCCTAAAAGCAATTCAAATAATTTGTTCTTAAGCCTGTACACTAGAAACAATTGTAACAACTACATAGAAAACAGCACAAGAAAAGCTAGTCATGTGTCCTACCACCACTAAATGCTTATACTGTTCTTTCACTCTCCAGTGAATAAAGATTTAACAGCACTACAAAGACAGCAAGATCATTTGGCTAAAGATACCAGGCACCTTCATGGTGTTTTCTAAAAAAGAGAATCTGTAATTTTACAGCTTGACATAGAGTGAATAGGTCAAGAGCAGACAACATAACGACATAGATATCGCACAGTACACAGTTCCCAAGTCTAAAAAGACAAAAAAAGATCGCACAGGAAAACTAAGGAAGGGAAAATTACAAGGTAGCAAGAGAAACGGAATGGCAGTTAAACTGAGCCTGAAAAGAGATCTGAGCTTCCTTACAATATCGTCCCATTTTAAAATGAACCCACCCCACAATTCTTAAAATGTGTATCAGTGATTTACACAACAATGAACTACCACCCTTTTCACTGCTACACCATCAGGCTCTGCTGATCCAATACTTTACTACCCAAAAAAGAACCTGAACTCTTCTTTACATAACACTAAGGATGCAACAAACACCATGTATACAAGAACAAATGCTAGATTTAAATTCCATCCACCAGATGTTGTTCCAGGATCTAGTTCTCAGCAGAAAACACACAACTGAAATTTAGCAAAATTCTTAAATTTTATCTACTTCTTTCCAGATCTACAAAGCTGTCAGATTATGAAATGCAAAGAACTGAGAATAAAAATCCCATCTTGCAAAACCTCTCTAGTATCCACAACATTCTGAGTCAGATTTGCTCAACGGAGTCAAAGATCTGCTGAAGCACTTTTAATATTACCTAGGAGTGAGTTGCTAATGAACACGTGTCTAAAGGACAGACCTGAGTCTGGAGAGTTCACAGTTCCGGCAGGTTCCCATTACCTCTAGTTATCTTTAAGTATCTACTGTCTCTAGAGTATCTAAAGTTAACATATACATTTAATTTACAGTATTAGTTAATTAACAATTTGAAATTGTCATTTACTTCTATACCACACAGCAAAAACAGGAAAAGAAAAAAAGTAATGAAATTGAGGGTACTGGTAATATCTTAGATCCTTGCCCTCATATTGCATTACTTAATCAGAAAAGTCCCAGCAAACGTCAGTTACAGCCTCATGTCACTTGTAAACCTGGAAATGTAAAGTCTCAGGGTGTTTTTTCTTTATAAAAATAGGGACTAGAGGTTTAATATTGTTTTGTTTGTTTGGGTTTCAGTTTTTCAACTGAAAATGGAAACACTTAAACAGGCTAAGATTTACTCACTCTGGTTATTTTTTCTGCTACTCTGAACTCCTCCTACAGGAACAGACTGCAAAGCTGTCATAATCCTTTGAGCGATATCAGATAAAGGCACTTGAGAAGCCTCACATCCTATGTAAGATGTGTACCGTTCCATTTTTAAGATTAAACCTAAACACAGAACACACACAAAGTATTCATGATATCAGGGCCACCAAACAATCTGCACTTACATTCTGTTGAAACTGAAGACAAACCACAGCTAACATGTTGTCATTCATTCTCTTGGACAGCAAATTACATTTCCTCCCTGCCATGCGTATCAGTTTCTAAGTATTGTAAATAAAAATCAGCAATTTGTAATAACGAACAAAAACCACTACATAAAACTTCTTTGAAATAGTGTTCTAATACACCAATAAAAATTAAGCAGTCTTATTAGGTAAAGCTAACTTCTAACAAAAAAAAAAAATCTGACAAATAAACCAAGAATTATAATTTATGTTTGAAATACTTCCCCTTTCCTAAACATATTTAAACTAGTCTATATCTACGGTATACATACATTTATAAAATCTGAGTACCAATAACAGTAAAGAAAAAAAACCTTTCAAGTAGCTGCCAAAATAGAGCCAACACAAGATGCAAGAAACAGGAATTATTATAACATACAAACATCAGTGATGTGTTATTTCAGAAAATACTTATAATAAAAGACCTATATTCCTTAAACTTTGTATAATTGTTGTACTCACGTACTATTAAATATTAATAAGCTATAACTATTTTAATGTTATTTGTCAATTTAAGAAACAGGTCAGCAATATCTGAAGTCTCTACAAGCTTACACAGCAGCTATTGCTGTTCTAAATTTTATCCTTTTTTGAAAAGCAGTTGCTTTTCCAGTTGACCTGTAGCCATATTCTAGAATAAATACAAAATACTTAGAGAGCCCCTAAATGTAACACATAAAGGAGAATTAGAAACAATGGCGTCCACACTGATGACTTTGTTGACTTTATATAGTTAGACCAGCACAATGCGTAAAACTTACCACAAACACAAGATAAATATCCAAGATTTTCAAAACAGTTGAAGGATTCAAGCTGTACAAGTCAACTGCTCTACCAAAAACTGATGTTAAGTACATTATTTCTCTACAAGTTAATAACTGGAGTCCTGTTACTCTGGTTTTCCCCCACCAAATGCAGTGCATGAGTAGACTTTCAAGTCATTTAACCATCAAGTAAACAATATTTCCTCTGCTTACATGGGAAGATTTTTCTTAGCTCAAGACCACAGGCAGATTGCAAGTTTGAATACTTACAAGTACAAACACGTGTATCCATCAGGATGCATTAGCATTGGCTATATCTATCTAGCTCTAATTTTAAAGTAAGCATGCAAAAGAGAGACAGAATGGTGTTCTTTCCCATGACACTCTGGGAGTCAGAATCTTTCCCTACACACAACTATTCCTGACTTTCATGAGTAAGAACAACACTTCTTTCTTGCACAGCGTAAAAACGCTCCCTGACTTCTCAGGGTGGGAAGCAGCAGTCCTAAAGCCTCAGGGGCATATCAAAACGAGAACCTAGCAGATTAAATACAAACAAGACACAATGCATGAGAACACACCTAAAACCAACACACCTATTCACCATAAATATTGACAACACTGAACTGAATTTATAGTATTTGGCATTTAATAATAAACACAATGTATAGAGAGAGTTAAGCAGCATGAAATCCAGATATAAGACATCCAATCAGTCAGTTAAAAAATTAAACATTTTAAAATAAGTTATACTTTTATAAAAGTTAAAAGTCTGTCACCAAAATAGTTTTAAGACTACTGAAGTTAAAACTAATTTACTAACCCTCACCAATATGTACAACACTTGAAAGCAAGCACAGCTGATCCCATCAAAATATTGAAGACCAGAAGTTGTCATACTGTAAAAGCCTATTCAGTTCCACTGGTACATTAGGGAGCTATATAAAAATTCGATAAACAGTCTAACAATGCACATGAACATAAAGTATGAAAGCATCAGGACTCTGAATTGAAATGCCTATTGCTATAAATTACAGAGCAAACTCAAAGTCCAAAAGATAAATTTAAACTTCTTTTTCTTTGAAGAGCCCAGTATGAGTAGGTACTGGTTTAAATGGAGAAGGTAGGCCATAAGTTAAATCAAGAGATAATGGAACAGTCTTAAAACAGATGGTCTTGGTACTTGAAACAGATTCTGGTACATATTCCAATACATTTTTAACAGAACCAAATCTTCTTAGGAGAACTGTAAGGGAAACAATTACAGAATATCTGCCTTGCAGAACTCTCCTGTTCAGAAGGAGCAGATTACATTCATGTTCCAAAATCTGGAATGCCTTCTATGCCTTAAGTTTTCTTGCATGCTAAGAACATTTGATATGTGAACTGAAAAGTAATCTCAAGGGTATGAAATGTTCCTTTTTGTGCTATGCTGTGTGCAGTGGAAATCAACACATAGGCTAGCAGAAGAGCAGTCTGAATGTAATTCATTCAAATAACCAATGTATTACTTCATATCACAGAACTCTGACAAAACTGAGATTTCGGCGTCGTGGGCAGGTGCCAAAAGCAGCATACAATCCAAACTTGTAACTGTCGCAGTTAAACATGCATTGCATTGATAGGTAAATGTTAGCCTTGATAAGCTAATACTTATCATTCCATAAACTTGTAGACAGTTTACATTAACATGTTTTCCTTTTTAAGAGTACATTGAAGTTTAAACATTACGAACTTCACTGGTGATAAAACTCTCATCTTCCAGACCACTGGCTTTAGCCTCAGCCTGCTGTTCGAGCTTCTCCACCATCTCTTTCAAGTGGTCTTGGTCTTTGAAAAAATACACATACAAGTTCCTTTCCATCTGATGCAATTTATTGGACTCTAAAAAGTTTCTCTTTGACTTCACATCAGCAAGCAGATCCATAAGGAGTCGACTTAGTTTCTTCAAATCAACCTCCAGTTGGTGAAACTGCTCAGTAAGTTCCTAACAAAGACAAGACAAAAAAATCATTACTTTTATATTGTTAATACACTGCTGAATTAGAAATAAAGTTTTTTGCTTTTGGTAGCCACTTCTGTTTGTAAGTGAAAAGCCATCGCAAAAAATAGAAACATGGGTGATGAAGGATTCCATTCAATTTATGTAACTTTAAGCTCCACATAACACTACTCACATCAGGTTATGAAAATGTAATTTCTTTTATTTGTTTACTAGACCAGCTAACACCATAAGAATCTGCCCCTCAATTAGATAGATGGTTGAATAACATTTTCAATCAATTACAAGTCTTTGTAGCTAGTCAAGTCTTACAAAACAAAACAAATAAAAAACCACACATAAACCACACACCACACAGGAAAAAAGCTAATTCAATTTTTAAATTAAATAATTAATTACCAGCTACAATTTTCCCAGCTGTCATCCTTATGATAGTTCAGTGTAAGCAGGCTAGTCATCTACTTGCACTTTGTTTCCTAATTAAAGGAATTATTTCTCTTGAAAAACAGTAGCAATAGAAAGAGATGTCACTGTGTTTTAAGAAGTAACTTGAATCAATAGAAAGGTATTTGATTTAATAAAGTGTTATCCCTAAAGACGTATTGTTCCAATTACAAAGTTTCATTATTAAACAAAAACTGTTCTATGTGTTGCAAATTCCCTTGACAGATGGAAGTGTCAAATATATTTTCTTGTACTTAACCAAGTAAGTGTTATGTACCAGAAGACTTCCTTCAATCCATTTCTTAGATATCTACAATTACTTAAAAACCAAACCAAGTTGCATTTGACAATCCTATTGCCATTTAAAAGACGCTCTAAACCAAATACCTGGGAGGTCTGTAGCAGGATTGTCCTGCTAAAACTGTCCCTCAAAATTCTGATAGTCTTATTTTGCCAAATGAGCCACCTACAAACAGACTTTTTAAGGGGCCAAACTGTACTATTCAGGTGTTACAGGCAACAGGTAAAAACACCTGTCTCAGTAAAGAGAAATTTAAATTAATTTTCCAGTGACACCATATCCAGACAACATATTTCCCACACCATAAACTTACTATTAATACAGGACTGTACATGCCTTTGAAAGGAATTAAAAGTTAAATGCAATTATTTGCTCAGAAACAAAAAAATATTATCTGACAATATTTACAGAATTCTAACATTTGCTAAGAACAATACAAATATTGGGCCCATTGTCATTATGCTATTAAATTTGTTGCTGGTATGTGGGTGCCTGTTTGTGTGTCTACAACCTTCATACCACGTTTTTCTCACTAATAGGATATGGCACGCATTAATGTAATAATTTTAATAACTAGATAATGGCTTACCTGACTACGGAGTTGTATCTGATTTCCTCCACGATACAGAGCATCATAAAGGGTATCTATATCACCTTCTAGCTTGGACAAAAGGAGAGACTGTTCTTGAGAGGATGCTGCTAGCTGATCTTGTGCTGTAGCACAGTCCTGCTTTAACTTCTGAGCCATCTGCTCCAGGTTTTCGTATGTTTTAAACAATTGCTGGTTTTTATTTTCTCCTTCCAGAAGCTGATATAGCCTGCAACAAATGAAATTAGACACAAGCATTTTTAAGTTTCCTAAGCACTCCTTTCATTATTAGTCAAGAGAAGATGTTCATGCTGGGAAGCCAGAGGACTAGTAAAGGACAGTACTGCTCAAGGTATTCTTACAACACTGGTATATCTCCCACTAATGTAATGATTATATATAGTTAGGATGTGATCAATAGGACTCCAAAATAATATTTAAATATTAAATTAACAGCAATGAAATACCAAAGTAACCATTAATAAGTACACAATGAATGCAAACAGAAATTGACAATGTGCTTTTGCCAACTATTTCCCAACACCTCAAGTAAGATCCAACTTTTTTAAGGGCTGAAAAACAGCAGACTTCAATGGCCAATGAGAAATAAGATAAATCTTTACGACATTTTCAAGCTTCCTGGACTATTACCCATTTTCTATCTATGAAGAGACTGCTAAGAAATTCTACAATTAGTTATGAGTCATGCAAACAACAGCAATATTTGCCACACCAAACTGTACCCTTACCCAGCATCAAGAAGAGCCTACTATGATTAGATATCTTTGCTCACTTGCTACCACCACCTCTGCATATTAAAATCTTCAGAAGCTGGAGCCCCAATACAGAATCCAATTGGCTTTACTAAGAGCAGAAACTATATCTCAAAAGTAATTGAGTTTCTTTCAGGTGTCTTCTGCTTACAAACCCTTTAGGGGGTTCATCACTTTTTCAACTTCCCTTCAAAATAATGAATACTAATGCACGACTTTTAAAAAAAAAAAAAGAAAAAGTAGCCAGACTGTATTCTGATTCAGTGATTCAGACACTTAATAATAAACCTGAACAAAAACATTACAAGCTGTCAATGCAAATGCACAATGGGAGCAAAATTAATGCAGTTATTCACTGTGCAAGATCATATTCAACTATCACTTCACAATTATCAAGACTTAATTACTTAGATGGGGAAAAACCAGATTCCTACATGGGTGACAGGACACTGAAGCCAGATGGCAAACGAAGCAGTAAGAATGAGCTAAACACATTTCATATATTGAAGGAGTTGTTCCTCTCCCCTACCACATGGGGGTTTTGGCAGGCTAAGCTGAGGAGGCCCTGCATATGATCTGGGAAATCATTGTTATTAACAGCTCCCTATACCTATACTTCCAGAATAACTTTCAAGAAGTCCTATATCAGTGCACCACATAAGATAGATTTAAATTTAAATATTCATTATATTCTGAATATTGCTTGGGAATGCTTCAGCAATATTAAAAAGACTGATAGCTGAAGATGTTTTCCTTGGGCAAACCTCGAAAGAATTTCAAAGGATAATCAAGAGGCAAGTCTCATATCTTGAAGGTTTCATTCTGGAGAATTCAAAATACTAATTAGCTATAGCAAGTAATTAAGAACTCAGCAAAAGAAAGGGCCTAGCTTGTCCAAGCCTTTATCTCCCCAATATTATTTCAAAGTAAGTCAAAGTTCAATAGTGACTCTAATGCTCACCTGCAAGAGAAACCATCATTTGAACTAATGTGTTTTCTTGGCTTTGCATGCTGAGCTTGCTCAGATATCACCTGTAGTCTCTGTTGTAACTCATTAATGCTCTGTTTCAGTGATTCTACCAAATTCTCAAGGTGAGAGCAGATCTCCTTATGTTTCTTCAACTCCATTTCACAGCCTAGCTCGATAAGTTCAAATGATGCTTTCTGTCTTGCCAAATGCCTGCATATTTCATCTTGTCTTGAAGCACAATAGTCCTGCTGAGCAACCTGACGATCCAAGTAGCTTTTCACCACCGGAGCACTCAACAGTCGTGCTTTCTCTTTCAGAAGGGGAAGCAGCTCTTCATTGTTTATCCGAGTTATATCTTGTTTAATTGTTGAAATTTCATCATTTAAACTAGATATTTTGGCATCGAGGTTCTCTTGTTTTCCAGTATCCTGTAAAAAGCAAAATATTTGTGAATTTCTTCTTCTCTCCAAGCCACTTCCCTAATGCATTTCTTCAGTTCACACCAGGTTCATGTACTTCAGTCACACTGCAATCACTGCGCCTTTTGTATCTGTGAAGTTAAATAAAACCACCACAAGCCGTTTTACAGAACTTTAAAACGTAAGGCAAATACAGACTTTAACAGTACATATAACTAAATGTATTTCAACAAATAGTAATTTCATTTCATTGCAGCACCAGGGAATGGTTTATTGTGAAAAAAATAGATGAGGTGTAATTTTACTTAGAACCCAGATTTCAGGCATGTCTAACTGAAATCTCACATGCAACCATTTTTTTTTTCCTGTTTAGTCAGATGACTATCAACACTGCTATCAGAATCAATCTTTTTCAAATTACCCTAATCAATCAAGCCCTATATGCTAGTCATCCATAAATGAAAATATACAAACTGACATGATGCCTCAAGTTAGTCCATGACTAGCATAAGTAAATATTTTTCCTTCTGTTACAATTTCTCCACATACTTAAATTCCAGTAATCATATCTGCCCATCACTCACTTGTTGAGAGGTTTCTGAGGCTTCAACTAACCAATCCATTTATTTGGTATTTAAAACACATCACCATAATGTCATCATATTACACATACTTGAGTTTCAAGAGTAGGTGAACTAAAACATTTCAAGTTTATGTTATGGAATACAGATAGGAATACACTTCTCATATTAACTCCTCAATATCACAAAAATTCAACCAAAGTTAAGCTTTCGTTTGTCGTACAAACAACTGAGAGCCAGTTAAAGTTTGAAATTTCAAACTTAAACTAAACTGGAAAGGTACTACTAAATTCTAGGTTTGTTAAGATAGTAATTCTGGAAAGCAGACTTAAAGGTATTCTGCCATACCGAAGAATTTCTGACTATAGAAACTGGAGCTATTTCACATGAGGATTATTGTGACCAAGAGTAAGACTTGATAAAAGTGCAATTTTACTATGTAAAAATATTTGAAATAACAATAATTCAGCAATTCCTCTTACTAGATCCAGTGAACATGCTGCCTGTTTAAAACTCACCTTCTGCAGCTTACCTTGTCGTTTAAGGACTGCAGCATGCTCTCCGCACATTTTATAGCTGAATTCATGCTTTCCTCTTTAGCTTGCATCTGAATTAGCTGGTGCTGAGCACAAATATATGCTGTCTGGAGCCTGGCCAGCTCTAGACTCTCTTCACAAATTTCATCAGATCCATCACAAGTGGCTTCTTTGCTTATATCTGCAAGTAGAAAGCTGTCTTCATGTGAATTTTCAACACATTCAGACATACCTTGATAAGAGTGGGTTTTTAAGTATGAAGTAAGTGCTGCGGTGCTTTTTTCTTCCTGAGACAAATATTTGTCCAAAGAAAGTTGGGAAAAAAACACTGGATGTGAACCTGACCCCTCTTCTGAATCTGAAGCAGTGAAGAAAGAGGCCAGTTTCTTAGCTGCATCTATAAGAGACTGCAGTTCATTACTGAGCTTATTATTTGCTGCAGTAAACACTGCCAGTCCTTCTTTCAAATCTTTATGTGCTTCTGCCTCTTCATTTTTTAATCTTTGCAGTACATGGCTGTTTTCAAAAATCATCATCTGAAGTTTATTATGCCGATGAATTTGCAGTTTTTTTAACTTCTGAAGAGTTTGAAGCTCATCCTCTAATTTCTTCCGTTCCTCCTCTTCGCCCTCCTCCTCTTGGCTACTGTTCTTTGAAGCCACCGGCTTCAGGGTTTTAAGGACTTCCTCCAGTGCATTTCCTTCCAAAACGGGCTTACCAGACTCAAGAAGACTATCAAACTCCTGCAGTTCTTTTTCAGACACCACACACTGCTCATTTACATTTCCACAAAACCACTCCATAAATGATTTCTCTTCCGAAGACTCAAACAGCCAATCAAAATCATCTCCATTAAGCTCATCAGCCTTGGGATATCCAATTTTCTTAAGAGTTTCCACAAAATCATTCCCACAGCTCATGATTAAAATATTTTTGTAAGCAAAAAAGATCCAAATACATGAAAAAATCTGGGGTATTATTCCAGTTGTAATTTTTTGTCGGTTTAAAGGAATATTCAGTATTTTAGTAAAAAGAGTCTGCACAGGAAAAAGGAAGTGTCAGATCACACCAAAAAACTGAACGCTATTCTGCATTAGAGTTGCTATTGAAAAACTAGAAACAAATTTTTATTTCAGAGATGTCTTCATATATTTTGTTCATCAAATCAGGACACACATTTTTACATTGATTAAAGCCCTGATCTCTGCAAACACTAATGTTTTTCCCTAATTCATACAAATTTACTATTAAAACAGAATACTACAATGAATTTAAAAGCAACAGGTCTAAGTACTGAGTAATTCACTAGCCTGCAAAAGTGATTTACTTATATAGTTTTCCTCACATTAAATAAAAAACCCACACACACAATCATTTATCTCTTCCAAAATGAAAGGAGCTTTTGGTTTGTTCTAAAAACAAAACTACAGTGATGTTACACTACGCTTCAAGATATTGCATATAGTGACTTCTTTTTTTACTTCGGCAGCAAGCAGAATCTTGTTTTCTAAACCTCCATTTTAAAGTTTCTACTGGAAATGGAACAAGAAATCCTTTAACATTAAAATATCTCAACATAATACTGCAGTTTATTTATCAAGTATAAAAAAAATGAAACTAAGATCAGTGTAGAGACCTGTGAAAATAGTCACAACTTAAAAGTTACAAGATAAAGGAGCTTGCTTTTTTGTTGTTTCCTAGCAAATAAATCATCAGCTTTCGGATCTTAAGGTGAGCACAACAGACAGCAAAGAATAGGATAAATTATCAAGAAGGTCAGGAGGCCTTGTCTGCAATATGCTGGTACTATCAATGGGGTTTTTTAGTTTGGTATCGCTTAATACTTTGTTTCTAGAACATACATTCCACCAGAAAACCCCACTTTGGAGCCAGTCCGGAGGGCATGAGTGCTCAATGAGAAAATGCATCCTTCTGAAATTCTGTGTATTTAGTTTACCTCAGAGTTACAGATTATATAAGAAATAGACTTGTTATGCAAGTTTCATGTCACACAGCAGCCTTCCAACTGCACTCTGCCCTCCGTGCTAGAAAAGGGCTGTGGTCAAGATAAATAAGTAAAACAGAGTGCACACAGCTTTCTGTATGTGTATGTGGACTACTGAGGGACACTGACACTGCCGCTCGAGCCGCCATCAAACACCATAGGATCATTTCGGTTGGAAAAGACCCTCGGGATCATCGAGTCCAACCATAACCTAACTCTGGCACTAAACCATGTCCCTAAGAACCTCGTCTAAA